>JBAMBD010000635.1:447500-555000 GCA_037043625.1 Drosophila melanocephala | reverse complement strand
TCGACTCCCCGCACCGCCTGGCAAGTTGCACCCTTGTCTATACAGATATATAGTACATATATAGTACGTAACACAAAAACTACAAGTACAGTTAATATAGAGATTCACAGTTGTTAAATCAGTTCCGTTATTGGCCGCCGTCTCCAATGGATTTGCGGCTCGTTGCTATCAATCATATCATATCATATCACATATGTATGCAGTCGGAAGGGCGACGGGGATGGGGATGGGGATGGGGGTGGGGATGGGCAAGCGGGGAGAAGCGCAGTCTCTCAGACAGTCTTTTTGAGATGGCTTACGATATGATCAGATATAGGACAAACATGCCAATGCCGACGTAGTGACTGAGATAGCCGGCTGCTGACCAGTGGTACATGAAGGGCAGCTCGTTCTCCGCGATGAGCGTCTCGTTCATCAGCACAACGCCCAAATAGGCCAGATGGCAAATGGCGAGCAGTGTAAAGATCAAATTGGTCAGCGTCACCAGCACAGAGCTGACAGTGAAGCGGCCACGTCGTTGCGGGCAGTTCGCATAGCGACATCGTTCGGCGCCCGGGCACGGATTGGCGGCGACACAGGCATTGAAGAGCGTGGCCAGATGGCGGCGCAGCATTGACTCGCCCTCGGCAAAGGTGGCCAGCGACAACAGCACCAGATAGATGCGAAAGTCCATGCCGTGCAGCAGCGATGACACCAGATACGTGGACAACACGGCCACAACGGTGTTGTGGCGAGTACTTGTCTGTTGTTGCTGCTGCTGTGGCTGTTGCTGCTGTTGCTGTTGGTGCTGCTTCGATGTGGAGTAGACGTAGCGCTTGAGCCACTCGTGCATGGGCATGTTCCAGCAGCGCACCAGAGCGCTCAGCGAACGCGGCCACTCAATGTGGAAGGGTCGCACGACAAGCTCACCCACGTCCAGCTGCTGGCCGGCGGCAGCCAGTTGGGCCTGGCTGAGCAGGCTCACAAAATAGTGGCTGCTGCGCACGCTCATCGCTCCGGTGTACATGAGCAGCCAGTGCGAGAGGCTGCCGTTGTGCATTGAGGGGTGCTCCTGCATCGGCAGATACAGTTCACCCAGCGCTGGCGCAATGCAATTGGAGATGGCCAGCGCCACCAGGCTGAGCAGCACATTGAGCAGCATCTGGCAGAGGCTGCGGCGCCAGTGCGGCTTCTGGTGCAGCGAGTCCAAGTAGCGGCCATAGCTTATCCACGGTCCCAGCGCACAGCTGGCCGGATTTAGCACATAACCCAGATAGGCGACAATGTTGGGCATGCGCAGAGCCGGCGCACCCGGCGTCGCCGTCAAGTCGTAGCCCAGCGATATGATCTTCATGTTGGTCACCATTTGCAAGCCGCGCAACTGCGGCCAATCGTCCCGCTTCTGCCAGATGGCCAGTTCGTAGATGAACTGGCTGCCAATGCTGAGCACGGCGATTGCCGTTGCGCCACGTTGTCCACGGCCCAAGCGCACCAGCTGCAACAGCAGATAGCTTATGCCGCTGAGCAGTAGCAGGATCAGCATACGCTGGCCAAGCGTTGCATAGAGGACTCCCGCCGCAGACCGCATTGATCAAGTGGAGCGGTGCCAGCTTCAAACTGTTGGCTTCCGCCCAGCTGCAACTGGTGCCCTTGCTGCTGGCCACAAGTCGCCTCCTGCTGGCATAGATCGAGCTGAGCAGCCGGCAGAGCAGGCAGCCCAGAAGCAGTGGCATTATGTAGCCCAACACTTGGTGCAGCGATGGCAGAATGCAGTGCTCATAGCTGTCCCACAAGCGATCCGTCACGTCAGCATATGTCACGTAGTGACCCTCAGAGGTGTCCTGCTCCTCCTGATCGGCGTACGCATCCTCGCCGAGGCTGCTGTCAGCATCATCATCTCCGTAGTCGGGCTCTTCGTCGTAGTACTGATAGTCCATCTTCTCAGCCACATATATACATATATAGATATATGTATATATATATATATATATATGTATATATATAGACTGAGCCACGTACTTGAGAAAGTGCAACTGCTCGCTTGCTTGCGTGCTTGCAGCAGCTGAAAGACCAACTACCAAGCCGCTCTCTTTCTATTCTTCTCAATTCAACGTTTAAAATGTAGTTTCATCTTTCGAGCTCCCAATTGCTATGGCAACTGCAGCGATATTCTCTACTTCTTTACGATATTGCGAGCCACTCGTTCCGATAGCCGGCGATAGTTCAAGCGTTAGTGATGCCAACCGCTGAAACACGATAGATTAACGAAACCACGAAAGTCCCAACCGCCACAACAGAGATAAAAAGTCCAAGATTCATTTACAAATTGATTTGATTGGAATGATTTTAATAACAATATATTTAGTTGGCCAAACTTAATGTTAACGAGCAATTACAAGCTCATATCTAAATCTCGTTAAATATGTAGATGAATGTAAATAAATCTATAAATAATATACATATATAAATGCAATTCATTTTCTTGCCACGTTTTTTGAGATTTCTATGGGTAAGGGGTATAGAGAAAAAAGAAGTCAAAATTATAAATAAAAAACTGAAAATAATTGAATTGATGAATTCAGTGGCCGACATCTAATATAACATAAGGAACTTTATTAAATTATGATGGCTTTGCGGTTACAGTAATATCTATTATCTATTATTGTAAATATCTAATGAGATTGTTAAGTTAATTGTTATTATTATTATTGTGCCCCCTTCTGAGACAATAGCTCTTCCTCACCCCTAGTTCCCGCACGAATGTGGGAATCTTTGTTGGGTTGAGGTCTTTCATGCCTCAAGGATGCTGCATCTTCTTCTAGCTAAGGCGACACATTCTGCTAGGATGTGCATCGAGGATTCCTCCTCTCTTTCACAAAACCTGCTGTTAATTGTACTTAAATCGTTATCTATTCACCACCAAATGTGCGCAAATAAGTCTCATAACGGCCATCGATGGGCTTTAAGTGCTTCTCCAAATCCATGCGAAACTCCCTTATATCGTTTGCATCGTCCTTCATCTTCTCAATCTCCAAGTTAAGGCATTTGAGCAGTGCGTCTTCTTTGGCACTCCCTTTCTCCTTCGCCATCGAGTGGTCCAAACGCTGTGTCAGTTCATTGCGTATATTTCTCGTTTCGTAGCTGACGATTTTGGCCAAGGCCTTGGCTGGCGTACGTCGGGGATTGGTAGACATTTTTGGGAGCACAATGAGTGCTGGCTCCTTAAACACATCCGGAACCGGACCCGGACCCGGATTGGTTGATGTGTTCGGCAGTACAATTGTTGCTGGTGCTGGTGCGATTGGCTGCAACTTTAGCTTTGGCTTTGGTGGCGATTTTGCTTGCGACTTTGTTTGCGACTTTGGCTGCGTCTTTGATTGTAACTTTGGTCGCAGCTTTTTGGGTCCCTTGTACCATTTAACGGTGGCGCTCATCTTTATCAACTTGGTCAATGCACGAACCGGTGTCCCATGCAGGTTAACAGATATCGGGGATGCGGTTGCACAACCATTTGTGTATGCAGTCGATGGATGGCCATTTTCGCCCGCTGTCTTCGATGTTGAAGGCTGATTGATGAAATGCTCTAGCGAGGCTTCCTCCGGGTGAACATCAGTTGGCAATGGTCGTTGGAAATTGATCAAGTGAAATTCGCCATTCGGATCGTAAAACTTGTATCCAAGCATTTCCAGTGCAATTTCGGTAAGTAAGTACGACATTTTAGTAGAGCAACACGTTCAAGTGTTGATCGGACTAACTTGTTTATTTGCTTGAAGCTGATCAGGCGAATTATAGAGATGAGCTACGTGGCTGAACCGATTAATGATACAATTGAACCAGAAGAAAACAATGAGCAGTTGAGCAGTGTTGCCACTTTGAGTATTTATCGGACAGATCAGCTGTTTTTTTATTTTGACAACCGGAGAAATTGGCAAATAGTCCCGTGTTTTTTTCCCCACAAGGGATGACAAACTGAATATTTATGGTATTAAACTATTAATGAATTAATCTTCCTGATCTTCATTTTAAAATGTATCCTTTTTTCTTTCGATTTGTCCGAATTTTGTAGTCGAATATTAGCAACCCTGTCTGTAAACGTTATATCGATATATCGATATATGTATACATGTCTTAATGTACGCTTCTTTGTAAGTGCGCTTCCAAATGAATGCAGACAAAGCGTGTTGGTTGGCATCTAATAATCTTCAGGAAACTAGAAAATCACTGTCTTGATGTCCTTGGACCAGACCATGTTCTTATAGATCTTTAATTTTGTTCTGACCAACAACTGGCTAAACAGTATTCAAATCGTATAGATAATATTCGAGAAAACAGGAATTTTATAAATTCGACTCGTTACCTATCGCCCTGCGAGTGACATTTTCATAAGTGGTTGGGTTCCTTGATGCAGATCAATATAGTTGGTTCTTGTGATGCTAACGCACCATGTCCCCTTTTGAACCACCCCAAAAGTATGCTTAATTTTGGTTTGTGTATTTGGAAAAGTGCACTTAATATTTTATTATATTAATTTCACTAATAATTATTATCAGCCTAGGAGTGTGCTAGTTATTTGGCTTATTTTCAATCAAATAACCGCACGATTAACCCAATTATTCTAATCAAAACATTAAGGTAGTTATATGTGTCTTAACTTCACTGTTATTTATATACATATTTATTTGTGTCATATACACATATGTATATTAATAATCAGTCTCGTGATTATCAGAATGGCTTGTGAAATATTTGTTAAGGGACTTCCACACATATCCCAACAATTTCAACTTCTAAAGCACATAAAATAAACTATTTTTTAAGATACGACGGCAAACATCTGCACGACCGTCACAACATTTCGTATTTTGTTCACCCACCGATAAGACTTAAATGAAGTACATGTAGATAAAGACACATTGCTTTGCCATTCTATGTATGATGGAGGAGAAATACTTGCTTATGTGCACAGTTCTCCGCTAGGAGTTTACAACTCTGAGTATGTGGTAGTATCTAATGTTTGTGAGAGCGGAGAGTGAGCATTTATTTTTGCACTTGAGCAGTTTGTTGAACTTTGTCCCCCATCCCACAATTCGCTTGCAATGACTGCATTTGCAGCAAAGCAGCAAGTAGCAAGCAGCAAGTTGGCACTTAACCGATGGCTGCCCGAGCCGAAAGGGGGGAGGAAGCGAACAGCGAAAGAGAGGCTGAATTGAAAATCGAAACTTCTGGATTAATTAGCAGCAGTTTTGGCTTATTTTTTCATGCTTATCGCGCCCGTATGTTCGAAATTTAATTATTCTCGATGTTGCTCTTGCTGTTCTGCTTCTGTGTGTGCTGTGCTGTGTCTGTTTACTGACCTTGAAAACTGATAAAAAGCAACGCACGATCCGAAATAATAACAACAACAATCACAATTCAGCAGCAGCAGCAACACTAACAGCAGGCAGCAGGCAGGCAAACAAGTCCCAAAATGTGTGCCGCTCAAGAAAACAAATCACACACACAACACACACACAACACACACACGACACACACACGACACACACAACACACACACGACACACACACGACACACACAACACACACACATGCACATAAATGTATTCATGTACGCGTTTGTAGACACAAAATGTATGTGTGTTTGTGAAACAAACTCGTTTTTTAAATGCGTTCTGAATTTTTTAGTGTTCTTGTTGTTTTCCTATTTAACTTTCAATACCAAATATAGATTTGCAGTCTAGAAAATATGTATTTAGTTCAAAAAAACTTAGCTTAAGCTTATAAAATATAAAAAAAAAAACATATATATATATATATATATATCTATACATAGTATGTTTATATGTATATAGCTTCACTTCGATTGACAATTGAATCACTTAAAACAAAATGGGAAAACAAATGAAGTGCAGATGGCGAAAACATATAAAACATGAAAAAGACTTTCATTAAACTTATATTTATTTCCAAATCATTTTCGATTTGGGTTTGGTGTGCTCTGATGAGGTGGGGGTTGGCATGGGTGGTAAGTGCTGAGTGGTGAGTGATGGCGACATGGGAAAATGTCACAGCGCCAATTTCCGTATTACTCTTTTTCAGCGCTGTTCACATCCTTGCCAGCTGCCTTGCATTGGACACAGTAGAGATAGGAGACCGGCTCTGGTGGCTTATTCACAGCGACGCTGGCATCATTGTTGTTGCTACTGTCAAATGGTGACGGTTTGCTATCCACCGGACTAATGGGAAAGTGCTGCCAGTGTGGGCAGGGCATCTGCTTGGGCGGATGTATGGGGAACGGCATCCTGGCGCTTTGTTCGGCTCACTTGCAAAATAGTTTGTACTGGATTCACCGCTGCTGTCGCTGCTGCTGCACCAGACGCCTCCGACTCGCTTGAGAACTCACTGGCAACTGTGAGGCTTGCTAGAATCGACGCCGCAAACGCGACGTCAACGACCAAAACAAAAACACAAAAGAGCCGCTTCAGCGGAAGTCAACGACTGAATACCCTAAATGCCTGACCACTTTTGGCACAAGGCATAAGGCAACGTTATCCATCTCAATGGCGTATTTATGTGCGTATAATGTAATTATATTATTACCTCCTATTCTCGAATGTATATCATAAATATACATTTTTTATTTCTTTTCATTTAGTTTATTATTTATTTATTATGCTTGCTTCATACAGACTATATATATTTATATACGGAAGTCGAGGCTGGTAAACAACTCGTTCGAACGATATGCCCAAATCATAGGAGTTGCATGGGGTTAGGGCATGACATCAACAAAAAGCAATAATCGCACTCGCTGCGACCGGCAACAAGCAACTCTCAGCCGGTCTGGCGGGCTCGTCTAGTCAACAAATAGGTAGAAGTAGAAGAAGAAGAAGCAGCAACAGCAACAACAACAGCAGCAGGAGCAGCAGAACAAAGAAAACGAACACAAAAGAGCGAAAGAGCCAAGAGCCACCCGGTGAGCGAATGGCAAATGGCTGAGCAGAGAGTTGTCTTTGTTCGCTGCACCCTGTGGGTGGAATGACTTTTAAATCTGCATTCGTTTTTACAGTTTTTCAGTTCTTGTGAGTGGGTTGCGGGTGACGACGGAGACTACTCGTTTTGTTCGTTTCATTGCCCATGCCTTCTATGCTCTGTCTGTCGTTTCGTTCGAGTTTTATGTTGTGCTTTGGACTCCAACAGCTCGCACTGCAAACTCAAATTGGCGCTCTCGTTCCGGGTTGTTCGTTCGGCCAGTGTGGCAGTGTGGGTCTGCGTCTGGGTGGGAAATGTTGATAACCTCAGAGCGCTTTGTTCGCCTTGAGCTTGCATTTCTTCTTTTTTTTCTTCATTCTTTTTTACATATGTATAGCTGGTTAATTGTAAATCATGTCTGAAAAGTAAACGTTGCGGAGCAATACATACATACAGATATGCATAAGTACTTTGCCGAGCAGTAGCACATCTAAATTGACGAGTGTACGAACATAGGTGAATCACAATCATATCGGTTTTCGTTAGTATTATATGTATGCTATCTTGATTTCGGCACCTGATAACAGATTTGAGATAACAAATTTGAAAATAACTCATACACACAAGACATTTAAGTACATGACACGCAAACAAATGATATAAAACAAACAAAGACTCCTATAATTTATTATTAATGGTGATACAAACTATAAACAACATCAAAATTCGCCTAAAAACCATAAAGATCGAGCTGGAAACGACAAAGAAAATTTTGATTACCGTACCGTTCAAATTTAGAACACATTGAATAGCATTAGCATTAGCCAGCAATTTTTATACGAATATTTGTTGTTTTTAATTATTCATTAATTTTTATTAAACTTATGGGTTAGGTCAATACAATTATGTTATAGCATTTCTTAATATCATCTTTCACTTTCCGTCGGGAAAGCTTCGTCTTTCATCTATAATGCATTTACAATTTGTTAAGACTCGCAATTATACAATATTCACGTTCTTACATATGGTTCAATATAACAAAAAAAAAAAAAAAACACATAATGATAAAACTACTTCATTAGCTTAGAAAATTGTTATTTGTTATTGTAAGTTTTCGTATTCCTTTTTTTTTTTTTTTTTTTTTTATGTATGTACGTATATTTCTAAAATGACTTCTCACAGCTCCATAGCTGATACAAAGTGCTGAAGATTACAAAAATTAAACTTTTCTGATTTTATCTTATTTTTTTATTCGGTTTATATAATTAATATTAATATCATTATCATCATATCCTACGCTTAGGATTACACAAAAAAAAAACCTTTACATTGTTAAAAATTAAATTATTTCGCCTTGTGTATAATTGTATAAATATTTTCTTTAAACAATTGCCTACATATTTTTTGTTTTGTTTTGTTTTTATTTTTGTTTTATTTTGTTTTGTTATATATTTAAGATTCGTTTCGCTTGATGCTGATGTAAAGTAATATGCGTTACATTTGTTTAAAGTAAGCTAGGTGCTATTACAATAATTACTTTAAAATATTTAGGCTACAACGTAAACAATAACTTGACAATTATTTGATTTGTAAACCTTCTCATAGATATCTTCATTTTGTCGCTAGGGAAATATTTACAAAACAAAGCTCTTAAATATTTCGAACCCAGAATGTGCAACTGAATGTTGACAGTTGTGTCTCATATTCATATTCAAAATGCTAGTTAGTTGGTTATAGAGGGTGCTGCTCTACACAAATACAACATGTAGTAGCTAGATTTAGTGCTATAAAGAGTCATAGATATAGACAGATAAATGTATGTGTTCAGATTGCAAGTTGAAGTAAATATTTGCATGCCAAGTCTTTAAACGGAAACAAAACAAGATAAATCATAATACGAACACCTGAGATTACTCATATAAACCAGCTATGCGTGCGTGTGTTTATACATATATATATATATATATATACAGATATATATATATATATATACATATATATAATTTAATTGGGATTTAATCTGTGTGTGTCTGTTTTTAACTCTTCAAAATGGAAGTGAGTCAGAAGTGGGCGGCTCACATTAATGAATATTTTATGTTTGGAAAACTTGTGCCGAGTTTGCGTATTATGTAAGTAAATACAAGCTAGAGGATGGGTGGTAGACAAACATATAAGTAGCAGTACTTAGGGCTCGCTAACGTTAAGTTAATTAAGTGTCATAAATATGTTACATAGAAAGTGGTCGTCGCACGATCATTGGCTCGGCGAACTAAAGATCAGATTACTTATATCGCCTTATGTAGTTGTTGTCAGTGCGCAGTAAAATCTACTAGCATGCACATTAAAGCATAGACTAACTAAAATAACAGATACAATTACAAAAAAAAAAATAATAATAATAATATTAATAATAATAAAAGTATCAAATTATACACCCATATATATATACACATATATATATGTATATATTGTTAATTAGAATGACACGGGCATCCAAATGCGCTCAGCTGCTTATGACGCATTCGATGCTGGCAGCGGCGAAGCCGCCTTGCGATAATAAATGTTGGCGCCCTTGATGGGCAACGGATGCGCCTCGGTGTTGAACACCCATTCATCCAAGGGCAGAACGGAGTCATCTGAGAACAGTAAGTACAGGTACTATATGGAATAGACAGAATATCAATTTAGTTACGTATATCTCTCAGTCAGTTTGTGTACTCACCTTGAGCGTCTCAGCTAAGAAGAAGCTCTGCTGCACATCGTCCTTTTGCGGCTCCTGCTGATAAACGTTGCGCAGGCCGCAGTAGCCGTGCGCGGTACGACAATGCTTCTCCAGTGCCTGGACTGCCTCCCAGCCCCAGTCGCGATACTTCTGGTCGTGCGTGAGGCGCCACAACACGAAATAGCTCTCGAATGTTTCCGGTCTAAGAATGTAGTATTTCTCCTGCGAACGCAGCGCACGCGCCTCTGCCGCATCGCTGAAACTAAACCAGCGATTCAAGCGTAGAAACGATTAATAAATCTCAAGTGCAATGGTAAGTGGAATTGGAATTGGAATTGCAATTGGAATTGCAATTGTGTAATTACACGACACTAACCGGAATGCCTCGGGTCCTAGCTGGGTGGGTGTGCGTATGTAGCTCTCGTGGCAAGTGTTGGTTAGCCCCTTTCCCACCTCCATGTACTTGTCAGTGAGCTCGTTTTGGCGCGTTGCGGCGCCCAGCGCAAAAAGTCCGCCTAAAAAGTTCCAAAATCGAAAATACGTTTTTTATGCACTTCAACAGAGAGCAATAATCCATTGACTTGGTATAAAAATAAATGCTCTTCAAACTACGTTAGTTTTGTAGATACTCAATGAGCTTAAACTATAAGTAAAATGCTGTTTGATTCAATTGAACCAAGCATGGATGCATGGAACATGGATGGCTGTCTAAATTGTGCTCCCAACTTGTATCTAGGTCCATAAGAAATATAGATTAGAATAGAGTTAAGCAAAGCGTACCCGAGAAACAGGCAAGATGATCCATTTTGTGCTCCAATCGATCGAACTTGAGATCAGACACATAGGTCAGTCCATTGGGGCTGGTGCGAACCATTCTGTCCATGATCGCCAGCATTGCGTCATCATACATTTCGCGGGCCTCCTCGTCCGTTTGGCCGGACTGGAGCCAGGCCTTCAGCAGATACTCGTAGAAGCTGTCGCCCAAGGCGCCCAGAGACATGTGCACTGCCCAAAGACAAGACAAAGGCAAACAATTTTGATGTGGATTGAAGTTGGTCACAGTTTGTCGTTACTTACGCTGACCCCATTTGCCCGTCTTGGGATTGAGGAAGTTGGGATAGAGACCCTTGGGCTTCTCAATTTCCTTGAGCACCTGGCGTATAGTTTGGACCCGCTCCCGATACAACGGATTGCCGGTTATGTCACTCAAATAGGCAAACTCCAGATGCAGTGTGCCAAACTCGGAGAGAATCGAGCTGCTGCCGGATGCCCAGCCATAGTTCTTGGCATTGCCCGTTTTGGTGTTGACCAGCGCATAGGGTATGCCCGTCGGTGTCTGGAAAGCGGGCAGCAGCTTATCGGCAATGTGCTGTGCCTTCTCCTTGTACATTGGATCCCCGGTAAAGGCGTACAGTGTCAGCATGCCGCCCACAAACCGAATGTTCGTCTCAAAGACGGACAGCTCGGCACTGATATTATCCAGCGAGAACTTGCGCTCAATCCAGTCGCGTCCCTCCTTGTATTCCTTCTCCATCCCCATAATGTACAGCGTGTCCAATCCGTCCACAATTGTGGCGCCCAAATCGTATGATCCGAATATGCTGCCCGAGTGTGGGCGCTGCGACAAGGGACGCAGCTCGTTCTTGCCCCAAGCATACAATTTGTAGTTGTGCCAAGCGTGCTCCATCATCTGCAAAAGTCAATGATTCAAATCAATAACATATAGAAATATATATATATATAAATATGCCTATTTATTATCAAAAATCATAATATTATTCATAAGAATACAATTCTAGAACGAGAGTATTCAAATTACAGCAGGCTATATAAACATATTCCTATTCCAAAAAATATATTCCACTTTTGCTCACTTTTTAGATATTTGTAGAATTGTTAATCCTACGAGAAGAAGTCAAGCGATGTCCCAGAACCAAGTACAGAGCCCAAAGGCGAAGCGGCATTGGACTTGGTCTTGAGGAGTATTCGATTCTTAGCAGATTCTGGATGATTTCCAGCTAATTCTACTACTGGTGATCGAGGTGAAGGAGAAGCATCGAATGCAGCTATGAATTGAGCAAAATATTGTATGCTAAACGAATATCTTTGAATTGAATTGGCTTATTGAGATGCTCAACACTTCCAGTGGACTCAGCAGAATATTGTTGATTATTGCTGCACTTTAAGCAACTGGTGTAAAAAATAATAAACAAAAAAGGGAAAAACCCTAAATGAAACATATAATTATCTTTTTGGTCTGTTTGCACAACTGCTCAAGGTCCTGCTCGCTTCCCAGACACACAGACGCAATTCAAGGACATTGCTTGTGATTAGAGCACGGATTCAAAACGGCTCCATGAAGGTTTCATAATTTTAATCGAAATTGGACACACACACACACACACGCACACACACACAGAGAAGGCATACACGCGGGAGAAGCAGCGTTGAAAAATGTTAATAGAATGGACAATGCGAAATGTTTTTGGCCATCGCATTTGGCTTAAGCCCCAAACAGGTTTTGCTGCCTTTGGCATGGTTGGTATTGCATTACATATTGGCTTTTCTACAGCCGCCGGACCCACACAATCCACGAGCTTACCCATGCGGCACCACTAAACACAGAGGGACAGAGACAGAGAGAGAGAGAGAGAGAGAGAGAGAGAGAGAGAGAGATGTGCACTTGCAGCAGTGTGCGGTGGCACTAGCATAATACAATTTGGCATTGCATACTTTCGAGCGCCTTTTTTAGAGAAATTAAATTACGAGCAAAAAACACAAAATAAAAAGGTGAACCAAAAACAAAGACAAAAAGCAGCGCATACAAACAGCATAATTATGTTGCGTATGCTCAGCTAACAGATATCCTAACAATTTGCTATAGAAACCTCGAAGAAACCACACAAAAATACTTTCTATACGCTTAAACTTGACACGACATGCACTTGGCATATATCATTTAGAGGGATTAATATGCATACCTTCTATGAATATTGGATTAAGTTTTAGTCGCTTATCTAAACTAATGTAAAATTCGCTATAAAGTTTTCCGAACAGATGGACAACATATTCGAATATATATTTATACCTTTAACGATTCGTTCATAATTCAGTTGTTTCCGTGTTTGCTCAATTTCGACAAACAAAAAGCAAAGCACACAAAAATATTTGGGTTACAGTTTCTTTCAACCGAATAGGACATTAATTTGTGCAACTTTATGATGTCCTTGACGAGATGTTTTCCCTTCCTTTTTTTTTTTTTTTGTTTATATGGCTACAGGGTATACAGAAAAGAAAAAAAAAGATAAAAATCTATACACGCCTGCAGGCCTATGGCCCCCGCGGGTGTTTGTGCTGATAGAGGAGAGGGGGGGGGAGGGGAGGGGTTGAGGCATGCTTGTGGGTTGTTGGAACTATGCGTCGCTTTGAGCCTCGTTGCGCTCTTCGTGTTTGCTCAGCAGCTCTCTTTTGCCCGTCGGTTAAGGGCTGTGGGCCTTGAAGGCAATGCAAATATTAACAGTTTTCCGGTAATTAATTAAAGTCGGACACGTTCGCATACCTCGCGTTCCGGTTTGTTGGCTGCTCCCAAAAAAGGAGGACCACGTCCCAACATCCATTGTCCTCTCCACACAATGACTGCGACACTTTCTTGGCTGTTAATATTATTATTGTTGTTTTTATTGCTTTTGTCGTCGCTCTGCCGTTTCCACAATTCTTAAGATTTAGATACACAGCCACAGCCACAGCGACAGCGACAGCGACAGATTCGTAGATTAGATGCTGCAATCCTTTTGCTACTCAGGCTATATTAAATTCACGAACAGGACAATCTAAATGGTACACAGTACACAGTGCGCGATTTGTTCTATATACATGCGTATACAATTAGCGCGGACCGTCCGACGACAGACAAAGGATAAGGGCCTCAAGGGAGGGTGACTGTGCAAACTTTAAGTCGTAACACTTACGCGACACAATCGCAATCACAATCGCAATCGCAATCGCAATCACAATCACAATCAGAATCACAATCAACACTGAGCGCATATTTGCTTAGACCCAGTTTCAAAGCTGCCAAAAGTTTTTCCAAAATATGCTGACTGATTCCACAAAAACGCATAAATCTCAAGCGCAACATTTTATTAGTGGCCAGTTTTGATTGCTGTTTACATCATTTTGTGCTATCAAGCAGAAACTGAAATACAATTTGGCTCAGTGTATTTCGTTTTTTTATTTTTTTGTGCCGCTTGGACGCTTAATGAGCCGCATCTGATTGCAAGTCAACAGGAACGAATTTAAGCCGCAGTGCTTATTGTTTATTGAACCAATTCGGCCATTTCACTAGCCACAATTGTTGGCTACAATTGAGGGGGGGGGGGGGCTGGGAGGTGGTAGAGAGTTGGGTAGGCTGTGTGTGCAACCTTAACGTGACGTGCCACATGTGGGCAGCAGTAAATCATCGGCTTGACTAATTTAACGGAAATTGCTTGATGGATTTGACTGATTGATTGAATATTTTTGTACTGTGGCAGGCACAAATGGGGTAAAAACATACACAACACACACACGCACACACACACGCACACACATACACACACACACACACACACACACACAGACACGCACACACACATACACACACATACACACGCACACACAAAGAGAAATGTATGTGTATGCAGCTGTACTTTCAGTTTGCACGTCTTCATTACGAATTAAGCTACATCCTTGAAATGTGCAAACGTCGCACGAAACGTGCCCCGCCAAATGTGTGTGTGTTGTGAGTTGTGTGTGTGAGTTGTGTGTTGTGCCTGAACATCATTTCCGCAACGGAACGTGAAAACGTGCAGACCAATGAGGCGCCCTTCGACGTATGTCACACATTTCCCCCGAATGCCGAAGCGCCGAATACACTGTAAAGAACTTTGTGCTTAACTTGAAGAGCTCATTGTTGTTGATGTTGATTTATGTTAGAGAATTCTATTTGAATTATTATTAAATCGCAATTTGGCAAAGCATAACTATTTGTTTATTTTAAATTATTGTTTGAATCGACGGCAATTTCTTAAATATCTGCTTAAAGCAAAAAAATTGTTAAGATTTTTATTAGAATTCAATGGCAATTGTTTTATAGCTAAAACTGAAGATTTGTTACGGTGCAGCTGCATCCTGCCGCTTCCTGTAACCAGAGCGGCTATTGAGAGCTTTGGGAATTGGTTTTGTCTTCTTTTGGGCTGATTTTGTACTTGAGCTGGCACACCACAGCACCACACAGCACCACACAGCACCACACAGCACCACACAGCACCACAGCACCACAGAAGCATACAGCACACAGCACACAGCAGGTCCCCAAAGCCTACGCGAATGTGTGCCGCATTTGTGGCACGTGACACGTGACACGTGACACGTGGTCATTTTATTCATTTTGTCAGCCATTTATTGCCACTTTGAAGAAATCGCTTTGGCTGTTGCGAGTTAAACGCCAAGTTGGAATTGCTTCAAAAGTGCACAGTGAATGGGATTCCCGCCAAGGATTAGGCAAAGGAAGAGAGCTGCGAAGGTGCTCTTCTTTATTAAATGCAAATTTCAAATGCAACTTTAGCAGCAGTGCGCAAGTTGTTGTCCAAAAACTTTGACGCTTTATGCCGATGGGCCGCAAAACAATGCAAATGCCAGCGACGCAAATGAAAGGCAAGGCAAGGCAAGGGGCAGGGAAGCAAGAGGGGAAGGGGAAGAAGGGCTTCATTGCAAAGGAGTAACTTTAAAATAGTTGTAAAAATATGCATTACCCAACACTAACGTACACACACACACACACATATACACAACCAAGCTCGAATTCGACAAAAAGTTTTCGGCAAACTCTTTGGTCGAAAGCCAAGGGAAAATAATTGGCTTAGGGCCGTAAAATAATGCGAAAGCGTCGCTGCTTTTGAATATTTTGGCAAAAAAAGAAAAGAGAAAAGGGAAAAATAATACACACACAAAGAGACACACACACACACACTCACACACACACATTGAAGAGGAACTATTTGTGGGTGTTTCGCATGCACGCCCATGAAATGAAGTCAAATTTAACTGGAAAAGAAAAATGAACAGCAACAAAAATGACAATGGGAAATATTTGCCTTTGTGTCTGCTGCGAAAAACAAGCAAACTATTAGGAAAATATGCGGCAAAGTTGTCTGCTAACGGAATGCCAGCTATGCAGGTAGAAGCAGACGTGATTTGCAATAGGAAGGCAGCAAATTCAACTGCCAAGATTCAACAATTGTTTAGCAAGTTTACTTTTACAGCTTGTCTCTGTCCAAAATGATTGTATTGCAATTTTACAGCATACTTTTACATGCTGAATTAATGTGGAGAACAAAAAACGATTACGAGTCGTTTCCTTACGAGACTTGAAATTGTAATTAATTCTTAAATTGTTTACAACTAAGTCAGATCTCTCTCCACATAGTTTTAATATAAACTGCACTCAAAACAGCTGATGAGTCTTTAAGTTAGGCAGTAGCACGTCTTACGTAGTACGTATTCACTGCGTTATTATGGCGCTTTGACGCAGTGGCGCTTTGACGCATTCCCAATCCTGTAGCAATGCCAATCCATCAATAACTGCATCGATGGCCGTTTTGAAATGGAAGCGCCTCTTCGCATGGGCTTCCATTGACAATGAAACGGTTGCAAACGGTCGGCAAACGGTTAACCCAACAACAACAACAACAACAATGCAACCAAGCAAAGTGGGTTAGTGTCAGCAGCGACGTCAGCGTTATCGTCAACGTCATCGGCAGCCTCAGTCTCGGCGTCAACATCTCTGCTCTGCTGCTGCAGTTCTTTGTTGTTGTTCGGTTTTGTTTTGCTTGTTTTCTTTTTCCCTTTTTTGTTTTTCGTGTTTTCGTTTTTGTTTTTGTTTTTGTTTTGACGCTGTATTGCTGGGGGATTGCATTGATAAATGCAACGCTGACTGCGGCGTTGCATAGTGGAGCCAACTTTGTGCAGCTAAAGTTCGAATTAAGCTGATTCAACTGTTTCAATACACTTGGGCAAAAAAAACATTTGCAATTTCGTTCAACTTTTTTTTTTTCTTTTTTAGCATAATTTAAGAAATACATTTCTGGCTTGTGTAGGTCATTAAAAAATATTATTTAATTATTAATGCTCTTTGCAAAGTAATTTCTACAGTTAAACATAAAAAAGCCTGAAATGTATTTCTTTTATTTCAAAATGCAGAATTGTATAGTGTATTTTTTTACAGTGTGTACCTTGTCCACCTCAAGTACAAAATATGGCCTGATGATAGGCAACCCTTCAATTTCTTTGGCTGCTTCTCTCTTCGCATTTTGCCCCACCTCTGTTCAAGTTGTTGTTGTTGTTGTTGATGGTGGTGGTGCTGCTGTTGCTGGCGCACTTTTTGGCGGCCAGTTGAAGTGGTTTACCTTGGATTTGGCTAGTGGCTAGCGGCTGCAAACCATGCGCAGCATTGAGTAAAACAAGATATCAGCTGTTGTAAGCGAGTGAGCCAAGGGTGCAAACTGTCCATGCACATATATATATATATATATATACATAGACAGATATATTGATCAACAGAAGAGGCGAGTATGTCAACGCCCGCCAGATTGAATAAATGAACTTTGAACGAAGCCAATTCAAACCCATTTTCAATGTTGAGCCCCATCCTCCGTCCACTACTCGAATGCTCTGATTAACTGAATACCTTTCTCAGGTTCTAAAAGGGAATGGTGCAGTTCTTAAGTGTTTGGCAGTGCGTAGTTTGCGTTACATACAATATATATATATATATATATATATATATATATGTTTTAAGTGCTTGCAGACAGAACATGAAACTGAACCGGAAGCAGCAAGAAAGTTAGACAGGTACTACATAAAATGAGCCAAAATCTGACAAATACATATATATATATATATATATATGTATGTGTGTGTGTGTGTGTGTGTGTTGCACATCCCTTGCTGCTTCACTTTCCAGCTGGTTAGCCAGGCAAATGAAATCTGAGTTTGAGCTCATGTCATGAATTTCATACGCATTCGCAATTGAATAAACAAATGAATAAATTCACATGCTAAAGCTACACACATACATATCATGTGTGTGTGTGTGTGTGTGTGTGTGGGTGTGGGTGTGTGTGGGTGTGTGTGTGGGTGTGCGAGTGTTTCTGTGTGTGCATATGCAAAATACTTATTGCAACAATCAATAAGCGGAATTTCATTACGATGAAGGTTTGCATTGCGTGTGTGCGTGCGTGTGTGTGTGTGTGTATATATATGTGTGTGTATGTGTGTGTGTGCATCTGATTTGAATTCATGTTTATTTTTGACTTTGTTGCTTTAAAGTACCACTGGATCAAAGTTCAACGAACTCTCTTCAAGGTCTATTAACTTTCATTTTGTTTCCAAGTTAATGAAAGAAATTTCAATACTGAATAAATGAATTGTGAGAGCTGAATTGGGCACGCCAAAGATTACATATCCTTACATATCCTTGCTCATCTTAGGCCCGATCGTTCCTATGGCGAGTTGCATAAAGACACCTTCAATGCTGAGGGACGTGACTACATCGCCTCGACTAGTGATGCTGATCAAGAATATATATATATATATATATATACGTATAGTGTGTGTGCTACAAAGTTCACGACAATGCAATGGGGCACCACTGCAAGGGTATAGGAATGATTTGGATTGCTGGATTCCATTGCATGGTCAATTGAGTTGAGTGCATTTTTCTGACATTGAGTATGAAATTGCCTCGGCTCAAGCATTATTTCCGGAACGGAAATGAAAACCAATTGTAATTGTTGGCATGCATTTAATAATATAAATACACATGCCTGATAATCAATTGCGGCCAGGCACTGACGACTGTGCTGGCAAAGGGGCCGTGGGGGGGCGGTGGGGGGGGGGAGGGGAAAGGGAAAATTTTGAAATTGTTTGCTGCAAACTGTGAACATAGACACAGCAAGACAGCAAATTAAATGCTTTGCATATTCTGGCAAATGCGGTTATTTAGTGTTGCAGTTGCAGTTGCACATTGTTGCTGCTTGTTGCAAGTGTAAAGTTGGAATTTGTTTAGTAGCAAGTTAGTTTGCCAAGGTCTCGACATGGCCACTTGAGCCGTGAAAGCGTAAAGCAATTGACGCCCATCCACATCCCGGGCGGCAGCAACCTCCTTTTCCTCCTCCTCCTTCTCCTCCTCCACCTCCTCCTCCACCTCCTGCTCCTCCTCCTCCGTCTCGGCTATGCGAATTGCAATTGCATTGAGTGGAGCCAAGCAAAGGCAGCAGATCTTTGCCGGTTAGCGTTCACCGGTTACCGGTTGCCGGTTACAGCCAGCCAGCTAGCACCCGTTAGCCAAGTGAGCGTAATAAACGTCAAGACTTCGACCGCAAACAGAGAATGCAGGCACTTTGCCAACTACAGCTAATGTTGCTGCTGCTGCTGCTGCTGCTGTTGCAGCTGTTGTCACGTGCGTGTTCTTCTTAGCCAACCCCCTACCCCCAACACCCCACCCCCCCGTCACCCTGCCCGTGCCCAACATGTACGGCCAAGGCTAATGTGAGTGTGGCCCCAAAAAGAGGAACTCTTTGCTTCGAGCCAAGCCCTTAGCAATGACAAGGCAACACTTTTGCACTAAATAGAGCAATAACGATAACGATAACGATAACAGCAACTGCAAGCCGTGACAATCCCATTCAATGACTGTATATATTATATATATATATATATATATATTTAATCATATATAGCACGTAAGTGCGATACTCAAATACTGATAAAGATCTACAGTTTGTCATGTTGTAAATGACTAATTCAGTCAGTGGCTACGATGAACAGTGAAACGTGCCCAAGCCGATTGTTGCCGTTTTTGTAGCCTGTATAATATTTGTACACATGGATTGCCGCATTCCTTTTTCTCCCTTCTTATCATGTTTAGAGATATGCACATTAAAATACCCTGTAAAAGGCAGACAAAGACAGCTAGTCTGGGCTCGAGTGTCGTCCCTTCACTCTTCTATTCTCACTCTTCAATGTTGTAAATCGAAAATTAAATCGAAATCAAAACTGTGCTCAACAGTTGAGCGTATTCTTTGGTACAGTATTGATTCGATATACCCGATTCCGAACATGTTTCAATTGGATTCGTTTCTTCTGCTATTGTTTCGGGAGGCATTTCTCAATCAAATCGATGCCGAGTTAATTATAATAATTATCGTGTTTGTTTTTGTAGTTGTGGAGAGGCATGCCGCACGTTTTGGCTGGCATGCCCGTCCGCGTGGCATCAACAGCTGCCACATTGTCTTGCGGGGCCGTGACAGGCCCCCCCCCCCCAAAAATCAGACATTTGAAATTGATACGCAATTTTAGCACAGACTGCCCCGCCCCGTTCCGCCCCCTCCCCAGCCACTCACCTCTACAATTTGGGCGCGCTTTTCGTAATCAATCAAGCTGTCGCCTCCGCCCCCGCTGGCAACCGTGTGCGTAGCTGCACCGCCGCCGCCCAAGGGCATTGCTGCAACTGCTGCTGGTGGCAAGTTGATGGGCTCGCTGCCGTTTGCCGGAGACGACTCGTGAGCGGCTCGACCGATAACTGGCGAGACTTTGGGCTCCAGCACCATGGAGGACATCTCCTTGCGTATTTGCTCCAGACTGCGTGCATCCCCCTCGCTAGTGGGCGTGGCATTCAATTGTTTGGCATTCAAGTTCTTTGGATGATTGTTGACATAGTTGAGTTCCTTGATCTGATTGTCGTTGGCACTGACGCTGTCGCTGGCCACCTTCTCATTCAGCCGTATTATGTTGGACAGGTTAATGTTGTTGATCAGTGTGACGCCAGTGATGGCCACCAGTATGATGACGAACACAATGCCGCCGATCAGCAGCAAAGGCGTCGTCTTTGACGTCTTCGGGCACATCTCCCTGTCTCCCTTTCTCCCTGTCGATTTTCCAATTTATCCAATTTTTTCCCTTTTTTTTTTTCTTTTTCCTCGATCTTTTTCACGTATATATTTTTTTGTCTTTGACAATTTTTACAGCTTGGTTTTTGGCACTGCGGTTATCAAATGGTCACAACTTGTATTAATTTATTTTATTTTGATGTTTGTCTATTTGAGCAAACACACACACACACACACACATGCACACACATCACACACACACACACATGCAAACAATTACAATCCGGCAACAGTTCAATGAGATTGATCTTGATGAATTTGGCTGCGTTTGTTTTGACAGCTGTCTCACCTTGACCCATTTGATCAGTTGGCTAACAAGCTGTATGCAAATTCATATTCAAATTTCTGTTCTGCGAAACGAATTTATTTCTATTCCCAATAACGGTTTGCAGTTGGCTATAAGTTAATCAACTTGCAGCCCTAATAGATAAGATAGATATACCTATGACAATCTGAGCTAAATGCTTGCTATACTCTAACAATATATAACTATATATATATTTATTTGAGGTATATATATTTATTGATATATATATTGCGATAACTCATGATAACTGCTTATCATGTTGTCGGCCTTGACATTAACCGTAAAATTGCATGTTTTGAGTAACAATCGAATGTTTAATTGTATTTTTGTTGTATTTTTGGAAATTGCATGGAGCAAAGCAAACAATTTGCGTTCTGATTGTGCTCGCAATGCATGCAATTTGATTATAAGTAGAGTGTGCAGCTGACAGTCATTAGGCAAATAATAGGCACTCTATACACATGATCAATGGCAATCTGTGCTGGTAAACACGAAGATTATATAAATAATAAATAATAAATAATAAATGAATAGAAGGTGTAAAATGCGTCTTATCAATTTCTCTGCGACCAGTTGAAAGTTCAACTTTGACTACTATGCCAACAAACAAGCAGCGAACAAGCTAATATTGAAAAATTAGCATTTTAAGACTGGGATTTGGCAATTTCTATCAATTTGAGCATATTGATATATTTCCTGCTTCCACCTGGCAGCAGGTGCCCTTTGGCTGAATATAAGGCTGGCATTTAATGTCGGCTCTCTAGTGAAACGATTCCGTGTAAACGATGACACTTGAAGGCCGCAGATGCGCCGCAACTGGCTAACGATAACGGCATCAAGTCTGACAGGTTAACACGCCCTCACCCACACGCCACGCCACAAAGCGCTAGTCTTAGTCTTTCAATGACGGGGAGTGGAGAGGAGGATGAGGTGGAGGAGGAGGAGGATTTGGGAGCTGTCTTGAATTTCAGCACATTGAATTTTCTTTTCTGTGCAAAATCAGCATCGATTTAAGAACTGGCTGTGAAATAAAGTAAGTAAGTAAGTAATAATAAAGAGAAGTGTCTAATCAAGTTCTTTCTTCGATTTCATATTTCAATATATATATATATATATAGATATTTTTTTTGATTTAAGTACATGCATTTCTCCTATGCATATATATATACTTTTTTTGCTCTTGTCACTCACTCCACGTACAAAATCGAAAGTCTTAAGTATGCATGTGGCGGCATCGGGCGGCTTGTTGAGTGCACTTTCAATACACACAATCAATGGCAAACCAGACGCTGCCCAGCCGTCTGTGCTGTCTGTGGATTATTTGATGTTACAACATTCCAATGCCTCATCCTCTGGTGCATTCAATTGGTATTGGGCAAGCACAAATATTGCCAGACCTTGCGTATGCGCAACATTTGAGCATTCGCTGCCAATTGAGAGTTGAAAGGCTCCATCTGGGAGCTTATAGCTGCCCAGTTTATTTATTGTGTCAGAGACCTATTGCATTGCCTACTTATGGGGCAGGCTCTTTGGCTCTCATGTGACTCATCGAATCAGTAGATAACGGATAGCGAGAGGGAGGGCGCAACAACTGTCTGGGCATGTAAGAACTTATCTTCATACTTAATACGTAATATAACAAATGTAATAAGGACTGTGAAATGCATTTTCATTTGTTGGCGAATGGCAATCGGCAGTCGGCAATCGACAGTCGACAGTCGACAGTCGACAATCGCCAACCGTTTGCATTAATTCAATTCACATCAATTCATATCAAAAAGTGGCACGCAACTTGTGGACAAGCCAGACGGCTTCGATGTGATGTTGTGGTGTGTGTGTGTGTGTGTGTGTGTGTGTTGTCAGCGTCAGTTTTGCGCAAGCAGCGTGAATTTAAAAGTAAATATGTGAAATGTATTCGGCTACTCATGAGTATTTTCTCATGTTTGCTTCGTTTTTTATTTTTTTAATATTTTTTTGTTGAACTCTCGAGAGATGCGTTTAAATATAAACATTGGGCGGAGAGCACAAATGCTGGCGACATCAGATGAGATGAGATGCGATGCGACGAGCCGCGACGCGACGCGGCGAGACGGGGCCGGACGGGGCGGGACGGGGCGAGGCGTGCGGCTCAAGGACATGACTATGCGGCAATTAAAAGAAGCAACACAAACACAAAATGTACATATACAAAGTAACGAAACGAAAATAAAATATAAACAGACATAACACACACACACACACATACACACACACACACTCATGGGCAGAAGCTACTTGCCCAGGAGGCTGTGCGTCAACAAGAATATACTTTGGGAAGAAACGTGTCAAGCGGTGCCATGTACTTTTAAATACCAAAGTTATGGCAACACAAACTACCCACTGCCCTCCCCCCCATTCCAACCCCTTGAAACGCCACAACGTAGCACTACCTGTGCCAACTAGCACCTTGGGGGCTGGATGCAAGTTGGATGAGTTTACTGTTGTTGCTACGGTTGATTAGTTTGAGTTGTGCATAGTAGATATTTGTGTATGGAATTCACATGCCGCCTTGTTGAACTGTTGCGCAGAAACATATACAAGTCCACACACACACACACACATATATATATATATATATATATATACACAACACCAACACGAACACACACATTGTTGATTACTTTGGAGGCAAACTTTAAACTGGGTAAAATAATACATTTTTTTTGTTGCTAATATTGGATTTTTGTCTATTTTTTTTTATTACAGATGTTTTGGGACGATGGAAAATTGCTAAGAAAATGCCACTAGCCGCGTTTTTGTTTACTTTTATTTGCCATGTATGTGTTGAATTAAATTGTTTTTATTATTTTCTATTTTTTTTTATTTTGTTATTGTTTCACTTTGCCAGTGGTTGTTGCTGCTGATGTTGTTGCTTTTGTTGTTGTTATTGTTGTTGTTGCGAGAGCAACGCGTGGCCGCAGCTGAGCAGACAACAGGCGAGTGCGGCAAGTGGACCGAACTGCCCAAAACTGAGACTGAGACAACGGCAATGGCATCTAGCAAATGGGGGAGGCACCAAAACCATAAAGCCCCAGCGAAAACGAAACGAAATGAAAAGGAACGAGAGCAAATGAAATGAGTGTGCGAGCAAAAAGCGCGCGCGCTTGGAATGTAACGGCAACAGGCGGAACATGACAACAAGAGCAGCAACAAATTGGTAAACGAAACGACAGCCACAGAAAAAAGCTTTCTGCAATTCATGCAGACCCATGGCGAGGAGAACGAAGAGAGAACGAAATGTGTAAAAGTTGCACTTCCAAATAGCCTTGGTGAAATTTGACTGTTCTATGGAACAACACAACAGGATCAGAACATTGCGATCGAGAGAGAGAGAGAGAGAGATAGGGAGAGAGAGAGAGTCTAAATTGCAATGGCAAGCGCAATTTAAATGAAAACGAAATAGAAAGAAACAAATGAGATTCAATTAATTATGGCGCTATAAGCGAATAACACATAATAACAAATGCAAGTCAAGGAGTCACTATAAAATGACAACAACAATTGCAATATATATATACATATATATATATATATATATGTGTGTGTGTGTGTGTCTGTGTGTGTTCGTGTATTTCGGCTGCTCCGTTTACATTTTAATTATGTTTAATTTATGGCAGCAAAGGGTGACTTAAAAGGTAACGGTAAATGCGGCATTAAGTATACGCCGCGTGCGGCAATGAAGAAACAAAGTTCGCCAGCATTTAAGGGTGGTGGCCCGCAAATTTTCAACTGCATCAAGTTACGCTTTGGAAAGCTGCTGCTCTCATTACTGTGCCCAACATTTCCGGTAATTAAATACTTTGAATTAGCGACAATTAAAATGCATAGCCGTGTAAAGCCGACACGTTCTTGTACATTATAATTCTTACAAATAGGTCTTAATAAACAATGATTACAATTAATTAATAATTTACTTTTAATTAGTTGTGATTCACCACAGCAATTCAATTGAGTCCAGTTTACTTTGAGCATTATTGACTTATTATTGATTGTGTGAAATACCTAAAGTACTTGCTTACAACAAAAATCGCTGTCTTAAAAACAGATTGCTTCTACACGTGCTTCCTTCATATCTGACATTGTTGCCCCCCCCCCACCCCCTCCCACCGGGCAACTTTACTAATACAACTCGCTTTGCATTCCGTTTGGTTCCCGACTCTAGCGAAAGCCTTCCGCAAAACAAACCTTTTGGCATTATTTTCATATTAATTTTTTTTTCTTTTCTTTTGTGCACGAGCAACTCGAGACAAGACGAAGGCACAAAAGATGCCAACAGATATTATTGCTCTCGTTGTTATTATTGTTGTTGCTGTTGTTGTTGCTGTTGTTGTTGCTGTTGTTGTTGCTGCTATGCTGAAAATAAGCCTGGGCCGTTAAGTAAGTAAGTAAGTAAGTTAGTAAGTAAGTACGAAGGATTCTTGCACTTGTCACTTGTCTTGCCGTTTCGGTGCCTTTGAGCTGACAGCGCACGAAGACATGACAAAGGCAAAAACGGCACAAAGTAAGACAATAAACAACCATAACAATGGTACCAACAGCGACGAAAAACAGACAAAAAAATAAAATAATAAAGAAGAAAACACAACTGAAGCTGCCTGCTTGCCCAGATAATATGCGAATCGTTATTGTTGTTACTATATGTTGATATATATACATACATACATACATTCATACCTACCTATTACTAACGGTAATATACAGACTGTGGCAGCCCAGACAGAATTTATAACACCACAAGGCTAACACACAACACCAACAAAAGCAATATATTTCCTTTATTTTTTATTCTTTTTCTTATAACCTGCAATCATTAAATTGCTAAAGTGAACATTTTGTAATAGCAGAGCAGAGATATTCAACAAAATAAAAAGTGCAACAAAATGAATTTGTTGATTTTGGACTGGCCTTTACTTGTGCCGTTTAAGGCGCGAAGGCACCAGGAGGCAGGCACCAGGCACGCATCAGAATATTTAACTACGGCAACTGAAAAATTGAAAAAGAGTGCTCGTCTTCTATTTCTTTAAGTGCCATTTAATATGGTCTTTTATATTGTTGAAAAGTTGCTTGAGTTTGTGTTCAAACTGACTTTCATGTATTTCTAATTAGTATATCTATTTCATACATTCGATTTATGTACATTTGCAAAATACTAATTAGTATGTATAGTTTATAGGTATGTCGGTTTCTTAATATATAATAAAAACAATAATAATATATGTATACCAGTACATATATACTTGTAGAACAGGGTAAAATGCCGTTGAGCACGCACAACAAGAGCATTTTAACATGGTTTTTGTTTTGGGCTTTCCTCCTTTTTGTTGTGTTTTTTTGCCACTCTTGAGTTGTTGTCTCAGCTTTTTTAATAAAAAGGTAACGATGACAAAAGCAACAACGACAGCGACAACAGCAACAACAGCAACAACAGCAGCGACAGCAACAACAACACGCACAACAACAAGTGTTTTATACAGTGAGAAGAAAAGAAAACAACACAACACAACACACAACAACACAACACACAACAACTGAACGGAGGACACAGTCTGAGATATTTGAGGGCGTAACGTGGCTAACGACAATACAAGGCTTAACCAGACACGGGAGCGTTGAAAGGGCGGTGTGGGTTGATACTGTGGCAGTTACTATGCTACAGCATGTTCACATCCTTTTGCCAGTCATTGTTGCTGTTTGCTATCAGTGCCAACAATGGCGCCATAATAAAAAAAAAAAAAACAAAAAAAAAACTGTTAATTAGCTGGCGAAGACAGAGGCGATTATGAAAAGGAAATGGCAATTTGTTGCTTTGTGTAAACGGGCCACAAAATAAAATGAAATGCAGTCGCCCAACGTCCACTAAAAGGACTCTTTTTATATGCCTTAGAGTCAAGCTAGAGAAGCAAGCGTGGCATTTACAAAAGCTGCAACAGCTTTCTTTTTTCGTTTTTTTTTTTTTTCTTTTAGCATATACCAAAGGAATACAATTTATTTTTATAACTTTGCCGTGAATGGTGGGAAAAGTTATATTTGTTTCTTTTGCATTATGGAAAACACCTGAATTTTACAGGTCAGTGAGTTGACAGGACTTCAATTATCTAAGAACAACAAGCAAACAGGGCAAACATGAACAAACTTTCAAAACGAAAACTTTTGGCAAAGTGCATTTTGTAAGTAAAGCAAAAAGCAAAAAGCAATAAAATGCACACCGACTAGCAAAGTATCTATATATATAAATATAGTGTATTGAAAGATTCAACTGATTGTGTTTAGCATCGAAAGAAAAGAAAACCTAAACAAGCTCACAGCGGCCTTATTGAAAATATAATCAGCGTTATTTTATGCAATAAAAACTATTTAAACTTGCGGTTTATATTTATTCAGAGCTTTGTCTTCGATACAGAAAATATGTCCGCTTCATGCGACTTATACTACGCGACTCAACCGACCAAAGGCGGTTGTGCCTCACACTATATGAAAGTAGTTGAAACATACCATCGAAGAAGGTCTTGATCATCAGGAACTTACAACAATAGATTAAGACTACGAAACGGGAACACAAACTGAAAACAAAAATGCTAAAACTGTATAAGATATTATACATTAAGTATTAGTTGTAGATATTTATGAAAAGATACGAAACTTGGTTCATTTGAACAAAGAATTGCATTTCACATTATATTTCAGATAACCACAGGCTATTTAGTATAGGATAGTTAAGCAGATGCAAAGGAGATGTTCATGTAATTCATGTAATTGCCGAGAAAATTGTATCCCGTCGTGTGCTGTTGCGTATGCGGAAAATTGCTGGAAAAATGTCGGCGACTGGCGACCGGCGACTGGCGACTGGCGACTGCAATTAAATGCTGGCCAATGTGGGCATGGATACGCCCTGAGAATAAACAGTTGGCCAGCACTGGCCGACAGTGCAGTTCAATTAAGTATGCCAGCAACTAGGGACACGCCTATATGCGGTCACGCCCAATGCCAATTCCAAGGTTCTTTCAAGTTAGCTTGAGCGAATGCTTAGTTTCAGAATGAACACGTGTCGTATACGCAATATTGCAAAAGGGCAACCGGGAATAGAATTATGAAGGTGGCATCCTTAAGTGATTTCCCGGGCTAGCAAATAAATATTCCGCTTTTATTAGCTCACATTTTGCTGCAGCAACAACAAATGCAAAAGGCAACAGCAACAGCAACAGCAACGGCAACGGCAACAGCAACTTGCAAGAGGCACGCATGTGTTGAAAGCATTTATGAATATTTAAAACTGTACATTATGGACTTCATTGATTTCTGCCACCCAGCACACTGGTTAAAAAGAAAAAGGCTGACGCAGGAAGGAGCAGTGTCAGTGACAGTCCTGTGTGTGTGTGTGTCTGTGAAATAATAAATAATAATGAGTGCCTCGTATTAAATAGTATTAGGGCCGTGACTATTTAAATTTATTTCGATGTGCCAGTGTAAGTAAAGGACTCTTGAAATTGTGTGTGTGTGTGTGTGTGTGTTGGACAGGCAGAGGAGGTGCTCTGGGAATTTCCTATGGCTCACAAGTTGTTCAGTTTATGCGACTTAAAAGTATATCCGAAATTGTTCTGGTTGACAACAAAAAGGCTTGTATTAAGTTTCAAAATAATATTTGGACTTTCATTAAGCTGCTAAATGAATAAATAATTTGTGCTTGTTTGTTGCTAACAACTATTGTTATTATACGTAATTAATTACATGTATTATTAATTACGAAGGCATCTCGAAGCTGTGCTGCAAAACCCAATTTCACAACTAGTTAATGGTCCGTTGAGAGTCCGTTGAGAGCCACTGCAAAGGCCAATGCTGCATTACGGGACCACCTCGCCACAACATCTCCTCGCCATCTGTGTTTGTGTGTGTGTGTGTGTCTGCTGCAGCACATTACACGCACATTAAAATTTATGTGGCACGAGCAAAAAACTCTTTACAACAAAAGGCACTAAACATTATGCCCACTTCAGGCGCCATTTCGGCCAGCCCTTCAATGCCACGCCCCAGCCACATGGTTGTGTGTGTGTGTGTGTTGGTATAGGATAAATGGCAACTGCAGTTCCTGGTTAGAACTGAAAGACGAGCGTTAAGTCCAAAATAAAAGGGAAAAATGTGATTTTAACGGTTGAAGTTGAAAGACGAAACTGACCGAAGCTGTAAACTGTGTCCATCAATCCCATTATATTGTGCACATAACACATAACAAGTGCGCCTAATGGGTTGCAGCATGTCCTGCACACAGGATGTGATGTGATACGGGATCAGGCGGACGTGGCCAATCGACAAAGTCAGCCAATAAAAATCAATTATTATGCAATAAGCTCATTAAAAACCAGCAATTGTAATAGCAATGCCAGAGAATACCGAGTTGGTGGCCAAGGGGGGGCCAAGGGGGGGGGGGGGGCGAGGCAACATCCAGCATCCATTTTATCAGCCTCATTAAACGCACAGTCCTCGAAACTGGGTAAAAGTTGGAAAAGCAGGCAAGCAAGCAAAACTCTCGAATGAAATTGTGCTCATGATTGCGATTACGGTTATGACTGCTGAGAAATATTGCCAAGCCGATTTGGATTATGCCAGATGGCGAGTGCTGCTGCTGCTGCTGCTGCTGCTTCAGTGTGTGTTGGTGTGTTGGTGTGTGTGTGGGAGGTGTGGGTGGTCGGGCATCGGTTGTATTGGTTCCTTTCTTGCAGCAGCAAAGTTCGTAAGACGCGGCCAAATCTAATTACCCAGCCAGGCCAAAAGTCGTGTGCAATGAATGCATTGGGTGTCGTCTTCGGGTTTCTAAAAGCCAGCCGCAATGCCACATACAATTACAGCAGCCGATGAAATCCTAGCATCTACTCTACATTGTCCAAGGTCTACTTGGCACTCTTCTACACCACCACGCTCCCCCCCCCCCAAAAACTGGTCAAATCATGGCACAGATAAACGCCGGCAAGCGCACAGAGCATGTTCAGTGAACGCTGCTAATTGCCACGCTTATTGTTGCAATCCGGTATGGCATCTACACCGTTCTGATTTCTCGCCATTCGCTAATTGCAATCGCCAACACAAACGTACTGTGCACAATTAAGTGTCTACTTTAAATACACACACAATTTATCAAATTTGAATAATACAATTTTAAAATTATAATATTTGGTGTGGGCAAAACAAAATGCCCAATTAACTGGAAATAATTGAAGTTCTTAGCAAATTTGAATTATTATTATCGGCACGCTTCATGCACTGCGACCTGTTAGATCTATTCCATATATAGAACATAGAGCTCTATTTTAATTCCGGGTTGAGGGTTTCTATGTTTGCCGGAGCTTAAAGCATGTTTGCCTGGCATACAACATATTTGCCCGGCTAAGCCCATATAATCTGTTGTGATGTGCTTTGAAAATACCATCTCATTCTCACAGAGTTCGTCACTGACAATTAGGTGACTACTTAGTCTGCCATGTCCTGTCAAAAGAGCAGTAAATATTTTTAGTCTGGTCACCTCCCCCATGGCTCTTCTTGCCTAAATCGCAAGGCATTCGGCTTGTCTGAGGCCTGGTGCCTCTATCCATTATTAAAGCAAAAGCAGATTTTAAATAAAAATACTTTCAAGACTTTTTTCTTAATCAATATGTAGAGTATGGATATTTTGTAAGCCTGCTTAATGTCATTTGCGACACGGAATTGCCATTAGCATTAATTTAATAAGCACTCGTAACTATTCAATTGGAGCACTCACATAACACCATTGAGTGTTTCAGCGTGTCGTTCTATCGCCTATCGTCTATCGATTGGATGGCCATTTACATGTGTGCGACATTATCGCTGTGGCCAGGCGGCCATAATTCATGGCCGACTGGGCATTGTCGTGCAGCTTCCGGCTTAACTGCTCCCGCACACATATATATATATATATATATAGATATATATGTATATATACAAGTACATGCATAGATGCTGGGCGGCATTATCATTTGAATGGTCATCATCATCGTCAGCATCATCATTATCAGGTTTATTATCATCTTCATCTTTATCATTATCGTTATTGCTGTGGTTCTTGTTATTGTTGTGGCGTGGCCGCGTGTAAAACCAATTTTTCATTTTGTGCCCGGCTAGCCATAAACTTTTGCGTATTATATTTTATGCTCTGTCATAAATAAAAATATGTTTTATTCTATGTGTGCAGACTGTTGTCTCGCTCCTGGGCACTATGAGGGGTGGGTGGGTCAACGGGGGATCGCAGGGGGTGGAGCCCATTAAAGCGTGCTAATATGCGATTTAAAATAAATTGCCAAAAGAAAACAGATTTCACGCCCAGCGATTTTACAGATTCCGGACTGTTCGACCTGTCCACCGACCCGCCTCAAAATGCCTAATGCATACACATACATTCATACATATGCTGCGTATACGTAATTTGCACTCTGCCCTTCGAGCAGCAGATCTCATTCCTCATTCCCCTTAATGCTGTCTATCCACTGGTCGTATGCGTAATGTCTTTTATGCTGGCATCAAACTCAAAGTCAAACTTAATTTATGACTTTCTGTGTGGTAGCACGGGGGATGGAGAAGGGGTGTGTGGTGGGGGGGTGGTGTTTGGTGGTGGGGGGATGTGAAATTCAATAAACTTATGAAGTTAGCGCGCATTAAATGCGCTCATTTCACAGACGACAAGTCCTGTCAGCCAGTCAGCAAGTCAGGGCAGGCCGCTACCCGGGTGAGACACATCATCGTCCTTGACATGAGCAGGACGTGCACATGGCAGGCGGACAACTTGTTGCAGCCTCTACACCCACCCCCAACCCCTCATCCCGCTACTGTTTCACATGATCTGGGCAAATGTGAAAGGTTACCGCTGCAGGCGAACAGTTTTCATGCTAAACTAATTGTTGAAATTGTAAAATGCTTTGATCCCATCTTACTCGATGGCGCACTATAAACATATATATATATACATATATATATATATATATATATATATATATATGAATTTAAATGCAAATTACTGACAACAAAGGGTTAACTAATTAACTTTACAATAATTAGTAAATACATTTCAAATACTTTAGAATGTTGGTCGAGTTTTGCTGCTGGTTGCCCGATTTCATATTTATGCCAGCTGAATTTATGCATAGTGTACATCGAACATAAAAGCAGATTTATTGTGACATTTTATGCACATGACGTTCCTCACTCGCCGTCGACCTTTTGGTGTGTGTGTGTGTGTGTGTGTGTGTGTGTGTGTGGCAAATGTTTCCAATGGCTAAAAATAGCACAGAAATGTTAACAATGCAGTTGGGTGCTGGCATCCACCAGGAAACAGAAAAGGGTGGCTCTTATAAATAAAAAATATATGTATCTATCCAAAATGTCAGTCATTCATATTTACGATTGAGCCGTTGGCTCCATCTGCTATTCATCGCTGCACTTTATATGCTGCATTCAAATATATAGACACCAGATTTTAATGCTTTAGTTGGGAATATGGAACAAATTGGTTTTTCGAATTTAAGAACTTTTCATGTCGTATATGTAATTAATTATTTCCTTAAATCATGGCCAATTTTAAACTTTTTCTTTGAAATTATAAAGTATTTTATGCCTTGTTTTTACTCGCATTCATTTAAAATATATAAAATTCAATTTAAAATGTAATTAAAAAAGAAGAGGCTGCGAGCAATGTACAAACAAAAATCGGCCTGTCGATTTCAGCACCGAAAAATGAGTGCATTTGAGGTTAAATGAAAAGTGTTCAACAGAGTTGAAAAGTTGACTGCCTCATTATTAAAATTTCATCTGTTGGCCCAGGAGGCGTCCAAAAATTCAATAGAAGAGGAATTTGCGGAATCTGCTTTGGAATGTAGTCAAATGCAATTTCGCTTTGGCATAGTCCATTTAAATTGAATGCTTGCTGAACTGAAAAGCTATGAATATGATTTATTACTGCAGCTTCCTTTGCGCCGTCACACAAAATTTACATTTTGACTCTCTAATTGCCGACGAGCAGAAGCTCTGGCCACAACAGCCACTGCCCGGGGCAAAACATTAATGAATAAATATCATATGTTATTGTGCTCATTAAAGCACACAGGAGATGTGTAGACTTGAATCAGAGCAAGCTGAGTGTCCCATCTGTTTCAGGCAGCCATCCGGCACCACTATGCAGCACCACAGCGCAGCCCGCACCACTCCGGATTCACCATTCACCATTCACCATTCACCCTTCGCCGACGGCATTCGCATTCAATGTGCATATCCCCCTTCAACCAGGCGGCGGCATTATGCATCTTTCCCCACGTACGTTTGATAGCAGCAACAGCAACAACATGCAACATGCAACATGCACCACAAGTTGCAAATTAATGCAGGAGACCATTGATTTCAATGTTTGAGACTTCAATTAGGGAATTACTTTTTTAAAAGTGAAGAGTAGGAAATAAATTATGCATCAATTATTGAGTACATTTCTAATCTGTGAATGCACTTTTGTTTACATTATTAAAATATTGTGTATTTATTTAACGACAATTTAGTGCCAATCTTAATTCAAGAGCTTTCAACCAGACTTGAACTACGGCTACGATATTACTACAAATTGCGAAAGATTTTTGCAAAACTTAATTAATTTTAACCTTTAAAACCGAGAGACTCCTTTGCACAGAAACAGACATGGCTATAGCAACTCGGCTTGCGATGCTGATTGAGAATATATATATATACTTTATGGGGTAGCAGAAGGCTTTACCACGTTTATAAAAATACGAAAATTGCCGCTGCCTGTTTTATTTTTTCAATATTACGACCTCAAACGCAGGGCCCAACTTAAATGGCGAAATTGGCAGCAATGCAGGCGAAAGGGAGCAGAGCACTGTGAGTTGCTCCGACAGGATATGTAATTGAATTCATTTCATTGCCATTGCTGTTGCTGCTACTGCTGTTGCTGCTGCTGCTGCTGTTGCTGCTGTTGACTGTCAGCAATTACATTTAGTATTACATGGAAAACCGTCCACCCGACCCCATATTGCTGGCCACCCAACACAAATTAGGCCAAAATGGCGGTTGCTCAACTACCACGGACAACTCCTACACACACACACACAGACACACACACATATATATATATATATATACATGGACATCATGGCAGATTGCAGGTGTAAGCGGTTTCTCCGGATGACATCAATGCATATTACTTATGATCAGCAAATGAATTGCGGCTTGTGCCGGCGATTATGTCATCAATAATCTGTGTGATTTGATTTCGTGTACACTCAGCGAAATATATGCACAGCATTTATAAACACAACTGTTGTATTGTTTGCAAAGAAGTGGAAAAAATGTATGAATAGCAGAAGTAATTAACATATTCGTAGAATTGTGTATTTCTATATTTATGTCACAAATTCGAAATGAGCACTTTGAAAGGTTTTGAGTTTTAGAGCGATATATTTAGCAGAGTGTACGTGTCACTCACAATGCAATGTGTGTGTGTGTGTGTGTGTGTGTGTGTGTGTGTGTGTGTGTGTGTGTGTGTGTGTGTGTGTGTGTGTGTGTGTGTGTGTGTGTGTGTGTGTGTGTGTATAAGTATAAGGACGCCTAACGAACTCAATTCGTTATGTATTCAAATATTTCTCTTGTGTTCCGAACATATTCCCATTCCAAAGATAAACAAAGTGTGTGTGTGTGTGTGTGTGAGAGCTTGTCTGGGTGTGTGTGTGTGTGTATGTGTGTGTGTGTGTGTGTGTGTGTGTGTTGTTAATAATATCGTCAAGCCCAAATGTTTGTCAGCTAGTTTCTAGCTGCCTGTTGTCCTGTCAATCAAGTGATTGAGCATCCAACCCCTCCTCGCCACAGACAACACGCGTCTCCATCTTCGTTGGCACTACTGCTAACCTCCAATCCAATCGGATGTGCTCATCATCTTCGTGTGGAGAACTGGTACTCTTACTGTTGCTGCTCCTGCTGCTACTGCTGCTCCTGCTGCGCTTCCTTCCGCTCATTGATTTGGTCGCAATGGGAGCAATGGGAGCAGCTCTGCGTATGAGCGAACGTAAGCAAGGAGATTCCCAGATAGCACGCATCATCGTCCTTAGCCGCAGAATGTCCTGGTAAGCGCTTTCGACGATGCTGTCAGCACAAAAATTTCAAAGCGGTAACCTTTTACGAGTTGCTTGGCACATCCTTTTCGGCAATGGTCTTCTCCTCTTCTCCCATCCCCACCCTTATGTGGTCCATGATTATCATTCCTGCTTATCATGCGGCAGCTGACCTTCGCCCGCCGAGAATTATGCAACATAAACTAAAAATTAAACAGCCCCTCAACTCAGCACAGCACAGCACAGCACAGCACAACAAACAAAACAAATATATTTGCTTGGCTCGGCTGGTTGTGCGCAGTGTGTTGGTGGGAGGGGGCAGAGGCGGGGGATGGGAGGGGAGTTGGTATTTTCATTGACATGCGGGTGCCCCAATGCTGTTCCTGTCGAGGATGTGCTCGTTGTTCTTGTTGTTGTTGTTGCTGTTGTTGCTGTTGTTGCTGTTGTTGCTGTTGTTGCTGTTGCAGCGGGCAACCACAGAAACCATACATAAACACTTCACGACCAGAGAACTTTGCTCCGGCACCAGCCAACAGCAAGAACAACTCAATTGTTTGAAATGCGTGGCATTTCAGTTAAAACTTCAAAGTTCTCAGTTTAACAATTGTTATTGTTGTTGTCGCCAAGTTTTTAAGAGACCAAAAGAGAGAATGAGAAATATTCTTGGTGAAAAGCAGCAGCTGTTCAAAGTGGCAGCAGAAGAGAAGACAAATTTCAGGGCAATCAGCATGAATCAGGCTAAAGTCTACTGTCTGTGAGTGTGCTCGACTAGCAGTTACCCTGTAACCAGTTCATCGCTATTATATGTCTATCAAATTGAAGGCGAGTTCAACATCAAGGCAAATGAATCAGGCAAGGCTCTGCTAGCTGTGTGTGCTCGACTAGCAGTTACCCTGTAACTGGATCACCATCAAAGATACATGCATACATTTAAATAGTACTCGACCAATGGATACCCTGTACAGGACTAATAACAGTCTATTCCCTCGCTTGTTAAGTCAAATCACAAACTAAGTACTAAATGTATTTCAGCTAGATTCGAGATGGAGATGCCTGTTGGACAGCTTTATTGCATGACCTTTTCTGTTTTTTTTTTATCCATTTTGATGAGGTAAAGAAAATAAAATAGTTTACTCAACTTGTCAGCTTTCACGACTCCACTTGACCCGACACACACACACACACACACACACACACACACACACACACACACACACACACACACACAACACACTCAGTGAGTTGTTAAATCAGACAAAATGGATTCGAATTGCTGTGTAGATGCTGTGGTCGCCGACACCAGCTCCCCTCCCCCTCCCCTCCCACTTCGCTCCCCCTACCCCCTTCTACCGCCTACACCAACCAGAGTGCTGAGTCGCTTGTTCTCCATCCGCGCCTCGCTTTTAGAAGTCTCATCACATATTTATGAAGGCGACACGCTTGTTATTTTACGAGCATCCAGAGATGCCTATGACAATGACTTCGAAACACATTTATGCGGCAACACTTTTGTACTTTTTATTCGCTTCGACTTGCGTAATATATATACAGTTATATACAAAAATAAAAAATAAAATAAAATATATATATATGTGTATATATTGCGAGTATAACGATGCGTTAGCAAAACCCTAAAATCGCAGCTGCAACTCAATGTTGGGATTTAATTGGAAATTTTTGCTAGGCAATCTACTTGGCCTTAGAAGTACTTGCCGCCGTTGCTCAGCTGGTGTTCAAATTATATATATATATATATATATATATATATATATACATACAACATATAAGTATATATATATATTTCTACATAAACATTTTTAGCAACGACTTTGAAGTAAAGTTTTACCGCAGTAGCGTGTGACGAAATCATTTTTCGTTCTGCAGTTGCAAATTGAGAGTGGGTGGGGTGGGGTGGGGTGGGGTTGTGGGGAAGGGGCACTTAACATACACTTTTCCTTTTGAATTGAAATTGTGGCAAGGCGACATATTCAACGTTTCGCATAAGCACAAAGCTGCTGTCAAAGAAACCCAATTGATTAGCTTCTCTTTGGCTTTAAGTGTGTGGCAAGGCAAGCTTGCCTTTAAGAAACTGTCCGCTTTTATGCCCATTTCATAGGCATTTCTCACATGCGTAAGCGGTTCGACGCATCGTTTCCTATTCCCTGCTCGAGAGCCCATAAAACATTTCTTTTTATCGATGGCAATTTCCTTGCGCCCAAACACGGAACAGAATAGAACTCAACTCAAACTGTCCGATTCTATGCCGGACCAATAATTTAAGTACGAGCTGAAGGGCTTACAAAAACTAGAGCTGGCCTTATATCGTGTCGTGTCGTGCCGTGTCGTGCCGTGTCGTGCCGGGTCGTGCCTTGTCGTGTCTTGTCGTGTTTTTAGCCTGCCTGAGCGAAAGTTATCCCTGAGTGCTTAAAAAAGAACTTTGTTGCGAAGAGTTTCTTCAAATCAAATGTAATCTTATCGAATCTTTGAAATACCCACATAGACATTCTTTGACCAAAAAGAAATTCAAGTGCACAATTTGGCTAGTTGGCCAAAATGAAAGTGTTTTCACAATTGCCAGTTTCGGCCATTTAGTCTCGGAAAAGTGTTGTGGGCCCGCACTAAGGTGTTATGCGCACTTTCGACCAGCAACTGGCAATTAGAAATAGTCGTAAAACAAACGACTGCCAAATGTTGACTGGCCACCTCCTCCTACTCCTACTCCTCCCACTCCTCCTCCTCCACCCAACTACACCATTTTGAGGCAATCAATTGCAGTGTAACTTGTGTGTAAAAGTCATGGGAAAGTTTCGCATTCTGGCTGAATGATGCATCATAGAATGTGTAGAGCTCATCTTGGTTGGTTGGTTGGTTCTATGAGCTTGAAGTGCTCTGGGCAAGTGAACGAGATTGCACTTAAGTGGAACGACCAAGTGGGTGGGCGAGTGGGAGGGGGCGTGGTCAATCTATTAGTTAGCTAATTGAATGGCAGCAAGTTCTTATGATTTTTTCATCATGTTGCTCAGAGATTGGGGGCATTCCATACCATTTTGTCATGTTGAGACAGACACTCGTCGCACACACATTCCACTGGCTGGGGACTGCACTAAACAATTGAAAGTGAGCGGGGCGTGGTGTGGGGCTGTAGTAGCAGTAGCGGTTGATTGATAGCCAAAAGCTTTTTGTGCCATCAAATAGTTAACGAAGCGTAACAGGTAAGAAATACCAGCAGTAGCCGTATATCCTTCCCACATGTGTGGCAGAGGCGAGCTGTATGTGTGTGTGTGTGTGTGTGTGTGTGGCGAGCTCAGTCCCAACAATTGCAAGGAGGACCGACCTTAAGAATGTTGGAAGAACAACAACAAGAACTACACACACATACAGTTGGATTAGAGTGGCTTGATTTGCTGCACTTTGCTACCTGAGCAAGGAAGCTGCCCCTAAGCAGCAGCAGCACCGAGAATTGCGGATTTGTTTGCGCTCTACAGCTTTTGCGAGCAACACAAAATTGAGCAGTGGATAACGAGAAAGCATCCTCTACAAGGGAACGCTCGACTGGGCGAGACCCTGGACACAGAGACAGCTGTTAAGTATATCAAATGGATTAAACGATCTTGATTAACTTTATTCAGTTAATCAATAATAAGTGATAAGTATTATTATTATATATTACATATACATTTAGTGTTATCGAAAATCGATTTGTATCGATAACCGTGAAACGGGACAGTCGTCGTTAAAATTAAATAAACTTGATCAACCCGTGAAATCCATGATATACATTCCAAATTCTGTCTAATCTCTGAGACGGATATGGCTAGATTGACTCGTCAGTTCTTGTTGATCAAGCATATGAATACTTTAAGGCAACGGAGATGCTTTCTGCTGTACAACTTCAATATACCCTTTTTAGACATTTTTTTATTGGGTTCAGGGTATAAAAATGATTGAGCCAAATTTGATCCAAGTTGCAGCTCGAGCGATTGCAAAAGTGGATATCAAATTTTAGTTTTTCATCAAATTGATGTCAAGAACTTTCAGCGAGAGAAAGATTGAGAGAGAGAGAGAGAGAGAGAGAAAGAGTGAGGAGCGAGAAGTGACGATGAATGAACAGCGGCAATTGAGAACTTTAGTTAATTTGTAATTGGCGTTCTGAAGCATTATTTCCCTTATGCAGAGCACAGCTTTAACAAGAAATTTGCATTTGCAGTTTGAATGTTGTTTTTTCCTTATTTTTTGTAGAGCAATGCAACACTGTCAAGCAAGTCAAATCCATAATAAATTGCGTGCAGCAGGAAAAAGTAGCAACCAGAAGCCGTAGACAGAGCACTGCTGCCGTTGGTTGCCTCAAATCGGAATGGGGCTGGTTGTGTTTCGAAGGGGGGGTTTATGATTAGGTTATGTCAGCATCGGAGACAGCTGCTTTTAGTGTGGTCTCTGGCCCTACTCCACTCTATCTTTCCAAACTCGTCGTCACACTCACTCTCTCCTTACTCTATCTGTCTCCTTCTGTGTGTGTTTGTCATCAACGCCCAACGTGCCGTGTCCTTGTTCTCTGTCCATGTCCTTGTCTTCGCTGCCAGTTGCTGTGTCTCTATGTTTGGTGCTCTCTGGCCTGTTTTGTACACGCTTCATGTAATGCGGAAATTGAATAGTTTCCGGTATCGAACAATGATTACTTTCGGGTCCCAAAATGTCAACCCACCAACTGAGACAAGAAATAAGACTCGTTTTTGCCAGCCAAATCAATGCGCTACTTTTTCCTTTGTCTGCCCTTTGCTATTTCTATATTTTATGCAGGGCGTATTATAATTTTGTCGTAAAGTTTGTAACGCATTGAAGGAAAAGTCTTTGAAGACACTAAGTACATATATATATATATTTCTGATCAACATTATTAGCCGCGACCATATATAGTCTATAGCTGTCATTGCAATAATCAGACAAAAGATATTTATCAAGATATCTGGGTAAATAAGTGAAATGTTAACTAGATCAACATGTTGGTTAAGATTTAGTGGGCCAGTGTTGGGCAGCGTGCAAGAGAAAAGAGTGTTAATACTTTGAAAGCCCCAACAGTACGTCCAGCACTTGTTTGTTTGATTCGTCACTATCCACTTGGAATCTGATCCGATTTTTGTGTGAATCCCAGTCTTAGTTTTTGTCATCAGTTTGCAAAAAGTTTTTGGCAAGAGTATATGCCAAAATCCTGCCGAAGGACCTTGCAATGTACATGCTATGCATGTATGTAGATATGATGTGTGTATTTGTGTTGGTGTAAATAGAAACTGGGCAACATAAGTGGCGTAACATTACGCATTAGTCGGTGGCAGAGAGAAAAGTTTTGGCTTGCCTTCAGTTGATGCCACCCTGGTTAACATTAGACCCTCGATGGCCTTGCAATATCCGCTTTGCGTCAAATTAATACCCACTGTGCCGCGCACCCTTCTGGCCCCGCACCGTTGGCAATGGTTGCCACTTATTCACTCACCAAGCTGATACCATGATATCGCACTTAAGTGTGGCACACTTTAGCAGAGTAAGGCCATTACCGCTCTGGGTGCAGCCTGTACATGCCACTTGTTTGAAAAGATACAGTTGCAACTCACCTGCAAGAAAAAGGAAAAAAAAAGGGAATAGAATAAGTAAAAGTAAATAGGGATTTAAGTTCGTTTCGGTTCGGTTCGGTTCGATTCGGTTTGCCGGGCGGAACAGAAGCGCGTGTTTATCATTTAAAGAGGCTGCTTTGCATTGCAATTCGTATTATAAATTGTAGCCCGGCATGACGGATGCGGATGAGTTCGAAGCCGAAAAATGAAATGAAACAGGAAACAGGAAACAGGAAACAGAAACACAAACACAGTAAACACAGTAAACAGTAAACATTAAGCGAGAAATCGTCCAACTGCACAGTGACGATAAAACATTTGTTGGCAGCACAATGTGCAATCACCTCTATAAATAAATAAGCTATATTTGTAGTGCTCCAATGGGGCATAAATACCAAGTAAGAATGGCTGTAGGCACGCCATTAAAGATTGCATAGCCTTGTAAACCGGTGTCCAATGGCCGGCATCTATCTAAACAAAAACTATATGATTTGGTGCTTTGAAGTTGACCATTTCTTATCCAAATGTTTTGGGCATAATTACACTCACAACTGTTCACATTAGTTTGCAGCTTTAGTTAGTTAGTCTTGTATACAAAAAGTTGTTCATACAATAACTGATATTTCGACCGATTGTTCCTATGGCAGCTAAATGATAAAGTGTTCCCCTCCGACCAGCTGCGACATATATGTACTGCCTGCAGCAAAACAAGAATATATTCACTTTATGGGGTCGGAGACGTCTCCTTTGATGCGTGGCAATCTTCACGACAACATTATAATACCCTCTACAATTGTATAAAAAATGTGAACGCTCAAAAATATTTATAAATAATGTCACTGTTAATATTCAAAATATATATGCAACTAGTTAATAATCGTGATAGGATTAATTCTACTAAAACAATTTTATAAGTTCCTAAACTAATTTCTTACATTTCATTCAATTGTGGAAAGGTTACAAGTTCATCATTACCTAATAAATTAATTAAATTACAGTTTAGATTTCTTGGTTAGACAGTCTATAAAGGAGTATCTTCGATTCCTGTGGACTTTGATTCCTAGTTTGTTTTCATACCAAAGAGCAACAGAGCAACTGGTATGTTTCTTAGAGTTATATTTCGGTGTCTTTGGGCTATTTTGATATGAGATGTACTTGTCTGGGACTGCCTTGCAAAGCCGTACTTTATTTGCGAGCTTGAGTTGCGCCGAAATTGATTTCAATTTGAAGGAGATGGCTCGGAGCTGATGAAGGCGATTCGTTAATGCCACAACCAATTATGACAAGTACTTGGATGATACTTGAAAGGGAAAGCGAAAAGCTAAAACGGAATGGTCAGCCAAAGAAGATGCTGGCCAAACAATTATTGCTGGCAATAATTTTAATTTTAATTTAAATAACAGGATCATCGTTTAGTTCATTTCCCCCTAGACTGGAGCACGTGTCGAGCCGACGGCGTGTTGAGAGCAGCGTCCAATCCTGGAGTGCCCAGTCAAGCTTCGAACTGAAACACAACCCCCCCTGGGGAGAGGGGGGACAGGGGGTACGGGGGTAAGAACACAATGTGATTTTGTTTACCTAAAAGTTAAGCAATTTATTATTAAGAAACTTTTAGAGGCCCTCGGCCGCTCCCCAAATATCCAAATGTGGGGCTAGGCCAAATAAATACATACAAAATACAAAATACTTAAGCGGGTCGACCTGTGTATGATAAACGAGCATATTAAATAAAACATAACAAGAAACTCAGCACAAGTATGACCCATGGCCAGGGAGCTAGGGGCCAGAATCTGAGTTTGAAGGCTGCCCAAGGAGCAGCTCGTTAAGAGAGAGAGAGTCCGAATTATGTTCCAAATGGAACATTACCAAGAAAACTCTGCAGACCTCCAAAAGGCAAGTAACAATTTCTGTTTGGCCATGCGAATTGCGACGAGGCAATCAAGAGACTGCAATGAATGGCTTTAACTGTTCAGGATTGTTCTTCTCCGTATATGTTAGGGGACAGATAGCTGGGAAAAAACAGTGTTATGGAACAAAAACTTGGAACTAGATAATGAAATTTGAATATATGCAAGTAATAGAGAATTACTGACAGAAGAGTTGCCTATTTTTAGTTTTCACAGCCTCAACCCGTTTTCAATGCATATTTATATATATATACTCCAATCTGTAAGCTATTTAGCATATATGCATATTTATATCTTAGATTGGATATCGAGATTTTTGCACGAGTCATGTGCAAGTCTTTAGGGGGGCTCCATTGTGTTTACAACAAATAGCATTACAATTGAGATGTGGGGCATCTAAGTAAATAATAGGAATTATAAAAAGAAAAAATTAAGAAATAAAAACGGAAGGTCATAAATTACTGTTATGCATTAATCAATAACGCATCAAAATTATTCATGGGCTTAATTTGTTTGTGTGTCTTCCACTCAACAAACAACAACAACAACAACAACAACAAGAACAACAACAAATAACAATAACAGCAAGCAGCAAACAGCAAGCAGCAAACAGCCGCGTAGCTATACATTAAAACAAAAATTCAAGTAATTAATTTCACACGGAATAAGTTTGCAAAGTTAATTGGCTTAGCGTTGGCTTTTGACTGACTGACTGACTGACTGACGGACTGACTGACTGACTGGCTGACTGACTGACTGACTGGCTGCCAGGCTGACTGTCTGGCGGCAGTCGGATCACCCAGCACCCAGCAGCTCGTGGGGAGGGTAGGAACTTTCAGCATTAAACATTCAACAACATTCACTCACTGCTTGCACTCCACACTGCCTGCTCCTCCCCTCCGCGCAATCCTCGCCCGGGCTGTGCTCTGCTTTTCTCTCGCCACTTACAACTAATTCTATTCACTTTGCAGTTTGCAATTGCAATCGCGTGGCGGACAACGAGCAGCAGCAGCGAAAAGCAGCTCGAAAAGCTTTAATCTGAACTTTGGCATGACCTCAGGCCAGAGCAGCAGAGAGATTGAGAGAAAGGGAGAGAGAGTAAGAGTGCGAGTGAGAGTGAGAGAGATGTAACTGTCTCTCTCTCTGGTCGCAGCAATCGCAGCAAAAGAGACAAGAAGGCAACGCGAGGGGCGAACAGGGAAATCAGTATTTAAGTTTACTTTTTTGTTACTTGAAGTGTCATTAAAACTATGTTAATTATTGTAATCAGGCAAAAGCTAGGGCAACCAGCGATACAAAAAGAGAGCTTACATCAAGTTAGTTTACATTTTTTTTTTTTTTATTTATTGTTTATTATTTATTTCCTTTTGGATCTGGTTTGCAACAGTTACGTAGAGCGACTCCAGCGAACTAGTTCTGATGGCGACGGGGGAGGGGTCAATGTTGTTGCTGTTTTGATCGGTGATCGACACAAAAGCATTACTCAATTTTAGAAGGTGCTGGTGCCATACCATTTGTTGCTAATACATATTATCTGTCTATTGTTGTAAACAAACAATATTGAACGGTTGTCTTGGCATACGTGTGATGTAATATTGCAAATTAGTTTTAGCTTATTTCTTTGCCTGCTATGCACATGTGTGAGAGACATGCAATTTGATCACAGCTGCTCTCCCCGATTTCTGTAACTGAGCAAGACATCAACTGGGAGGAAAACTAAAGTTCAAATTCAATATGCATGTTTGTTTTTTGGACTATCGATCAAAATTAAACGAGTCGAACAGCGATGCCTCGCAGAAACTCTAATAACTTGTTTAACTGTTCGGCTCGGCTTAATTACCCGATAATAACTGAACAATGCCGTTGCCATATCGTATATCGCACATCCATTCGTCAATTTTTGAAATGTTCATGGCTGGTCAAATGGGACGTATGAGTTATTTTGTTGTGTGGAATTATACATTGTGTTGCGCTGCACGATTGTTTTTCTAGCTCATTGTTAATTGTTGTTGTTGTCAATAGACTGCATTGCTGATGATTAGCATCGGTGGTCCCACAAAATAGCAACTGCAACAACAACAACAACAACAACAACAAAAACAACACAATCGAGAAAGAAACAAAAGGCACATCACACAAAATGGAAATTGCATTTTGCGAATATTGAATTGAATTGGCAAGCGAAAGCGAACAATGCTAAATGTAGCCGAGATAGATGAAATTTTAGCGGAGTTGTGAGCGCGTGTCGTGTGGCAAGCTCTTCCCATAGTGCACAAAAAACGCTACTCTAAATGCAACTACAATTTTTTTGTTGTTTAAACAATAACAACCAAATCATTGCTTACAAAAGATAACTCACTTGAAACAATTCCAAAGAACTCACTTTAAACACATTTGTGTACATGAAATAAACGAGAAACTAAATTGTAGCTAATTATTTAAAGCCAATTATTGTTTTGTTCTAGACAAATTATTAACTCTGGATTAAATACGTAAGTAAATGAAAACTAAATATCAACATGAGTTTCTTTTCGAACAAGAACTCTGCTGCTTAGCTGATCCCGGAAACAGATTTCTATTTAAAGCTTGCGGGATGACAAAAGAAAGAACTTATTGAATTAAGAATTGCGTTTGTATGCGTAAGATGAGCACAATATTTCTTATTGTTTTTTGTTTTTTAGTTTTTTGGTTTTTGGTTTTTTGTTTTTTGTTTTTTTCTGACGGTACATGTGATTTTACCTGTTTAACGTGGGCTCGGCGCTCGAATTGAATGCCCGCTGGATTATGGTCGCTAATGTCAAAAAGGATTGCCGCCGTTCCAGAAGTCAGCGAATCCGATGTGTTGACAGCAGCTGCTGCTGCTGATGCTGTTGTCCTTGTTGTTATTGTAGCTGGTTCTATGGTTGTTGTCGTAGTGGTTGTTGTTCTTGTTGGAGCTGCGGCTGCGGCTGCGGCTGGCACAGATATGGAATCAATATTGCCATCCATCAAAGCATCGGCCGCCTGCAACATATGCGGCATGGGCAACAAGTTGATGCCGCCAACGGAACTGGGACCACTCTCATTGTTGCTATTCCTGCTGCTGTTGTTGTCGCTGTTGTTGCTGCGACTATTGCTCGTGCTGCTCCTTAACCCAATCTCGATAACAATCTTGTTGGGCTGCTGCTGCTGCTGATGTTGCATTTGGTTTGGCTGTTGTGTGGAAATGAAACGCTGTAAATTCTTCGGATGCGTTGCCGCCGATATGTAATTTAAATCGCTTTTCGATAAATGATGCTGATGCAGCGTTGAATACTGTTGCTCAACGAGGGCGGCACGCGTCTGTGCCGCATGCTGGCCCCCATTGGCAGCCGCCGAATCGCTGGCGACCTTCTCGCGCAGCTTCACAATGTTCGATATGTTGATGCTGTTGGTCAGTGTGATGCCCGTGATGCAGACTAGGACGATGGTCACTAAAACGCCGCAGATGACTAAGGTGGGCATGCGGAAACATTTTCGGCTGCACATTTTGCCTAAATTGGCTGCTATCGTCAATCGATTAATTGTTATATGCTGTTATCGTTATCGTTATCGTTGTCGCTGTGTCGCTTTCCGTTTTGTGAGTCTAATACACACACACACACAGCACATACAGGAACACACAGGAACACACAAAGACACGCAATTTGTTTTGTTCGCACGATTCGCACTTTGACTTAGTCGCCAGCGATCTCGTTCAGCTCGGCTCGGCTCGGCTCGGCTGAGTCTTGAGTTAGATTTAGTTTAAGTTTGAGTTTGCTTCGCTTTAATTTAATTTGCTTTCGCTCTCTGCCGCCCACCAGTCGCATTCGACGTCTGTTGCGTTGGGCTGCTGAAACTCGAATGCAGCTGCTGCAGCGACGCTAATGCACTCTGCACATTTGCTTTGACACCGGTCTCTCTCTCTCTCTCTCTCTCTCCGTTCTCCGCTCTCCACTCTCCGATCTCCACTAACCGTTTCGTTCTCTTGCTCTGCCCTTGTCTCTCTGCCTCAGCTGCGACAGCTTCAGCTGCTCGTTCACCTTGGCGCCGGCGCCGCTGCTCCCGGTCGCGTTGGCGGCGAAGACGTCGCAGCTGCGCGCTGCTCCAAGCGAATTTGCATGATGTTTAATACTGTTGTTGTTGTTGTTGTTGTTGCTGCTGCTGCTGCTGCTGTTTTAGTTTATATTAAGCTGGTTGATATTATTACTGTTTTTGCTTATTGACTTTGTTATTTTGTGTTTTCATTGCTGCTTCTCTGCTGAAAATACGCGCGCACATAAAAAGATAAAAGGCACAAAAAAAAAAACAAAAACAGTAAAAAAAATGTCGCTTGGCTCCTGCTAATTGCTTTCCCAATTTCAGGGAGTGCCAAGCGCCAAAACAATGACGAACACCACGATTCCAATGTGAATGCACTGCAATAAGGTTGTTCTCATCTTCAGTGACCGCCGATTGAGCTATTAATGAGTGATATTTGAGTCAATCAGATGAATCTTTGCGATGCGCGTTTCGCCCAATCGCCTGAATGAATGCAAACCAATTTGTCACTGATTACCACTAATTGAAATGTCTTTAGCATGTTTAATTGAAAACGTAATCCGTTAATTCCCAAAACGCGCAGTTCGTTGACACAAGCCTACCTCCCCCCACCCCCCCCTGCACCACACCTTACACATGCGAAGCTGCGCAGTAAATTTACGAAATCGTAGCCAAGAAAACGAACGCATATAAAATGACCCAATTCAGCAGTGCTCGACTGCAAGGTACCCTGTCATAGAACTCTATATATGCATAGTATGCCCAAAAATCATGACTCTTGCACAATAAATCATCAACAAATTTCGGAAAGAAAACGTTGGCATTTTGTTATATGCGAAAAAAAAATAAAAATAAGAAATACAACAAAATGCTACGCAATGTCTCAATCAAATTATGGCCAATTGTGAATCTATTTTTATTTTTCTGTACAGGGCATTGACAAATAGTCAGGCCATGTTTTGTCACTGTTAAAGGGCTCTTTCATCCAAATTAATTAAACAAGAAAGACGCAGCTTCATTAATTGAAATAAATAGAAAAAAAAGAGGCAAAAAACTAAAGCTTGCGTCACAAACCGACCGAGTTTGGAACGTGAGAAAGATGGATGGAGTGGGTGCGACGATGGTGGTTCGACGTGGGAGGGGAGGAACCCGAGCAACCACTTTATTCGTCGATGTCATTTGCCCAAAAATATTTCGTCTATCCAATAGGCGTTAATATTCAATTAAGCGAATTTCTTTGCCTTGGGGGGGGTTTGTGTGTTTCTTTCGTGTGTATGTTGGTGAGTGTGTGTGAGTGTGTGTGTGTGTGTGTGTGAGTGTGTGTGTGTGTGCGGTGTGGTGCGGTGTGGTGTGTGAATGATACACACATGCGTGTGCAAGAGTGTCAAAGCTCTCGCATGCCGCTCAATTAAATCCGCAAGTGTGCCACAACCAATAGCAATGGTGCCCAAAGCAAATCGAACCCAACTTTGAATTCCGAAACTTGGACTGAGATGGAGATGGAGACTAAGACTGAGACTGAGACGGAAACGAAGCGAAAGGGCATGCTTAAGCTCGTCTGCTGATTCCATGAAAAATAAATAAACACTCAACCAGAACAAAATAATAATAATAATAATAATAATAATAATAAAAACACGCTGAAGTCCAATATGTTGAAATGGTATTAAAAGATCAGCCGATTGACAACAATTGCATAACCACCATACTATATATAAGCTGGTTCTCAAACTTCATCAAAAAACTTAGCGATTATTTTGATAACGGGTTCAAATTTGGCAAGGGCAGTGGAAAATGTACAAGTTATCGTTGCAAATATAAAGCTTCAATGACAGATATATGATGGCTGACATGCGATAACATTGCGGTCGGGCGTAACCGACTAATCAATGCTCTGATAACCAGCTGATAGCAGGTGGCAGAAAAACTGATTGGGTTAATCAGTTTGTCGTTTTTTCACACTATTTAAGGCGTTTAGCGATAATAAAACGCACAAATTTTATTGACTCCAGCTCTAAAAATATGAAAGATATTCGACAATTCGAATTTTCAGAGCGTGACCGGGAAAAGATATCACCAGCAATATACCCGAAAGTGTCAGTGACAGCAGAGCATGGAAATGCCATTAATACTTTGAGCTTTTAATTGCTCTTAATATTTATTTGAATTTATTGTTATTTTCATTTATACAGAGAAGTACTTGGACCAGCACTTAGCCGAAATTCGTGAAACGACAATGCATGTCATAACTAAAAGGTATTATTTAAGTGCACACACACACACACACACACACACACACACACACACACACACACACACACACACACAGTAGAGTGTTCGTGCCTCTTCAGTAGAGTGTCGGCTTTGCGCATCAGGCATGAAAATTGCGCTCGACTTTCGAGTAATTATTTTGAACAGCTTTTAGCTGCAGCACAGCTCAAGGCGGCAGTCGAGGCGTAGCAGACGTGGCCACATGCAACAAGCGGCAAGCAGTAAACGAATAAGAATAAGATAGCATTGTGCATTTAGGCCAACCAGGATGCCAGTGGGGCAGCAGCGACGATTGCTGCAACAGTATGCAAGTTGGCAAGTTTATTAAATTGCCGCAAGAAAATTGCAATTTCGCATAGCACAGTTTTGTGCGCCAGCCACAAAAATAACCACAACAAAAAAGACAAACATTGCTCACTCATAACAAACGAATGAACAGCAATTTTCAGCAAAAATCCGCAAGAGAGCCACTCCCTCGCACCTTGGAGCTCGCCCAAGCAGCACTAGTCAGCTAGCAGCTAGTCTGCTAGAGCCTGCCGCAGACTGTCAGACTGTCTGTCATTTCGTCTGCCGGTCCGTCAATGCACCTGACAGCTTGTCAGATGGACGCCCAGCCCATGTTGTGTCCGCAGTCTCTCATGCGTCATTCCGCTCGCTTTATTGTTGACGCACTTGCATTTGAAGCATTTTTCCGGAAACACACACACAGTTATGAGTGGCAGGATAAGGCCAACGGGACCTTCAAAATTCATTTGCATGAAAACATATCGATTAGCACTGTTTCTCTCAATATAATCGAAACGAATAATCAACAGTCGAGTCGAGTCGAGCCGATTCCAGAGATTACAAGAGCCAGAGACTCCAAATTTGGACTAAAAGTTCTCGTATACCTCGCACATATCGAGACTATTTGATTTGATCGATAACACTTATCGTTCAAAATCGATTACTTATATGCACAAAAACCACCGCTTTAAAGATATCTAATTGAAAATATATATACCTAAACACAATATGGATCATCTGTGAATATTCTGTATATATATGTGCACTTTAGAGCATTTTCTCTTAAGTAACTTAACTCTGCAATTTACTTTTTTTGTATCTATTAAAGCATCAAGATTAGTTTAATTGGGGTTTTTTTTAACAGCTTCATATTTTGTATTGTAAAAGTGTTGTACTTTTAAAATAGTAAAATGTTAATCTTGTTGGTCGCAGTAGAAAGGAATAGGAAAAGAGACTTAAACTTTAGTCATGAACTAAATGTGCTCGTGGTCAAAAAAGCAACAAAGCAAATAAAGCGAAGAGCAATTCTGGTTGTTACTGTTGGCCTACTGTCAACAGGACTGACATCTCCACATGCGCCGCAGATTATTATTAATTATTAAATAATTAACTAGCTGATGTCTTTTTCACTGGCGGCCACAAAATAAACAAACAAACAGATGTGCACAACACGAACAACAACAGCAACAATGAGAATCTAACACAAAAAAAATGTTGCCAATAAATATTTATTAATCTTGTCCACAAGCAAAATGTCATTAATTATACGAGGAAGCCAAAAGAGACGGCAAAGAGGAAATTAAAGTAGGCGAACAGAAAAAGAAACCGACACAGAAAAAGGCGAAGAGCAGAAGCCGTGCAAAAGGCTCGATTCACACTCTTTTCGCTTATATAACTCGGTGAATTTGGTGTATTTACTTAACTCAATTTAAAGGTAAAAAAGCTCGAAATAATTAACTAATTGCCAGACATCAAATGTGATTTTCGAACCAAATAAATATATAATACAATGGTCGATTTTAAACCAAATAGCTGAGTTTTAGAATGTTGGGAAATAATTAAAATACAGGAAACGAAAATCTTGCATTTTGTAAAGAATCAATTACGAGAACCAATATTATATACTACCACAAAGGAACCAAATATCAAACAAATTTTAACCAATCCATAAACTTGAAAAGGCAGTAAATTTAAGAAATTAAATAAAATGAATTACTATTTATCAACTTGACTGTCGCAAGTCAATTTACGAAGAGAGATGAAAATGTTGTTATTGAATTAACGATTATAAATTGAGTGTTTGCAATTAGAAGTTGATGGCTAACTGAAATTGCATTCAAGCATCGAGAAGAATAAGTATCTAAACACTTTACAGCAGCATACATAAAACATTAATGCGATGCTAAGAATATGGCTGCAAATGTGAAGTGAATTTTAATGAAAATTAATGTATGTGCTGTGTATTTAACATTAAGTTGTTACCCTTACATATACATATATGTATATTGACAGCAACTTAAGGCTCATTATAATTATCGCACTTGGAGATGTGTGGAGAGCGGCTTGAGAAAGTGTGCCAACCTAAGATACAGAGCCAAAGAGGCTTTACCAGAGGCCAGGGGCCACAAGACGCTCGACTAATTAGAGATTCGTTCCAAGGATGAAGCGCTCTTTCAGTTGCTGTTTCTGTTTCAGTTGCTGTTTCTGTTTCTGTTTCTGTTTCCATTGCCTTTCTACGGCCGTCCCAGCTTTGTTGATTTTAGTTGGCTTTAGTTGAAATTGAATCGTGAAACGAAGTCACATTTGTATTCTCAGTTGGATTCGCACAAATACACAGCCCGACTGCAAAATAGCCAAGGACGCGCCTTGCGCGAAATAGAGTGCAGCCTTGGATGTAAATCTGGAGATGTGACACAAAAACGACACCAAAATAGACAAATCGACTAGAAACACAAGCCAAAAAAAAAAAAGAAAGAAAACACACTGCAAGGCCGCTAAGAGATATGTGTGTGCCCAGTTAAGGCAGGAGCCACAATTGGCCGACTCAGAAAATATAATGCACCGAAAAATGCCTGGCAAAAACTCGAAGATCTCTGTTAGCAGTCCTTAATTAGCCATTAATCCCAATAGCACTAATGTAACATAGGATCAGAAATTAAGCATTTTAAAGTAGCTCCAACTTGAAGTTAAGTCTTGAGTTAAATACCCTTTGCACATTGCTTAAATTGATCGTGTGGCAGTCTTTGTGCTTGCTTTCTTATTCGACTGCCATTTATTCCGAACTTTGCACAACTTATGAACAATAAATGTGTTATGTAACACTTGTGTAACGACTCTGGTAAAACTTTGCCGGCTTTGTTCGAATCTTTGTTGCTATTCAAAATAGGAATTGGAACCGAACTTCAACATTTTATGGCGATATCACAAAAAGAATCACGATGAGAAAAACAAAGAAGAACAAGGAAGGCACTTGTTGGAGAGGAGTGTCTTGGTCTGACTGTATAACTGTGTAACTATCCCTATTATAATAATCTATATATGACATAGAATGGCAATTGCAATTGGAAAATGTCAGCAGCACAATTGGCAGGACTCGCCTGTTAATATTATGCAAGAGTTGCTGCCATAAGACACAATATACCCCCACACAGTAATGATATGGTATGCAAAGCAAAGAGTCGCGCTGCGACTGCCGTGATAATGGTATTGCGTTGCATTACGTATACGCATTGAGTGCAATCGGTATACAGGCTCATGTAAAAGCACATTAAGTGCGACAAGCAGCTGTTTGACAGCGCAGCAGCAGCAACGGCAGCTGCAGTCAGCTAACTAACTGCTAACAGCACTTTGAATTATTAAAACTACAACGAAGAAGCTGCAGCAATGCGAGAGAGGAGCAAAAGAACAGCACACAAGCAACAAGAAGCTACAGAAACAATGGAAAAATAATCCAAACGCAAGTCACAATTGTGTGGCATGGCACACAAATATGTATGTGTGTGTGTGTGTGTGTGTGTGTGTTTTTTGTGTGTGTGTGTGTGTGTGTACAACTGCTTTCAAGTGTCCTGTTGCCGCTGCTGTCCGGCTGTGCCATGTGCCATGTGTAATGCATTTGAGTTGTTAAGCAGAAGCAAACACGAAATGTTCGTTCATTCTTATTCGGTATGCAGTCATCCGATCTGCTGCTGCTGCTCCTCCTCCTCCTCCTCCTCCTCCTGCTGCTGCTCCTCCTCCTCCTCCTGCTGCTGCTACTGCAACTACTGCTCTTATGCCTGCCTGCTTCAAATCTTCCACCAAAGGTCACAGTTGTCGAATTAAAATCAATAAAAGCGCACAAAACACAACCGAAATTTACAAAAAAAAAAAAAATCTAAAATAAAAAAACAGACCACAAAGACAAAAATACCAAAAAAAAAAAAAGAACGTAAAGCAAAAGTAACATTTAATTAGTCAATGTCAAGGACAAAGCTGAGCGGCGACTGTTGACAGCCCGAAAGAGACAACTATGAAATTAGCTGCTGCAAACTGCAGTCGTCAGCTACGCGACTCGCTTTTTTGGCAGACTGCCAGACATGTCTGACAACTCAGTGTGTCTCCTCGTGTCCCTCTGTCCCCCTGTGCCTCTCCCACTGCGCCTCCCTTCCTCCAACTCTAGCTCTCCCTTTGGCTGCAATTGTATTTCGCTTATCTCGCAGCCGCACCCCATTTGGAGTGCCGCATTTGCATTTCAATTCGGGGAAACAGGTGCCTCCTGTTGATACAAGATACAAGTTGCAAAATGTTTTCATCCAAACACTCTGCTCTGGGCGCCTTCTTTTGCCTGCATGTGTGTGTTTGTGAGAAGGAAACATGTAACCGAAGATTGCAGATCCTTGTAGACCGCTGTTAAATTACTGACAACTTAATTTCACGAAGACAGTCAAGAACCGAGCTATGGCTCCTACGAAAGTCATATGTTACACAGGTCCGACAGTCATTGCCATTATGATATTGCAGTCTATTCGTAATGATTTAAATATAATAAATAATTTAATACGGTTGTCTTGGTAAACCAACAAGTTTGTCATCATTCGAGCAATTGAAATGGTTAAACAGACAGGCGGAGGGCAAATATCAAATCGGCTAGTGATGCTGATTAAGAATATTTATACGCTATGGGATCGAAGACGTCTCCCACAATCCGGACAACATTATAATACCCTTACCCAAACAGTTGTTGGTTGAAAATGTGGTGTTTTTAGTTTAAGATTCAAGGCTAAATAGCATCGTGGTCGCAACCACTGTTAGTGCAATGGATTACATCGGGGTTAATATGCTATTTCGATTTGTTTTATGAACCCGGTCAAATTCGATAAATGCAATTTTAGTAATACGGTATTTACACAGCATTCCAATGAGATTATTGCATATTGTTTGCTGTGGTCTTAGCTCGTTTGCAATTTCATCCGGGTCATTGGCGAATGGAAAACGACAACCACATCCCAATCAAAATTGAATTACTGACGCTGAACCAGGTGAAACATAGATCATAGATGTGTCTGTGGGTGTGTATGTGTGTGCGTGTGTGTGTGTGTGCGTGTGTGTGTATGTGTGCATTTGTAAACGCTTTTGCAAGTGGTAAAGATATGAATTGATATTGATTTAAAGGAATTGATGGCATGACTCCAGGCATACGATAAGCATATGGTCGGATAGAGATAAACTACGCTTATTAGTCATGTTAATTTCCAAACAGGCCGCTTTGCATTTATTCGTTGATTAACTCTTTTTTACAATGCGATATTTGATGTATGATATAAATATAGAACACATACGGATGGCTGTATGTTAATAATATATGTGCATCATTGTCAATGTTTGCCATTGAATTGTCAAAAATTCAGTTCTCTATTTTTATATATTTTTGCTGTTTGTGATTCTAATTGCCATTGGTTGACAAGCCTGCAATTGCAATTCAATTATCCAGCAAAAGAATTGGTTTATTGCTTTGGTTGCAGACCGCATCTGGCTGACAGGCATCGGCTGACTACCGACAAAGGACAGCTGAGTGCACATGCCACAACATGGAATCAAACTTGACAATTAAAATGCAACGAGATGCACACACACACACACACACACACAACCACACACACACACACGTCTTGTCAATAAAATAAAAACATACAAATACAACCAATATGGAAACGAGATAGGATGCCTGGCCAAAAAGTCAGCAAATTATTTTTACAATTTGCTATCCATTGCTGCAGTTGCAGTCGCAAATAGACAAATGGTTGGGCAAACAGCAGGGCCACCAAAAATTGGCAAGGCATATAAACAACAAGCACAGCAGGTTGCGCAAAAAGTTAGCAAGGCTGCTGTTGCGAAAAAAAAACATATATAAAATAGCATCTAAAAAGAAAAACGTAAAATAAAAACACTCAAAACCAGAAAACCATTTTGTGCCGAGGTGGCAAAGCCTAAATACCCTCAGTGTACATGCACGCAGGATTAGGATATATATCGATAAATAAGTGTCGCGATCTGACGATCGGTGTGGCTCAAGGACTCTGTCGGTCTGGCGATTGATAAGGCAGATGTGAGAAGGATCTTTAAACTGAAATCTGACGTAAAAAGACGGATATAGTCTTAAATACCCTTTGCAATGGTATACACAAAAAAGAAAAAAAAAACAGAAGAGTGAATAACAAGCCTGACATCACGTGCTGATAAATTGCGGATTTTAATTTTTCCCCCTTGCTGTTGTTGGCCTGCTTTCATTGCATACTTTGAGGCGGAGCAGCAAGAGTTATGGCCCGGCGACAAAAAGCCGTGGAAAGCGAAATGAATTATTAATAATGTGAGCAAAGTCGCTGTCGCAGTGGCAATAGCAGTCACAGTCACTAGTAAAAAAAAGAAAAGAAAAGAAAAAAAACAGAAAAACACAACAACAACAAAAGCTGCTCTGAGCTGATGACCAGAAAACCCAAACCCAAAGTCAATAAAATGCAAAAGGCTTGTAAAGTAAACCAAAAAACCAAAAACCAAAAACCGTACATAAACAGCGGCAACAACAACAACAGCAACAACAACAACAGCAACAACAACAACAGCAACAATAGCAACAACAATATCAACAACAAACAGCGGCGATAAATGTATATTTGTCTTGACATCAAATCAGACGTGTCAAACTGGAGTCCTGGGCACGGAAAACAAGTGGCCAAGAGACCAGCACACATAAGCCTCGTCGTCACCATTCCCGGCCTCGTCCTGTGCCTACATATTTTCGATTCGATTGGAGAACAGGTCAGCGGAAGGCAGTCTGGCAGGCTGGCAGACAGACTGAGAGACAGACACCAGTCGGCAGTTAGATAAGGGGACATGTGTGTTCATAGATGGGTTGTCTTCAAAGTTTCAGCGAAAGCAATTTCAAATTTATAAATATATACATATATATATATATATGTATATACTAGACTACTTTTCAAAGTTTAACATGCACAAGCGATTTGTATGGGGCTTAGGAAACACAACAAGACAAGGACTGCTTAAGGACTTTATAATTGGGCAGGGGCGGCGGCGGACGAGTTTGTCAAGAGAAAAGTTTTTTTTTTTTTTTTTGGGCCTTTTGTTAAAATGAGCTCAAACTTATGGCAATTCATGTGCTCGTGGCTCCTTTGAGATGCTTAAAGCACAATCCCATAAATATATGCAAAACAATCATAAGAACTTGGCAGTAGATTAAGCCAAAGCGGAAGCCATTGTAATCGAATCGAAAAAAGAATCTCAATGTAGAAAAGCTACAGGCTGACAGGATTCTGAATGTTTATAAATACACCCAAATTGTGAATGAAAAAGCTGCTAGCTGAAAGGAAGGAAGGATTGTTGTTGCATACAATGAATTTAAATATCATGTTAAGTGTGTTTTGTCTTAAGACAATTGGTTATTTTGCAAAGCTGTTGTTATTTTTAAGCGATTTCAGAGATTGTTTCCATTTACATATTCAGTTCTGAACAGACACCGAATTGGTTTGAAGCCTCTGTCATTTTACGGAGCCTGTTTGACAGCTGATCGACCAATGTTCGATATCGATTGCAATGCTATTAATGATGCAACAGCAACAGCTCGAACAGCCCTCGTCTGGTTTTGACAATGCTGTTCATGTTGGTGTCGCTGTTAGCTGATAGCTCACGTAGCGACACTGAGCAGACGAGGCCTGCATTTGTTGCACGCCACTATCAAAAAAAAAAAAAAAAAAAAAAAAGAACACAAGCAACAAACAGGCAAACAAACAGCAAAAAACAACAACAAACAAGCAACGACAACATCGGCTTAGCCTGGCTTTTATGCCAGCGCTTAAGTGCACTCGAGTTGCCTGTAAACACACACGCGCCTCGCCTCTAAGCGCGAGGTAGTCATATAAAATTACACTCACTGGCAATGTGGCAATGTGGCAATATGGGCGTAACCGCAAGTGGGGTGGGGCGGTGCATGTGGCAGACATGATATGCTTTTGTCTAGGCTCAACAGGATGCGGCATTGGGAGGATGTGTTGCCAGTGTGTGTGTGTCTGTGTGTGTGTGTGTGTGTGATTGTGTATGATGCGAGGCCATAAAACTGTTTGTTTCAGTTGTTCAACTTTGGCTTTGCCTTTTGAGCTTTGGTTTAAGCTTCAAATTCAGTATCAGCATCAAATTTAGCTGCAGTAGAATCAGCATCAGCATCAGCATCAGCATCAACATCGGCTTTAGCATCAGCATAAGCATAAGCATTAACAGCAGCAGAAGAGCCATCTGTCCGTGTTACCTACAATTTCGCATGTTCGCTTGTATTTTGTTGTTATTATGTTGCTCAAGTGAAAAATGACGCATTTTGCGCTACTCTTTTACAGCTCGCACTGTTTGCGTGTGCGTCTTTTCCGTCTCTCTGTCTGTCTGTGTGTGTGTCTGTCTGTCTGTGTGTGTGTGTGTGTGCGTTTGTTTGTATTTAGACAAATGTATAGTCCTTGTAATCATACACACACACACACACATTCACACACACATTCACACACACAGACAGACACACAGACAGACACACATTCACACACATAAGAGTTGCGTCTATGGCACAGATTTTCATGTGCAATTTGCAACGTTATTTTAGTGGTTTTAATACCCTATGCCAATTAAAAATGCCTAAGAAGGGCATAATCAATATGTGGTAATGTGTGTAACACACACACACACACACAGACACACACACACACACACAGACACACACACACACACACACACACACGATAGTTAACCCCAATGTTTAGTAGTGTTTGCTCTGCGATATATAAATTGCACAAATAAAAGCAGCATAGTTATTTTAATAGAATCTGTAGTGTTTCAACGGAATATCTTCTATTATTATTCGTATTTTAATTAATAATCGATTTTATGGTATCACAATTATTCAATTTGCTTTGATTTATTTTGAAGAAAAAAAATCACTGATATTTTGTGCTGCGTTCGTGTCCCCGGAGATAATTGAACCAGAGTGTGAAACTAGAACCGGAATCACAATTTAAACGATTGAAATTCAGCAGCGGAAGAGCCAACGGAACATATATATATATATATATATATATACTCTGATTGTAAGCACTGTATTGCTTCTCTTCACAGCCACATATTTTGAATATGCATATGTATATGCAAAAGTGCAAGTTTATTTAAGATTTGATTTAGGATAGCTCCTAGTCGGACACTATTAGCCAGAGTTCACTTACTTTGTCTCCTTTTTTATATATACACATATATATATATCTGTGTATATTTAAAATAAAAATTCGTGTGAAGCATTTTTCAAGCATGCTGAGCGCGAATATAAATTTCGTTGGTATCTCAACTTGTGTCCCTGAGGGGGCGGCGCCATGCGGCGGAGGATTTTGTGGTCGTGGGCGTAATTTTGAAATTGTTGCATGAGTTTTTTCATCTCTCCGTTCTTTTCATTTCTATTTTTTTTGTCATTTATTTAATTATGCAAAGCGTATTATATTTTATTTCTGATTATTATGCATTTACTAAGGCTGGCAATTTAAATGCTTAAATAAAAAACTGTCTAAATAAAAGGATAAAAGGCAGCATTCTTCGTATATTAAATAATTATATTCAATGGAGAAATCACATCGACGATTTTTGACTTGCGATTTCGATGTAGATGAACATTTTCCTTCGTTCAGGTAGCCGATTAGGTAATTATATAAAAGAGTACACAAATAACTGAATAAATCAGAAACAAAGCAGTTTCGTTGTGGAATCTGTTTCGAGAACAGTTCTTATTTCTGGAAGAATATTTTCAATATAATTTTGAATAATTAAAGACCATTTACGGATTACGATGTTCCAATACACAATGCATTTGTATATCGCATTTAAATCCACTTTAATATGCTGGGCACACTTTGATGTTCACTGCTGGTTGCTTTGTGTCATTCACTCATTAAAATGTAAACACCAAAAGCAAACAACACACACCACACACACACACACACAGACACGCACAACAACAAAAAGGTGTAAAAGAATGCAAAGAGTGCCCAAAAATGGCGTCAACAACACATTGCACATCCGCAGATGCCCGCAGCCTGCAGCGGCCAGCATCCTGTGCATCCTGCAGCTTGCAACGTGCAACGTGCTACGTGCTACGTTGTATGTGCTACGTGTAGTGCTATAACCATAATTAATACCAACACAAAACAATGCGAGCCCGTGTTCTGCCAACCGCGGGCCTTCGAGCTGGACTCAATGCTCCACCAGCCTCAGCGCCAGCCTCGTTGCATTGTTTATTGTTTATTAACGGTGCTGTTGGCGCGTTAAGACCACAGACGGCAGACGACAGACGACACACCGACCAGGCTTTTGGGACGCGGTAAGGTAAACAAACGCGTCAACCATAGAATGTTCGGCTGGAGTTTTCCTGGTTCCCGATTCTTGCCGCTTGCCACTGTTTCGGTTTAATTGTTTTCGGCTTGTTTCCCTTTTTTTGGTGTTCGGTGTTTTTTTGTTTTTTTTTTGCTTTGTTGTTTGTTTGTTGTTCATGTGCTGTGTAGAAAGCTGCTACTGCTGCTGCTGCTGCAGGTAGCCTTGAACATAACACTGGTGCACATAGAGCGGCAGCCGACTGTGGCACAAAGATAACAACGTTGAGGAAGTGGCACAAGAGTTCAGTAAGTTGCCCGATTGACACTGAGTCGCGAGCGTGCGAATGTTGCGTGATGGAGTTGACGCTTCCAGCGCAGACGACACATTAAACGCGCCAGAGCAAAACATCAACACAAGCAGCTAGTAGCGAGGCAGACCGACGGATCGGACAGCCCGACGAACAGCCGCAGCGACCAAATGGCACAGTTGGGTCCAACGCAGAACGGACGTCCCAAAACAGTGCCAGACGAGCGAGCCACGACCGCCGAACGATCCGAACAGCATTCGGCATTCATACGAACGGCATCGAGTCGAGAGGCGAGTCTCAACGAGTTGCTCGCTGTCGAATCGGAGACAAGCAGCGTATGCGCAACGCATCTCAAATACCCTTCTTCAAATGCATCCACAAGTCACAAGAGATTTGAGTGAAATGCAGATTAAATAAAAATCAAAATAAATACAAGTAATAAGAGTACACTTTCTCTAACAACTGATAACATTGTGTGGCATGTAAACAAAACAGAAAATTAATATTATAGCACCGTAAATATTTCAAATTAAGCCTTATCCCTATCAGAATCCACTAAATTGTACAAGTAAATTACTTATTTATATATTAATTAATATTAACTACAATACAATATTATTACAATTATTAATACGAGTAGCGAATAGACATCCAGCTCTGATAATAGTGATTTTAAGTTATCAATTTTAGTTTCCATCAATGTGATATGTTCTGTGTTTCTAGTTCTTCTGAAAATGCACATTCCAAGTTATTTTCGAGATGTACCCGTAAGTGTACATTGCTAATGAACCCCTTTTCAAGTTGTCTTGAGCTTTCCCCAAACCAAAAAAGCTGAGTTGGCGGCGCGCGTGTTTTTGGCGCCAAAAAAACTGTGTGTTCATTTTGAAAGCTGGTGCAGAGAGCTTTTCACAAAAGCTCCTACGTTGCGCACATTGAACGGCGGCGAAACGACTTGGCAACGGAACGAGAAAACGAACATTGTTCTGCTCAATGCAGCAGAAGCTTCTTCTTCAGTTGCCCCGATACCTCACAGCAGACCGGTTAAAGGCGCTGGTGCGGACAAGATTTCTGGCCGAGAGATGGCTCTGTGGATCTGAATCTGGCTGTGCGAGATGGGTAAAGTGGGACAGCCAAATGCCCAAAGGGTCAGATGTCACTGGGGGGTTATCTGCAATAGAAATGGATTAGATTTGACCTGGCCAAGCGACAAGAAAACTGCTAATTGCGACCAGCTAATTGTCCAAGCCAAGTTAATAAACTAACTCTACTCTTAGCACTTAGCTTTTACTTTTACCATTGACCAAATGTTAAGCATTGCGAAAGCAATGTCCGACTCTATAACACATTCCAGATGATCTGAAAGTAATTATTAGATTCACTCAAGCAGATCACGCTTAGTTTCATTTGTAAATCGATTATAAATCATTTATACATCGTTTTGGGCAGATAAATAGCACATAATATAAATTTTGCACATATATTTCTGAAAATTCTCCATTAATAAGTTTCTTACTTGCTTGCTTAGTTTAATAACTAAATAGGCAAAGAAATGCCGCAAAAGTTGAGTTCCTCATACAAATTCTTAATAATAGCACTAATTTTGCATCGATTTTGTTATCAAAAATTTCGTATAAGATCTGCTATAAGCTATATAAAAATTCCCTAAAAAACGAACAGCTTAACTTTGTAAACTCTATAAATAAATAAATATATATATATATATATATATATTTATATATATATACATACATGTATTTGTTGAATGTTCATTGTATGCATGTTTGTATGTGAAAATAGTACAATGCAATTGTTTGTGGCAAGTGATGTTGTTTAATGATGTTGCCGCTGCTGCCGCTGGTTATTGACACAAATCGGTAGACTATGCCGGACAGTGTTTGTTGTTGTTCTCGCTTGTTGTTTGTCATTGATCTGCATGCACAGCACGAAAAGCACACACACACACACACAGACACACACACATATTCAAGCACATACACGAAATTGTCATTTGTGAAAGCCAAGCCCGCGCACTTGGCCAATTAAATGGCACCAAGAGTCCAAAACAGAGTCCAAAATCAAGCAATTTTCATGAATCCCAAATATGTGTGTGTGTGTGTGTGTGTGTTACTGTGTGTGTGTGTGTGGGCGCATTTAAGTTGTAGGTGTACTTGTGAAAATATACGCAATAACTAAATTATCTGTGGAAAGCAGTCCAAATGAGTCTGATGAGTTGCAAAAATGGATTCGCTTTGTTTGACTGCTTTAGCCTTGCTATGAGCTATAATCCCTGATCGCAATCTATATATATTAAATACACATATACATTCTATATATATATATACTCTGACTTCTACAATAGAAACTGCTACTCCAACCACTACAGCCCCCCCAAACCAAAATAAAAAGATATAATCAATTTTTAATGAGCAGTCACGAACATTTTATGCTCAGCTTGGCCTGACAAATGTTGCTTCCGATTCAAATTAGGGGCACTCATGTAGTGCTAATGATGTCAACACAGGTAGCAGGTACCCTAACAGCATAATACAACAATATTTGGCCAACATTCGAGTAATCGTTGCTTGGCATCTATTGTTTATCTCAAAGGTTCGTTGACCGATCACCTGCTGCTGGTACCATCAATTATCCGCCATCTATCAGAGAGTTGAGAAGAGCACGGAGATATATATATATATATATATATAAGCAACAGACTTGCCCAAGCGCCTTAGGGTATATGCTAATTTGATCAGAATATACCAAAAGCAAAAGAAAAAACAAGAAGGAACGGTTATCTTTGGCACGCCGACGTTTGCATACCCTTGTAGCACGGACATCTACATTCCACTCCGAAATATTATTATATTTTTGTATGTATGTTTTAAGCAAATTAGATTTATATGTTTTCGGTTTCACGACTGTCTGTGAACTGAATATTTCCCATTTGTATACTCAGAAAGGGTAACACGACTTAAAACTCGTCTATCGATTGATTGTTCCTATGGCCGCTATATCATAAAATGCTTAGATTATGATAATTTTTGAAATTCTTAATATGTCGCATATTTTGTGGGTTTGGTCTTGGTAAAAAAAGAATGTATTTGCTACGAGAACATATCTTTCCAGCAACTGTTCCGATTACAACTATATAATCGTCATAAGTGACTGAATCAAATGGACAAATATATACCAAATTTAATGAGGAAAGTCCTTAAATTGATAAAGTTTTGCGCATATACTATTTCAAATTGTATTCACTTAATGATGTCGGCGAACTTGAGAACAAAATCATAATAATACGCTCTACAAGGGCATACAAAATGTATGAGACTTGATGCAGATATTTCCTATCAATTAATTAGAACTGAGCCGATTTTCAATTTTAATCTCTTAGTTTTGTAAATGGAATGGAATTTGCTGCTAAAACAAATTAAGCGCCGTAACACCGATCGTAAAAACTATCTAAAGCCTACAAAAATAAATAAATTTGTTATTCAAATGCACGCTATCGAATGAATATTCAATGAAATTTATGTTTTTGTACAAAACACTTAAAATAGCTGTCAAGTTCTAAGTATGGCAAAAATTGAAGAATGTAAACAATAATCTCTTAACTTAACTCATTAAAAAAAAAGAACTTAACTCATTTAAATGAATCCACTCCAATACAAATTCCACATACATATAGTGTATGTGCATTCCATGCAAGCAAATCTCTGGCACGATTTTAATAAAATAATTGTTTTCTTGATGACAATAAATTTCCTGATCGTGATCAAAAGCCGGCAAACTGGTTTATCTCAATCTGTCTCTGTTTCAGTCACACTCAAATACAAGAGAGCGACAAATTAAGCCAATTGAGTGTTTTTATACCCTTGTAGAGAGTATTTTAAGTCTGTCATCAAGTTGACCACTATATTATATGGCTGTCATAGAAACAATCGATCGAAAGGTTTGTTCTCGTACTTAAAATGTATTAATTATTAATGAAATTCCATAAAACATACAAATGTTATGCTAATAATATTTCGGACTATAATTAAAATGTCAGCAATAAGGGTATATTCATCGTCATCGTGTTGGTTTTATATTTTGTATTTTGTTTTTGTCGCGTTTCGCATTTCTTGAAAATTGTGACGTGACAAGACCGAGACAAAATCGACTTCAATCTGAAAGTGGGAAATACTTAGGCTGACCCATGCTAAATTTAAATCGCTTACAAACATATATCTGTGCATACAAATGTGCGGCACACAGTGGAACCAAATACAATGAATACTTGGGAACAAATGAATGTTTAACTTTGATATTTCTTAATGTGAATCGCAAGAAAAAACTCACAACTGAGAGAGAGAGAGAGAGAGAGAAAGAGAGAGGGAAAGTGAAGATGACACCAATTAACTGTATGCAGAAATAGTTTGCGCGTGTAATAAAAAGCAAAACCAAAAAAAATAAACACTGATAAGCAGCGTTTTTAGGGAACACAAGCTGCTCCACGTGCCTACATATAGGCAGGGTGGGGGTGGGGAGCGACAAACATGTGTGCTTTTTATTATTTGATACCATTTGGTTATAAGACAAGAATATTCAGTGCTGTTATGTATTGCGGTAAAATGAACGGAAAGCAAAAGCAAAAAGTAGAAAAAGTCGAAGAAGAGGAAGCAGAAGAAAATAGTGAACACAAAGACCACGTCAACGTTCTTCTGCTGCTATGATCGATTGTTGTTGTTGCTGTTGTTGTTGCTTTGATTGCTGAATCTGTTGATGCTGAATAACACCTTTTCATTCTCTCTTACTTAATGGCATTCTGGGTCAGTAGAATACATAAGAAGCAAAAAAAAAAAGGTGAATAGTAATAATAATAAAAAACCAAAAGACGTCAGCAACAATAGTAACGAAATGAGCAACAAAGTGAAAGCAGTATTAATTATTGGCAACTCGGCAACAGGAAGCACAACATGTCCAAAATGAATATCAATAATGGGCAACAAAATTGTTTTGATACTGTTACACTTTAATTGCCCAAAATATGTAGCAATTTAGTATATAGTGTTTCTACACAGACATTAATTAATTTACAAGCGGTGTAATAATAAGGCACAAGTACAACTGAAAGGTGATCCCAAGAGCAAATTTAGATCACAACGACGTTGTTTAAGTATCGAACATAGACTGCTACCGAATTGCTTCGGCGTGTTTATTGCAAACTTCTAAATTATCTTACAGCTATATACAATTATTTTTATTGTACTTAGATTATCTAGGTACATATTTACTGCTGCAAATGCGTCTAATTTCATTATCCTATCAGTTCGGAGAACTCTTATCGCGGGAGGTTTTATTACGGTCACGACTCGTGCCGCGTACGTGCCTGTTCATGTATTTATGTACATATCTTCTGGATAACAATTCTCCTTGGTTATCTTATAATTGGAATTATAATCAAATATGCACAATAAATTTGCACTTTGTCATTTTAGACACAATTGATTTCATCAATATCAAACGTAATCAGGACTAAAACAAAAATGTAAGCTCTAATTTAAAATTCAAATAGGTAATTAACAAAATGATCGAAAAGTTTTCAAGGCTCATTAAAAAAAAAGAAAAAAAACTAAACTCCTCCCCAAAAGCGATAACAAAGACTGCACACCTATCGAGTGCATATAGATAAATGGACCAATCAAATGACGAAGTAAGTCACGCCTTCGAGTCGCTTCTTGAGTGCGTATGTGTGTGTGTGTGTGTGTGTATGTGTGTGTGTGTATGTGTGATAAACAGCAGAATCAGAAGCTGAAGAAGAAGCATAAGTTTTTGCATCTTACTGTTCTTCTCAATGTTGCTGAACTTATTCATAGAAACTTTTTGGCAGTCAACCGAAGTCAGCCGAACACAACCGAAGCCAAACGAAGTCAACCGAAGTAAGGGATGTGTGGAATGTGTGTCGGCTATGTTAAAGATGTCATCGCCAGCACAGCCCACGCCTCGTTCTATTGTGGGCCGCAGTGGCAAAAAGTAGATTCGTTATTGGAATGAAAAAATAAAAAACGAGTTATCAGTGTCGACGATTAGTGTCGACGTCGGCGTCACAGCATCCGTCAACGTCACTGTTGCCGAGCCGTGACGAAGAGGAAGCACAGGGCACGAGGTCGCCGGCTTTGCTGCTGATAGAATGAAATAATAAAAACCTTGCGGCGAGCCACAAAAGAGTCGCCGATCAAAGAGTGTTGCCAATTTCAATTTCAATTTCAAACGATGGCCTCGCCCACTCCACGTCCCCAAAACTAAAACGGTAAAGCTTATATCTCCCACAATTTAAGTGCTTTAGATAGCACACTTGAAAGGTAGATAACTAACAACGTTCAAAATGTCTCCTATTGTATACAACTTCCGCCCCCCAAAATTCACAATCTCTCTTATTTCCTTATAAAATGATAGCTAATCAATGTAATAATTGATTGATTGTTTTGTGTGAACTAAAAAAGTTTAAAGGCTTTGGGTTTCCAATCAATTTATAAGTAGAATGAATTAAGTGCTTATCAATTAGTCACTAATATGTTTACATATGCTTATATATATATATATATATATATATATGGGGGAGAAGGGAGATAGCACACGTGTCCACATACATAAACACATGTAAAAACATATATACACATATAATAGTGTTACCGCTGTATGTTATAGCTCATATAAAAATATGGCTCATTTTATGGTGCACTGCGAAAAAATCGAGACCTCTTCAAAATCTTCGCAAAACAAAGAACAAATGTTTGATGTCTGCTCTGGGAATGATTTAAAATACGATTATTTTTCCAAATACATCCACACATCATATTTAGTTTTTCACAATTTGTCCTCCACTATTATTAATCAGTTTAAAGTCTGTAATTTTTTATTTTTTTTTATTATTTTTTTGTTAATATTTTGATCGCATTTTTATCACCTTTTCATGTTTACTTACATGTGTCTTCAGTGTTTATTGCCTGTTTTCAGTAATTACAATTGTTGATCATTTTCGAACTAAATTATTTTATATATACATTTGTTTATATTATATATATATTGATTTACATTTTCCAAAACTAATGTGTGCACTATTATTTTGATCGCAGCTGTACATATACACATATACATATATATATATATATACATACATATATGTATGTATTATTGGGAAATTGGCTCACCTCTTTGACTTTTAGACGCTTTTCCTCCATTGCGGCGTCGGCATGCTCCCCCGCCGCCCGTTCTTTGTCCATGCCCATGGGCAGCTTTATCGGTTGCCCATTGTTGTTGTTGTTATTGTTGTGGGTGGTGTGATCCGCCAGTGGCAAGGAATCTCGATTCGGCAGCTCTGCTCCCACATCCTGCTCAACGGGCTGCTCCTGCTGCACAGCCGGTGCCGGCGCCTGGGCATCGGTATCGCCTGCTGCTGCTGCTGCGGCTGCGACCTGCGGCTCCTCATCCAAAATGTCACCCAGTTCAGCGATGATCTTCTGCTGGAGACGCTGGCGATCGCCCATAAAATGGGGGTCCTCGTTGCGAGACGCGTGGGCGGCCAGCGGTGGAGCGGGTATGAAGATTTCGGGACCGGCCTTCTGGAAGTGCTTATAGACGCGCAGGACGCGATCACTTCCAAAATTATCCGGCAGTAGGAAGATGCCGCCAAAGCAGAGGAAACACAGCGTTATCAGCACGAGTCCAATTAGACACTTCTCGCGCGAATGGAAGTTCGACTTCCGTCCAATTGGACCGATTCGATACATTTTTTGCACTTGTTTCCACTTCTTGCGTCTTGCGTCTCAGCTGTTTTACGTTTCCGCTGAAGTGCCGTTATATGCCGGCTTAACAACACATACACACACACGCACAAGCAACGACGCAGGCGCAAGCAGAGCCTGTTTTTTTTTTTTTCTCTTTTTTAGTCGAGCAGCTGTTGGCGCTGCATTGTTTAATTTTTTATAGTTGCAATTATTTTTGGTAAATCGGATACATATATGTAGCACGTAAGCGAAATACTACGACATCGACTACTTTTAATAAAAGGAAAACAAATCAAAATTGGCAAGCAATTAATTTTATCAGCGTGTTAAGTTTAAACTTTAAAGGCAACGGCAACATTAGCGCGCTCTCTTGGCCAGAGAGAGGGAGAGCGACAGAGGCGTAGACGGGTTGCCAGGCAGGCTGACATACAGACAGACAGACAGAAACACGCAATTTGCAATCAGCAACGACAATAGCGGCTCTAGTTGTTACGGAATACCGTTAGCACAGAAGAATGACAGGGTGTGTGAGTGAGAGAGGGAGAGCGAGCGCCAAAGATGAGAGTTTCTTTCCCCCTCCTCTGCAAACGACAATTATTACAGCTGTGCCGAATGCGAATGTGAATGTGATTGCGAATGAGGGTGGCTGCTGCTGCGGTCGCTGCTGCAGCTGCGTCTTCAACGCCTACGCCAGCGCCGCTGCTGCCGCCAGCAGCGTTGACGTTTGCTTTGAGTTTTTTTTTTATTTTTCTTAATTTTTTGCAAATGTCTTTCACTGCTGCCGCCGCAGTTATTGTTACACTTTCTATTTGGACAAAGGCAAAAAAAAAAACAAAAAAAAAGGAAAGAGAAAAAGAAATTGTTTACAACAAATTGTACACACACAGCACAATTAAACAAACACAGCGCGTCTCGGTCTTAAAATACAATTTAACGCACACCCGCACGATATTTCATTTATCATTAGTTGTTATACGTTGGATCACAGTTGTGGCAGCAACATCACACGAACGGGAGCGGTGAAGCATTTAAAATGTTTCCATTCCTTGCACGAGCATTTATTGTATTTTGTTTTATACTTGTATTTCGTATATTTTTGTTGTCGCGGCGTTGCCAGACTTTACATTGCTGTGCTACCTGACTGTTTGTGCGTTATTCAGCACTGTCTGTCTGCTGTGTCATTTTAAAGCAAGCACATTTTACGGAATTACTATCGGCTTACAGTATTTATTTATATTATAAGTATTGGTTTCAAAGCAGTCGGTTTTTGACATCGATTTTCAATTACTGTGGGTGCAAACAGTACAATTGGTTATTAATGAAAAATTAACAATTTCGAAAATATTCTTACTATACTATGAATTTTAGTATCAGCTGAAAAATAACGATAAGTCTGTCCACGATATATCTTTGCAACGATTTTGTTCAAAATATATTTTTAAGTACAATATATTTATGGTATCAATTGTAGATAATTGATTTAGAGCTACTTTCAGATCTAACAGATCACGATATATACAAATTTCGGTTGTGGGACTTAAAAACGAGATGGTCTGCTGAGAGACAATAATTAATAAATTCATTTCTCCGCTCTACGGCCCTTATAAGAATACTTTTTTCTCCACGATGAAAATAATTGTTCTCTCATCATTTATTATTTCCATTTCGATGCACTTGCCGTTTTTATGTGGGTATGTGGTGGTTTGCCGATAACCGCCGTCAAAATATATCAACTTTATTATTTTAACATCGTGTCGACAGTGAATTAACAGTGTGTATTTCAGTTTTGTCGTAAAAAGCCCCCCTCTTGTTTTATGGTGTTTCATTATCGATAACTTTTTTCGACATGAATGAAATGAAATTCGTCGATATTGCCTCTAAAAATATCGATATGCATAAGAGTTTACCAAATTTGTTTTGAACTAGTTTTATTTCGCAAAGTTATTTATTTGTTTTATTAGATTTTTATTCAAAGGGAGACTTCATCGTGCGCGGATAGACAGACACAGAAATCATCACCAATCATGGAAAAGTGGCTGAGCGAAACATTATCCAAGTGCCTGGACTGCGTCGTCACCGACAAAATGATGGCGTGAGTTCTATGATGAAAATAGTGACTGCAATGCAAGTTTAATTAATTCCCCCTTGACCCGCAGCACCATATTGGCCATCCGGGATGACCAGGCGTTCGACGACTACTTTGGCAATCTGCTGTGCGAGGAGGATGAGGAGCATCGCATGTTTCTCCAGAACTGTCGTCGCATGCTGCTCAGCGGCAAACAGCCGCGCAGTCTAAATTTCAAAAAGAAATCGCCACCTATTGGCGGCGAGAGCGCCAGCGCCGGCGGAGCGGGCAAAAGGCAGGGAAAATCTGTGAACTTGTATGGCGGCGATGGGAAGGTGATGGGCGATCAAATTCTGCTGAAGGGTCGTCGCATCTGCAATTGCCAGGCGGCGCAGCACAAGCTGATTAACAATTGCCTACGCTGCGGCCGCATTGTCTGCGAGCAGGAGGGCAGTGGTCCCTGTCTCTACTGCACCCAGCCCGTATACACCGACGAGGAGGAGCAGCTAATGGCCAAGGCGGCGGCGTCGTTGGCAGACGCCTCCACCAAAGGCCAAACGAAGGCGCAAAAGAAGCAGCAAAAACAAAAACAGCTGTCGGAGAAGTCGCGCAAGGATGCGGACAAGTTGCAAGAGGCGCTGGCACAGCGTGATCGTCTGCTGGAATACGATCGGAACAGCGAGAAGCGAACGACGGTGATCGACGATGAGCTGGACTACTTCCAGGAGAACTCCGTTTGGCTGACGGAGACGGAGCGTGCCAAGTACGAGCAGTTGAAGAGTGAGATGCAGGAAATGAAGCACGGCAGTCGGCTGAAGCGGAAGATCAAGGTGGACTTTGCCGGCAGGGAGTTGCCCGATGAGCCGCCGGTCACCAGGGAATACGAGCAGAAGGTGCTTGGCCAGCTGGCCGCTGTTACCAAGGCGGCTGCCGCTTCCACGCTGATCGGTCGCTCCTCAATGGGGCTGGCGCCCAATCTGGATGTGGCCAAGCCGCCCATCTTTAAGGCGAGCGAGAAGCAGACAACGACTGCATCCATTCACGATGGGCTCGAGCGCATCTACAATCGGGTGCAGGACAAGGAGCTGCTCGAAATGCAGGACATGCGCCAGTGCCTCTCCATGCACCAGCCCTGGGCATCTCTCCTTGTGGCGGGCATCAAAAAGTAAGCAAATTTTGGATATCATCTGGATACCATCTCGAATTGAATGACTTCTCCTCTCTCTCTCGCTCTCTCTCTCTCTCTCTCTGGATGAAATGTAGACACGAGGGTCGCGTTTGGTACAGCGAGCATCGGGGACGCTTGTGGATTGCCTCAACGGCCAAGGAGCCGCATGCCGATGACATTGCCCAAATGGAGGATTTCTATCGGTCGCTTTACAATGGTGAGCAGTTTCATGTATTGCGACGATATCTCACTAATTGCTTTTTACAGACAAGGATTTGAAATTTCCAACACATTATCCAACTGGCAGCCTGCTGGGCTGTGTGCACGTGGAGCACTGCCTGCCCCAGGAAGAGTATCGGGATGTGTATCCGCAGGGCGAGTCGGACAGTCCATATGTGTTGGTGTGCAGCAGGCCGGAACAGTTGCCCGTGCTCCTGCCGGTGCAGGGCGAGCACAAGATCTGTAAGCAAGACCCATCGACACGGTATTGATCCAATAATAATTCTCTCCTGCCTTGCAGATGAGCTGCCGCTGAAGACCCACACTGCCGCGTGCAAAACATTGCTACGAGCCCGAGCCAACAAAGGTTGAATTTCATTTACAAAGTGTTTTTGTTTTCTTTTTCTTTTAGAAACATTGTTCTTTCAATTGTATATATTTAAATTGAATCGTTGTACAGCACTTAACATTTTTGCAACGGCAAATTACCGATAGGCGCCAAGCGAAATGTCAAATTACATTAACGGTGTTCCCGCAAAAGTTAATTGTTTACTTTTCAATTTATATATAGTTATCTGAATTCAAATGTGTTGCGACATTAATTAAATTTATTGCCTCTGGATACACTGCAAATATTAATCGTGATAATATACGATATTCATGCAGCTGCAATTTGCACATGAATTATTTTAAGGGAATACCGATAATATTTAGTTAAGGTGTTTTTTTATATTTATGCAATGGTCAATGTGGACATCGAATACTGGCAAGTTGGTCAATTATCAGCACTTGCAGCGTACTTTAATAATGTGGCCTCATTTGACACAGCGGCACTTGCAACTTTTCGATGCAATGCCAGATGCTGCGACTGTTTCTGGTGGATGCGGCGCCAGGGGTGCAGGTTGCGTGCCACCAGGGACGACGCGGTTCGTTTGAAGTGACCATTGACGATCAGCTGGTGCACTCGAAACTGGCCAGCCTCGCCTTTCCCCAGCATCAGAGTGTGCTCGACCAGGTGCAGCGGGCAGAGGCTGGCCAGGCCCTGGAAACGGTTCAAGCGGCGCCCATCAAGGACTGCAGCATCATGTAACGATTATAATTAATAAATGTATATATATATATAAATATGGAAAAACAAAAAAAAATAATAGGAATTGAATATTCAACAATTTGTACATATTCTGGGCTCGACAATATTTTCCCAAGTGTAAAATGTGGCTTAAAAAAAGCGAAGATTCATTTCACCAAAATTGGCCAAAACACAATTGAATTATTTGTAAATTTTTATTATAATCAGAGAATAGCAATTGTTGTTGCATGCTCCAGGTGGAGCCTGGTCAGCAATTTTAGCGCCTGTAGCGATAGCGCTTGAAGTGGAACCAGAGCTGGAAGATGTTGTTGTGGAACTGACAGCGGAAGCCGCGCTTGTAGCTGAACTCCCACTCGCGATTGACGATCTTGAAGGCGATGTCCTCGTAGGGTGGTCCAGTGTGGAAGCGGAGCACCGCAAAGTCGCCATTGTCGGCACAGGGCGTGAGGAAATATTGCGGCGTCTGCGATTTGTCCATGAGATCCGGATAGAATATGTTGAACTTGTAGCCCTGCACGATCTTTGGCGGCGGATTGTCCATGTCGTAGTGCGTCTGATTGTATTTGTTCCACTCGAAGCCGGTGTGGACGCGATTGAAGTAGCGCGGCTTGCGCGGCCGATACTTATCGGTGGCCAGCTGGGGCACTGCATCCAGCGTTGTTTCCACACTGAACTCGGCCTCATCGCCCTGCATCCCCTTGCGTGCCTCGCCCCGCATCCGTTGCTCCTGTGGCGTTAGCGGCGCCGCATCTGACATCCGTTCCGGATGGATGAGCTGCAAACGCTGGCGCTGCACACGACGCTCATCATCGCTGTCGGCGTACAGGCCACCATCGATGTCGTCCTCATCGGCAGCGGTCAGACGACGTCCACTGAAGTCATCCTCACGTATGTAGGTGGGACTGTAGTTGCCCAGCTGATACATTCGCACCGCATTCTGCAGTTCCCACAGCGGGCTATCGATCTCCGACTGCTCCACCTCCATCTCCATCTCCGTCTCTTCCGCCTCCGCCTTCGCCGTCTGTTGTTGCTCATCGGGCTCATAGTGGTCGTCGTCCTCCTGCTTGATCGGTGCCAATGTCATTGGCTGATCCGTGCCAACAGCTGTGACGCCTCCTTCGGCGCCCGTTTCGTTCTCACACTTGAGCAATTGCAGCTTCTCGCGTAGCAGCGCCTGATGGCGATCCCGGAGTCGGGCACGCGCCATGTGCGCCTTCAGCTGCGACAAGAGGCTCTCCCAGTAGCTAATGTCAACGCCATCGGCACGTCCACTGATCTTGGCCTCGATGCGTGAACGCATCTCCTCCAGCTGTTTGGCGTTCTTGCCGCGAAAGATGTCCGCCACATCCTTGACGACGCTTTGATGGATGCCGTCGCGTCGCTGATTCAATGCGTTCGCCTCGCTCTGCTGGATCTTTAGCAGCTTCTGCAGCTCATCCTGCACAATGGTGATCATGTCGTTCCAGAAGTCGATGTGCCTGCCCTGTTCCAGCTCCTCGTATACCTTGATGTCAACGAGTAAATCCTCGAGTTCCTCCATATGCAGACCCTGCAGCAGCATATACGGCTCATGCATTTGCATCTCGAGTGCATCCTCAAGCGCCGTCTCCGTGTTCCCAGCGGCCACGTACTGGGCTAGCAGATCGATGGGCTTTGCGCGCCCATCCCTTATTCGAATCTCGCTGCGCAGCCGGGCCTGCTCCAGATGGAATTGATCCTCTTGGCGCTGCCATACGCGAAATTGAACCGCTTCCTTGGCACGCTGCTGCTGCATGGCATCATCCTCACGTGCCTGTCGCTCCAGTTCGCGTTCCTGGCGTCGCTTCTTCACCTTCTCCAGTTCGCGACGATTCTCCAGCTGCTTTTGCAGCGAGAGCACCTCGACCGTTTTTGTGGACAGATTGGAGAGGCCTTCGACCTCCAGTTTCTTGCCCCAGTGGAACGTGGACGTCAAATTGGAGTCACCGAAGGGATTATCCTCATTCGAGTACGTTTGGTATTCATTGTCCCAGCCCATGCGCTGGCGACGTCGCTGCTCCTTGGCCTGCTTCTCGCGCAGGCGACGCGATCGCTTCTCCTCGGGCGTCTCCTTAGCCTTAAGCTGCTCCTTGATGCGCTGGCGCTCGTGTTGCTCTCGCAAACGTCGCTCCTCCAGCGTTTGCAGCAGCTTTATTGAGCTCATTTCGGGACTGCGTCGACTAGGCCGAGCTGTCGCTGCTGCCGCGAACGATGATGAGCTGGATGATGATGACGAGGAGGAGGAGGACGAGGTGGAGCTGGAGGATGGGGAGCGTTTCCGATGATGATCTTTGCGTCGCGACTGCTCCTTCACCGCGTGTCTCTGTCTCTGTTTGCTCCTGCTTCGGCTTCTGCTCCTGCTGCGCTGCTCCCGACGCTTCTGCTGATGTCTATCGCGATCTGGTTCCCGCTCTCGATACAACTGAGCTGTGGACTCCTCCCGCTGCTTGTCGCGGCTGCGTTTCTTCTTCTGCTCCGAGCTGTGCCCACTTGAAGTTTTCCTGTCCCTGCTGCCACTACGACTGCGTCGTCGCGATTTCTTTTTGGGCATCGTGATGCAAATTTATTCAAATGTTAATCGTTTGCACGAATTTGCAAAAAAGAACAAAAAAAAAACAAAATGCGTTTAATGCTGCGATTGCAATGGTTCGTGAGCAGCTGCTTGTTATCGATAGTTGCACATTCCATATTTTTATTTATTTTTGTATTTGTCCAACACTAATTGACTTTGATAACGATAGATGTAGAAATCCGCTAGGCTTTAATCTTTGATTATTGGTATAATAACTCTCTTACAACAAACGCCACTGTTTTTAGTTTTTTTTTTCATGTTTACGGTTTAACTGCGGATTTTTAAAAATATTTTAATGCGGAGCGTGTAACCATCTATAAATATAAATATATCGATTGATCGTAGAACATATCGAAATCGGTAATTAAAAAACAAGATCTATTTGGCGGTTGCTTCTTGCTGATTGTGGCCTAAATCGCGTCAGCTCTAAATTTATTTATTGCCAGCGTGTAATAATGGGCGACTACACACCGGAGTTCACACCGGACGAGCAGGCGCTCATCGATGCAGAGTTCGCACGCCTATCGGGTAACTGGCGAAATATTGCACTTAATTTCACCATAAAGATAAGAACCCAATGTCAAATTCACCCATACAGACAGCACCTACCTCGACCATGCGGGCACCACGCTCTATGCCCACAATCAAGTGTCTGACGCAGCGCAGCAGTTGCAACGTGATGTGATTTGTAATCCGCACACCTGTCGCGTCACCGGCGACTATGTGGATCAGGTGCGCTTCAAGTAAGTGCTAATTGAATCGAAAGAATTGGTGTTAATCTTCTTGTCGACAGAATCTTGGAGTTCTTCAATACGAATGCGGATGAGTATCATGTTGTGTTCACGGCGAATGCATCGGCTGCACTGCGCCTGGTGGCGGATCACTTTGATTTCGGGACCAATGGCAACTTTCACTATTGCCAGGAGAATCATACCTCGGTGCTGGGCATGCGTCAGCTGGTGAAGGCCAATCGCATCTATATGCTCACTAAAGACCAAATTGTGCTCAACAATGGTACTCCAGCTGGTGCAACAGCGCCCGCTGCAACAGCTCACTCCGACAACTCCCTGGTCGTTTTCTCGGCTCAGTGTAATTTTAGTGGCTACAAAATGCCGCTGACCGTCATCGAGAAGATACAGCAAGATGGTCTACGGGAGCTCGGCAAGTGCATCGATTGCAAGTTGCAATCAGATCCGGGTCAAAGCAACTATTATGTCTGCCTCGATGCGGCCTCATATGCGGCGAGCAGCCCATTGGATTTGAGGCGCCATCGCCCGGACTATGTGTGCCTCAGCTTCTACAAGATCTTTGGCTATCCCACTGGCGTGGGCGCTTTACTGGTTAGCAAGCGGGGTGCGGAGTTGCTGAAGAAGCGTTTCTATGGCGGCGGCACCGTCAACTTTGCCTATCCACACACCATGGAGCATCAGTTGCGTTCGACATTCCACGAGCGCTTTGAGGATGGCACGCTGCCCTTTCTATCTATAGTGGAGCTGCTGCAGGGCTTTCAGACGCTGCAGCGTCTGGTGCCCGGCCGAAGCATGGAGCGCATATCGCGACATGTGCACAGTTTGGCACGCTACTGTGAGCAGCAGCTGCTGCAGATGCAGTATCCAAATGGTGCTCCACTTATCACACTGTATAACCATGCCGGCTATGAGGATCGCATGCAGCAGGGTGGCATTGTGGCATTCAATGTGCGCACCGCTGCCGGCGATTATGTTGGCTTTGGTGAGATCGCCTCTGTGGCTGCACTGCATCGTATTCTGTTGCGCACCGGCTGCTTTTGCAATGTGGGCGCCTGTCAGCATTTTATGGGGCTCAACGGTGATGCCATGGATGCGATCTACAAGCTTGCCGGCCGCATCTGTGGCGACTACTATGATCTGCTCGATGGGAGGCCGACGGGCGCGGTGCGTGTCTCCTTTGGCTATATGACGCGACTGCAGGACGTGGATCGTCTGCTGCAAATGCTGCGCGACAGCTACTTGAGCGTGAAGTGGCATCAGCGTCTCGAGTTCATTGAGCAGCGGGTCCAGCAGCTGCCCAAGCTGCTGCAGCAGAGAGCCCAGCAGTTGCGACCGCAACTCCTCCAGTTGGCCATCTATCCGGTGAAGTCGTGTGCCGCCCTCAAGATGCCGGCGTCTGCGTTAACGGATCAGGGTCTGCAGTATGATCGCGAGTGGATGATCGTTGATCTAAATGGCATGGCATTGACGCAGAAGCGCTGCACGGATCTGTGCCTCATCCAGCCACGCATTGTTGCCGATCAGCTGCAGCTGCATTTCAATGGCGACGGCTCCACAACGTTTGTCAGTGTGCCGCTCTCGCTAACGGATCAGGCCACGACTTCGGCACGTTGCCGGAGCAAGGTGTGCCGCCAGCCGGTCGAGGGTTACGATTGTGGCGATGAGGTCGCCAATTGGCTGTGCCAGCAGCTGGGCCTGGACGGATTACGGCTGTTGCGTCAATCGGCCCAGCGACGTGCACCCGGCGACCGGCAGCAGCTCAGTCTAGTTAATCAGGCGCAATTTCTGCTTGTGAATCGCGCCTCGGTGCGTTCGCTGGAGTTTGAGGAGCCGCTGGACGAGACTGTGGATCGGTTTCGTTCGAACATTGTCATCGACACTGGTGTACCCTTCGAGGAGCTGGAGTTCGGCCAGCTGCGCATCGGTGAAGTCCTCTTCCAGGTGGAAGGTCCTTGCCAGCGCTGTGATATGATCTGCATCAATCAGCGCACCGGACAACGTTCTCCCGACACCCTAACCACCATTGCCCGCATCCAGAGCGGCAAGATGCGTTTCGGCATCTACATTTCACGCCTGGTCGACGAAAACCGGACGCAGCCCCAACTGGCTTGTGGCGATCCCATTACTGTTCTTCATTAGTCACACACACACATATATATATATATATATATTTACATATATATATGTCACAGACATTCCTTACGTGGTTGTGGGACTTTAACTCTAATCTTAGAAACCCAACATAATTATTCTGTAGGTATAAATGAGAGTTCACCCTTATGGGTGAGTGTAATATATACAAATTCCACTGCACTTAGTAAATTAATAAATATTGAAGGAGTTTTATGCTTTTTGAATCAGAGAGCTTATAGATCGACTTTTTAATTTAGATATGTCTCCAGGAGCATTTTTATTTAATATTCGTTTTAGAGCGTATTATAATAATGTCGTGAAGGCATTAACGCATTGGCGGAGACGTCTCCGACCCCATAAAGTATATATATTCATGATCAGCATCGTCGAGTCGATATAGCCACGTCGGTCGTATGTATACCATAACTGTCAAAGGATCGATTGTATAAAAATCTCTTTTGCTTAACAAGATATCCAAACTAAACTTATTCAATATTATGTTTCTCAAATTTGGATCGAAGCTACTATATCAAATCAGTAGAAAAAAATTGTTTAAAAGTTAAAATAGATTTTTAGTTGTTATTCAGATATTTTTCTTTAATCGTTAACCAGCACTGCTTCTGTTTCCCATTTTGCCTCTATATGCGATTTTCATAAAATGTAGGAGTAGGTTAGGAATTGCATTGTTGTTCATCATTAATAAACAAGTCAAGTTTTTTTGTTGTATTTTGACGTCAGTAAAGTGGTAATACTCATGCAACGAGCAGTGATGAGCCAACGATGTTTTTAATTCACATTGAGTTTACATAAATGAAATATTTGTAAACATAGAGAACGATTTAAGCGCGATGATTTTCTTGTATACTTGTTGCACATGCATATTTTTAGTAGTTAAATTGAAACGCAAGCTCAACAATGCACAGCCGCCATTTTGGAGAAGTCTATCGTCATTTATCGATAAGCAGGCGAATAAAATACGAGTGATGCGGCTGACAGCGGTTTTGGGTTCTGTGTGTGTCAATAAAGTTCCGTTAGTACACAAACGAAGCTGCTGGCGAACGGACTAGAAACGACAACGACAGCAACTGAAAGCAAACGGATACCGACACACACACACACAGTGTGGAGCCAAAATGGTGTGAGAGAGAGAGCCCCTGAAAGTTTGCTACACGATGAACTGAGCACAACGGGACAGTCAGCAAAATATTCGTCCGTTCATTTGGCAACAACAACAAAAACATCACTTTAAGAGCAGCAGCAGCAGCAACAGCAGCAGCAACAACAACAACTAAAACAACAACAAAGCAGCTGAAATGTGAAGCATCCGTTAATTGTTGTGTATATGTATGCATGCACATATACACATATACACGTATACGTATATGTATGTGTATAAATGCATATGTGTGCACTCTGCTTAATTACTCGCATTCTTGTGCGAACAAATGCGTAATTGTTTTTTGACTACGCTTTTAACGCAACCACAACAGGAAGAAGAAAGAGGAAGACGAAGACGAAGAAGAAGAAGGAGACGAACTACAGAAAGTGAAACAGAAACAAAAACAACACACAGCAGCCGCAGCAATTTGTTGCCAGTGCGGAAATCACACACACACACACACACTCACACATATGTGCATGCATGTGTGTGTCTGTGTGCTTTATACAATTATTAATACCACAGCCAACAAATGGAGTTCGTGTCACAAAAAACAAACATAAATACAACGAATATACACTTTTATACAAATTGATTTTCTGCATAGCAAACGAAAATAAATAAATATTACAGTAAATACCCCCAACACATAAAAAAAACAAAAAAGACAAAAAAGAACGGCAACCAGCAGCTGGGACAAAGCCAGAGAGGAGCAGCCGAGCAACAGAAAGAGAAAGTGAGAGTAGCAACAGAGAATGCGTATCAGAGAGAAGAGCAACTAACAACGGCGACGCATAAACAAAACTGAAACTGAAAATATTTGCCCAAAGAATTACATACAAACACAAACATACACATATATACATATACATATACATATACATATGCATACATATATAATCCCCAAATATTGAGGCGCAAAACGAACAACAACAAAATAACGGCAAAGAAGAAGAACAGACGGTAGCAGCAGCAGCAGCAGCAAAAATCGGGAGCCTGGTGGTTAGCAGCGAGGCACGTCCAACGTACAACGAGTAAAATGAATATGCTACACAGTTTCAGCAGCGGTGGCACCTCCAACGCCAACAGCGATGCCAATAACGGTAAGTTAGAAACATTTTTGCAGGTTTTCCTTTCTATTTTTCTTTTCCACGCCATAAACCAAACACACCACAAAAGTAACAACAACATAAACAACAACAACAGCAACAAGAATGGCAACAAAAGAGATAGCAATGTCAATTATCATACATATCTACGCATAATATATACTTTACACTCGGAAAAACAAGCTGTTCTAAAGTCAAGTACAGTTGGTCTTCAAACTACAGGGCAAAATCGTGCTTTAATTATCCCTAAAAGATATTTACGATTTTTGATTTTTAAAATCGGATTTTATCGGCATTGAATAAATAATAAACATTTTGTTCCGTTGACAATTTGAGTTCTTGATTCAAGCTGACATTGTTTTGTTTTAAGATTATATATAGCATTGGCTTAAGAAATTGAATACGATCATAAGAGCCCAGCAACTTACTCCAAGCTAACAAGATCTTGACTTAAACAATATCTATCTGTTCAATGATGCTTATCGTGTTTAAATTATCATCGAAACAGTTTTTCATTTCGGTATTCCAAAGAGCGGCTCTTCAAATATGAATTGAAACCAGATTTTCTTAGAGGACGAATTTGGTTTCCTTTTTTTGTTCGAGTGTAGACGTTGTCTGTGTTGTCTGAGTTGAAGGTGAGCAAACGAAATTATTTTACTTTCTGCAAGACAAATGCCAAGTCTATCGAAAGTTTCCAAGAACACAACTTTTGTAATTTACGGTGTGTGTGTGTGTGTGTGTGTGGGTGTGAATATATGTGTATGTGCGTACATGTATATATTGTTAATACGCATGTGCATGTATGTGTCCCTCTGATATATGTATGTATGTTGTGTGTACTAATACGCTTTTTGTAGCATACTTTGAGGCGACTGGCGAATGGCGAATGTTGATGGTAAATCAAAGCAATGTCAACTGATTATTGATAATGACTTTTTGGTGATTGTTTCGCCGCTATAAATATATATAAAACAGAATTAAATGTTGGTTTAAAATTCATGTTAAAAGTTTACCGTTTTATCGTCACTGATTCATTTCTTTTGTCAATTTATTTACCCAGACAATAGGCAAATCCAACAAAAACAATGACAACAATTTGAGTTATAGTTATATCAACAAATATCACTGAGTACTAGTAAAAACAATAAATAAAAGCGCACAGGCAGGCTGTGTGCAAATTAAACCCTGATTTTCTATTAACCCCAATATGCCAATTGTATATTTATTTATACCTTTTAAAGTGGAAAACCCGTGTCAATTTAATGATACGACAAACTTTTGTAAACTAAAGTAATAATTAACAATTAATATCTCACGATGTGCATCAATTTAGCGTTAGTAGTGCTGTAAATATTGAGACTTTAACTATGCTGCAATAATTGCCCACATTCATCGTCCCATTTTCGCAATTTATTCGTTTTTCAATTTATATGTGCATATATATAGAGATACTTTAAGTCCTTTAGTGAATGTAAATATATTATGCTCTTGGAATAAGTAATTGCCCGCACTTTGCAATCAGCTAATTGGCTGCACATGCCCACTAATAGGCATCTATTGTGCTTAAGTCCACTCCACTCACAAAGGGATGCTCAATCTGCTCATCTCCCTGCACCTGTACAGTATACATCCCACCCTCACACAGACTGCAACCCAGCTCCGCAGTCGACTGCCCACGCACTCGTTTAATGTTGATGCCAATTAAGTAACGCATTCTCCAAAGAGTGTATTGGTGGCATTGCAGCTTGTTGCATTCACTCAACGCACAAATGCAAAAGTTCAAGGCCAAGCTAATTTGCATTCATCAATTTCCGTCGTTTGCTGTTGTGTGGGTGTGTTGTGGTTGTGTACAAGGATCGCTTAGACAGCGGCTAGTCCAGACCATACCATACCAGACCAGACCAGACCGAACCGCAGCCTTTGTCAGGCTAATTGAGCAGATACCGGTGTTTAATGATAGTTTCGCTGACCGGTAATAGCATTCGCGCTACGCACCTGTGTCTGTTTACAAAATTTATTATGTCATTTAACAAATTGGTTGGCAATTAAAGTAATCTGAAGCTCGTTCCCCATTGTGTTCATGGCCAAGGTGCATCAGTCTATCTCGCTCTCTCTCACTCTATGCGTGTGTGTGTGTGTCTGTGTGCCAGTTTCTGTTCGGGGTGGCAAACATATGTTTGGGTCCAGCTTCCATTTACAATATGGCGTTTGGCCAAAGGCAACACAAGGCACAAGCGGGTGCTGGGCTGGGTATGTGTGTGGCACGGACATCAAATTAAAAGGCAAGCAAACCCATAAGCAATGCTCAAATTCGCCATCCCTCTTGCACGCCGTCTCTCTCGCACTCAGCGACTGAGCGATGGCTATGCGTAAGCAACGCCATCTTTCTCGCGCACAGCGCGAACACTCGGCGAGCTTTGCCCGTCATCAGCTGTTTTATGTTGTTCAGGGTCAAGAGAGTGCGTCGCAGGTGTAGCTTACACCATGCCCACCCTCACCCTCATCCTCATCCAAACAAACAAGCCCACCCTGCCATAGGTATACACACACACACACACACCCCAATGGTTTTCTTCGCTCTCATTTTCAATTATGTCTTTGCCATTATTTTATTATTTTCCTTGCACCGAGTCAAGGTTATTCGTATCCTGCCACGTTTTTGTAGTTTCTTTGTTTCCCGATAATTAAAGCCAAAGCGCTGCATAATTCAAATGTGTCCTGGCAATTTCAAAAGTACATATTGTCGATTGTTTAAGTCGTAAACACTATCGATAGGATGGGCAAATTGACACAAGCTCACTTCAAAGTGCATCAATAGATATGGAAGAGTCTTATAATTGGTTCCTCAGTTCAGTTCCTCGATATCTTATTTGATAATTGATAAATAAATATTCAACTGGTGTTTTGAAGAGCTTAATCAATTGGAGGTTCTTCGTCTAGACTATAATATTATTAAGTTATATCTGCATTAAATTAATAAGTGAGTAGATAGATAGATGAAATACGATATCTTTTAGTTCGATAGTTGTTGGAAATATTTGAGATACGTTATACGAAATCTTTTCCATCCTATTTCTGCATAATTGGGCTCTGTCTTTCTTAACGATGCTTGATTAGCATATCTGCGATTACATCCATGAACTGTACAACATAGCCAGTAGGGCTGAATTGTGCATAGAACAGCGCAGAAACGAAATTCACACTGATGACAAAATGATTGACATCAGCCTGGACTACAGCTTATACGCAATTCCCACTAAGATGGGTTAAGGCGCCGCCAGTTCGCCGTGCCATCAATCAAGCCCGACCCAGGGGCGGAACAGAGCCGTAATTGCAGTGGGGGGATGGACGGAAGTTGTCCACGTTTTCCATGGACTTGCTGCTGCAAACTTTTGAGCAGCTTATAAACTAGTTGTAGGGCTTTAAAGATATTTATTTAATCGCATTTGTTTAAAATATTACCACTATTATAACTATTATTTGTGCAGAATGCGAGCTGAAGGAGCGTCTGATTGCCAGCGTTAAGAAGGAGGTGAAGCAGCTGATGGAGGAGGCAGTCACCAAGAAGTATATCCACGAGGAGAGCAGCTCGGTGACCTCGCTCTGCGGCGCCGTCGAGGCTTGTCTCAGTCACGGCCTGCGCCGTCGTGCTCTGGGCTTGTTCAAGACGTCGTCGACGACAGCGCTCATACAGAAGATAGCCAAGATCTGTCCCGAGGCAGACTATGTGAGCCGTCGCCTATTGGAGCTGGAGCTGGCCCAGGAGAGCCATGTGGTTACCGGTAAGCGCTCGTCCTCCAGCAGCGACAGCATCATCAAGCCCAAGCTACTCAGCAAGGGCAGCAACAGCAGCAGCAATTCCGTGACGACCATCAATACGGTCGTCCCGCTGTCGGTCGCCAATGGTGCTGCCACAGCGCTGGGCAAGTATCTGTGGATACGTTTGGCTCTCTACGAGAAGCGGCTGGCCAAGATTATTGAGCATTTGGTGAGCAATGCGCAAACCTACTACGATCGCGAAGCCCTCGTCGCCGATCCCGATTATGGTTCCATACTCAGCTCCCTGCTGGTCGGCCCCTGTGCCCTGGAGTTCACACGTGCCAAGACTACCGACCATTACTGGTCTGATCCCTGCGCAGATGAGCTGGTAACTACACAAAATGAATGAGCATAAAAGATTACTCATCAGTTATGATCATTCCTCTCTCCCTCTCTCTCTCTCTCTCTCTCTCCCTCTCTCTCTCTCTCTGTCCCTCTCAGGTGCAGCGTCATCGCATCAGTTCGGGCAATCGCACGCCACCCACCTGTCATCGGCCCATCATCAATTTCAAGCGGAGCCTGCACACCAGCTCGGAGGATACGAGCAGCGGCAGCTTCAAGGCCTGCTCGCCGGCAAGCGTGGCCAAGGACTATGTCGAGTCGCTGCATCAAAATTCGCGTACCACCCTGCTCTATGGCAAAAACAATGTGCTCGTCTTACCCAAGGATGTCGCCGAACCGATGCCGGGCTATCTCAGCCTGCACCAGAGCATCCAATCGCTAACGATCAAATGGACGCCCAATCAATTGATGAACGGCTACAACGATGGCGATGGCAGCGACAAGAGCTTCTACTGGGGCTATGCGCTCAACATCAATGTGGATGAGATTGTCTATGTGCATTGCCATCAGAATCGTGGCGGCGACACTGGCGGCACCATCATATTGGTTGGCCAGGATGGCGTACAGCGTCCGCCCATACATTTCCCAGAAGGCGGACATCTGCAGGCGTTCCTCAGCTGTCTGGAGACGGGTCTGCTGCCACATGGCCAACTGGATCCGCCACTCTGGTCGCAGCGGGGCGTTGGCAAGCTCTTTCCCTGGCCCAAGAGCGTGCGACGCCACATATTGCCCTCGGTAATGGAGTCATCCAGCGATGAGACGCCCATCGACTATGTCTTTCGCGTGGTCAGCAAGAGTCAGCACGAGGAGTTCCGTAAGTAATTTGGCCACCAACCACAAAACAAATGTAATTGTGATTTTTCTTTTTCGATTGTTAGTCGCAACACATCCCATACTGGAGCTGGGTCGTTCCAGTCCACGACGCAGGCATCTTGGCAGCTGCTCAACCACAGGCAGCAGCGATTGCTCCAGCAAGAGCTTGTCCATTGACCAGAGCAGCAATCCGGATCCACCATTGATTCAGGCCAGCCAGACGGCCAGCATTGAGCTCGTCTGTTCCACGATGCGTCGCCAGATCATCTCGCGCGCCTTCTACGGCTGGCTGGCCTACTGTCGCCATCTATCCACGGTGCGCACTCATCTCTCTGGCCTGGTCAATGGTCGCATCACACCAGATTGTAAGTGAAAGTTATTCAAGCTAAACTGCATTTTCCACGAGCTTTTCCATCGATTTTTGAAAATGTATTTGAAACGAATTTCATTCACTTTTCTAATCGGGAATGGATAGTGCAATATCAGAATGCTGATCTTTATTAACATATAATAGACATATAGAAGAATAAATTCATCTTACTTTTGCAGTGGCGGCGGATGAGGAGGGTCTAACTAGACAGAAATGGCAGGCGATGCATGTGGATGGCGTCGTTGCTGGTGAACTGGAGCTGTATCGTCTGGTCTACTTTGGCGGCGTGGAGCACGAGCTGCGCAAGGAGGTGTGGCCCTATTTGCTTGGACATTATGCGTTCGGCTCGACGCCGGCGGAGCGGGAGAGGCAGGACGAGACCTGCAAACACTACTATGAGACCACAATGAGCGAATGGCTCGCCGTGGAGGCAATTGTGCGCCAGCGGGAGAAAGAGAAGACGGCACTGGCGGTGGCCAAATTGAGTGCGGAGCAGGCACGACTGGCGGCCAATGCAAATGATAATGCTTCAGATAAGCGTTTGCCCAATGGCAATAGCCAGCAGCTGGTGCTCCAGATGGAGTTGACCGGCGTGCTGGTCGAGGGCGAGAACGATGTATTTGATGACGATAACGATTTCTCGGATATATCCGATCCGGGTGATGAGTATGATGATCAGAGCCCGGATGGGGAGCAGCAGCAGCAGCAGGAGCAAGAGCAGTTACAGCAAGTCGTCGTGGAAGTGGAAGCGGAAGTGCAACTGGAAGTGGAAGTGGAAGAGGAAGAGGAAGAGGGGACAACTCAATTGACACAACTCAGTGAGCAGGTGGTGCTGGAGTTCCAGAACATTGATGACATGGAACCGCTGCGCTTGCAGGAGAACTGTTTTGGGGACTCGGAAACTGAGGGTGATCTGGGCTTGACCCTGGACTGCAGTGGCAATATCCTGATGCTAAGTATTAAGAGCTCACCCTCCACCAGCAGCTACGAGACAGTGGGCAATGAGTTCGCCGATCTTGCCGATGCCAAGGTTTTAGACGAGGAGGAAGTGGACCAAGCCGCAGAGCCAGAATCGAATGCAGAAACAGATGGAGAGCGATACGGTCAGCTAAGTAAATTTCACAGCGCCGACGATCTGCGTCACGATGAGGAACACCCAGCAACGGCAGTAATTATCACGGAAGCTGCCTCGCTGGATGATCTCGACGTGCAGTGCAATGACGACGAGCCCACCGAAGAGTTTACGTCACGCAAAACGAGCCTGATGTCGCCTCTTAACGAAGACATCACAGTCGTCGCCTCTCTGGATGCCCTCCAGGAGCCCAAGTCCGCCTGCGTCTCACCAGCCAGCTCCAACGGTGGCGTCTACAGCGTGGAGCTGCTGGAGCAGTTTGGCCTGAATCTGCATCGGATCGAGAAGGATGTGCAGCGCTGCGATCGCAACTATTGGTACTTTGCCAACGAGAATCTGGACAAGCTGCGCAATGTGATATCCACGTATGTGTGGGAGCATCTGGACGTTGGCTACATGCAGGGCATGTGCGACCTGGTCGCTCCGCTGCTGGTCATCTTCGACGATGAGTCGCTCAGCTACAGCTGCTTCTGCAAGCTCATGGAGCGCATGATCGAGAACTTTCCCAGCGGTGGTGCCATGGACATGCACTTTGCCAATATGCGGTGAGTGGTACTAATCTGTCTATCCATCTATCTATCTATCTGTCTATTTATCGATCTATTTATCGATCTATCAATATGTATTCATAATCATAACCGATTTGATCGCTTGCAGCTCACTCATTCAAATACTCGACTCGGAGATGTACGATTTGATGGACTCGAATGGCGATTATACGCACTTCTATTTCTGTTACCGCTGGTTCCTCTTGGACTTTAAGCGCGAGCTGATCTATGACGATGTCTTTGCCACCTGGGAGGTGATCTGGGCGGCCAAGCACATTGCCTCCGGTCATTTTGTGCTCTTCCTGGCGCTGGCTCTGCTCGAAACCTATCGCGACATCATTTTGTCCAACAGCATGGACTTTACGGATGTCATCAAATTCTTCAATGGTAATAGCAACCTCCCGATACCTCCCCAACCACCATAAACACTATATCTCTATATATATCTATATGATTTCAGAAATGGCCGAGCGACATAATGCCCAGTCGATTTTGCAGCTATCACGCAGTCTCGTCCTGCAATTGCAGACAATAATTGAGAATAAATAGGTTGCTAGGGAAACACAAAGTTGACGCGATTCGATACTAGATCTGGCTTTAGCTTCCTAGGTTATCTGGTTGCATACGTGCGTGTGTGTGTTGGTGTGTGTTGGTGCGTGTTGGTGTGTGTGTGAGTGTGTGAATGTGTAGTAGAGTGTAGAGTGTAGAGTGTAGAGCGTAGAGTGTGTATTAGAAAGTAGAGTGTGATTCACAGCAGTTATAAACTAGCACATTGTAGGCTCAACAAATCGGTTAGCGCTCGGTTCTCAATCACACGCAATAAAATAGCATTCGTACTTCCTAATCAGTATTGGCGTTGTAGTAGAGAGCACCTAAGAATTGCATACTAGTTATACGAGAGTGCCACTTGGTGCTGCATGAATCGAACATACACAAATACAAAATAAGAGATATAATTGCTGTTTCAAACACTGTTTAGAATGTTTTACATATAGAATTGGAGTAAGGGAGTATGAAATGCACAGTTAGCACACCGATCGCTCTTGGGGCAGTTGTTAGTTAGTTATCAGTTATCAGTTATCAGTTATCAGTAATCAGTTATCGATCCAATTTGGATAACCGGTTGAGTATCGTTTTAGAAGCGCATCAACTCAGCACGTTGTTAACAATGAATGAATACCAAATAACAATTACAATGAACAATATTTAATTAAGTCAAAGACAAATGCATAACGAAACTAAGCCATCAAAAAATGTAGTGACCTGAAAAAAAAAACACACAAAACACGCAGAAAAAAAAAACAAAAAAATATATACATATATATAAATATAAAATTTATACGTATAAAATATACATAAATAATACATATACATATATATATATATATATATATATATATACACATATATATATATATACATAACTATTTAGAGGCAGTTACATTGCGAATGCATAATATTTATACCGTTTTGTATGTGCAGAGATGAGAATATTGTATTATATAAACATATACAAACTTATACATATACATATATGAAAACATAGGCATTATTATACACGAACAAAACAAAAACACTAACTAGAAGTACTAACTGCAATGCTGTGCGGGTTTTAAAGGCGGGTTTTAGACGAAACAGTTACTGTTTCCATAATTGTTAATGCCATGTTATGATTTATCACAGATCCCATACATACATATATATATATATATATATATATATATACAAACACACACACGCACATACATACACACATAGCATACTATTTATATGAGGAGTACGCAGTTATTACAATTATGGGGCAAGGCCACTAATTAATTGGTTTTGGTGCTGATTTGTGTTATTGGAAACGGACCGACATAGGTACATTATACACACACATATATATATATATATATATATATTTATATATATATAGAAATAACCGTAATTGCGTATATTACGGTTTTGAGCCCAGTTTGAATATAGATAATGCAGCAGTTCTGTGTAGAATGTTTAAATGTTATTTGCTAGTTACAATAATGGATGATATTGAGATAAGATGAGTGAATGGTTAATGGTTAATGCATATATATATATATTGTTATGGCCGCCGATCTCGATGGAATTACTCTCAGGCATTCGCATACCCTGTACCTATCAAATGTATATAACTGGCCATAAAAAACCAAAGACCAAGCGGGTTTCAAATAATTGAAATTTCTATTTCAAATACTCAATAACAAATACACAAAACTAATGAATTTCTCAACGGTTAAAACGGTTAAAATATACAACTTTAAAGTGCGGTTGAAGTAAGTGCGAAGTATTGCTTATTTATATATACATATATATGACGGTAACGACGGAAACTGGGTACAGGGTATCTGCTAGTCGAGCATACACGACTAGAGCACACATTGGTTAATTATTATTATTACTATTTTCTGGCTAGTGCAGGCTCACCAAAAACTCCCTCCACTGGGCTAATGGTTTGTTGTTTACACACACACACATGTAGTGCAGATACAAATACAAATACAAATACAAATACATATATATACATATATATATACATATATACAAGCAAGCATACATAGGTGTATTCCTAAATAGATAAACGCGAGTAGCACGCTTTTTGTGTATAGAAACACCCACACTTTCGTACCCCCAAAACAAACACACACAAAAACAAAAACGAAAACCAAAAGGAAAAAACGAAAAAACTTTATGTGATTTCTTGTTGCTTCTTGATGAATATTGATATTTTTGTAAGCGCTAAAGAAATTTTACATAAGGCAAATAACAACTATAAATTTATACAAAATTTAAACATCATACACAATGCTAAGAGTTTGAGCTATGCCTGAAAATGAAAGATGAAAAGATTTGAACTTTTGATACACATATTCGACGGGTGGAAATATCAAACCGACATCAAAACAACAACAACAACAACAACTCTCAACTCTCAACTCTCAACTCTCGCTTTATATTATTGTAATACTGTAGAACGTTAACACGCATGTGAGCACACATACATATGTAACCAGACAAAAGGTATATACCTACATTTAAGACACTATATACAAAATATATATATTATGTTATGGCTTTAAAGCCAGAGTATAACCCAAAAATCTCTGAGCATTTACTCGTAAACCCATCTGCGGACACACACACACACAAATGCACATGTGTGTGTGTGTGTGTGTGTGTACACATGCATGTGCATTCAATATACATACATATATATATATATATATACCAGTACATGCATAGAATAAAGAAGCAGTTACAATTGCCATTATAGAAAGCTGGAGTGAAATAAATGTACGAAATGAATACATATATTTACAATATATCCGCACACATCACACACACACACACACACACACACACATACACACATACACACCGAGAAACAAGCATACACCATACACATACACATATATCTATATAAATATATATATAAACAATTGAAGAATTATACAAATAAATGTAAAATATGCTAAATTGTTTACAACACCACAAAAAGAAAAAAAAGAAAAAAAAAAGATTGAAGTTATTTTTGTGTTAATTACGAACCGTAAAATATCTCAAATATTTTGCACTTTTTCATGCGACGAAATTCAATAACTTTTGCGAAATCAAACAACATTTTTCACATACCTTTTATTGAACATTTTATAGAATGCAAGGAAAATTCTTTTCAATATTTAAACCATGTTAAAAAAAGGCATTCCATGTCAAAATCGGCTCAGCTCTGACCAAATTGTGGTAGTGGTAAACTTGGAGCCGTCATTAAAAATTCTACATGAATTTTTATAGCTGAATAATCCTTCGCCAAAGTATATTTCAACCAAATCAGAATGCCATATAAGGGCTTTAAAGCCTTTCGACAACCCGGTTTGGGTTTCTATGACGATTATTTATGTGAATATATATATGAAATACAAGTCCTTATCTGCCCAAAAAAGCACCAACCAAATTGCGATCAAATTGAATTTAGGTTTTTAGCCGGAATTGGCGCAGAAACTATATCCTCGATGTAAATTTGTGATTTTGCTTTTGGCAAACACGTTTGTCGGCCATTTCAGAGCTAAACCAATTCAAGGTTCTTAATAGAATTAGCCCCCCAAAAGTTCAAGTCAATTTCAAAATGTTGTATTTTGGACGCAGTAAATCGATAAGGGAAAACAACGTGAAACGCTGCTTGAATAAAGATTATGATTATGCTACATCTGATGAGGGTTGCACCAAAGAATTCGTACAACTTTCGAAATCAGCTTGATGACAATTGTGGCCTTTTCGTTTCCTTTGGTTTCGTTTCGTTTCGTTCCGTTTGGTTTTTTTTGTTTTGCTTTTGGGGCAGGCAGACTCCCATGTGCCATATTCGATATTTGGCACAAATGAATCTAAAGTGTGCAGGTTAGGCATCCGGGGACAGTGACGCGACGCGCCGAGCAACAGGAGCCGTAGCCGGAGCCGGAGTGGGAGTGCCAGTGGCAGTGGCAGTGGGAGTGGTAGTGTGGTTGGTGGGGTAAGCGTAGCGCGCAAACTCGCAAATGTGAAGCAACAGTAGCTGCCAAATTTGGGGCAGGCTACGAACGGAACCGAAGCCGGGTAGCTTGTGTCCTGTTGCTTGTGGCAAGATGTGTTAAGCAGCAGCAGCGTTCGACGTCAGCATCGCACATATTAATATATACATACACACATACACAAACACACACACACACACACACACACAGACACACACACAGACACACAGACAGACACATTCCTAACTGTGTATTCGCATACAGATACACAAAGAAAGTATGCCAAGCGTGCGAGCGAGAGAGCAACAGTCAAAGGGCAGCGCAAAAAGCTCCTGAACAACGGTTGAATGTGACAGAAGGGCTTTGGCGCCGCAGCCGTGCGTCGACTTCGATCCATTTGGCAAGCTAGTTCGCCAAGCGGCTAGGTGCAAACGGGCAGCAGCAGCAACGGCAACAGCAGCAGCAACAGCAACGGCAACAGCAGCAGCAGCAGCAACAGCAGCAGCAACGGCAGCAGCAGCAACAGCAGCAACAGCAGCAGCAGCAGCAGGAACAGCAGCAGCAGCAGCAGGAACAGCTTTGCCGTCGCTTGTGTGGAACGCAACGAATGCTTGCTTTCAGTTATATTCTCGAGCTGCTGGCGAGCGGACGTAACGCCTTTGCTTAACTTGTAACAATACACACGCGCACGCACACATACACACACACACAGACACACACACTGACGGCATTCACACACACACACACAAACACACGCACACACACACACAGAGAAAGAGAGAGAGAGAGAGAGAGAGAAACACACAAATTAGAAATGAGCCGTACATAAAAAGCACACATACAAAAAATAAGTATTCGGGAAATTTGTTCATCCACAGTATTAGTCGTCATTTAGTAAGCTTCCCGTCGCCGCATGCCTCCTTGCTGGGGCATTGGTTTTGGCAATGGCAGCAGCAGCAGCAGCAGCAGCGAAAGTTGCTCGGCAGCGGCAGCATGCCAAATTATTTATAAAGCGCAGTCAGCCAGCAACTAGTAAATAAGACAGGACAGCCAGACCACAGCACAACAGACCAGATCAGGCCAGGCCAGGACAAAATAGGAGAGGACAGGCAGAGTTGGCCAAGTGAAAGTGAAAAGTGAAAGCAGAGCACTCGCAATATTATTGTAAACAGGACACAGTTACCCAGAAGCCAAAACGCTAAGTAAGCCAAATCGGAAACCGCAACCGCACAGTAACAACGGCAACGGCAACGGCAACAGCAGCAGCAACAGCAACAGCAACAGTAATCAAAAACCAGACAGACTACATAGAATACATACTATATACACACTTAAACATATACATATATATATATATATAGTATATATCTATTTTTTTTTACGCGCGCGTGTGTAAAAGTTGTAGAAAGCTTCACAGCTTTGTTGCTGACAAAATGGTGCTAACAACTACAGGTACTTAAACTCCATATATATACATATATATACACATAATCATAATCATAGACATATATACTACACATATACGTATATATATAGAAAGCGTAGATATATCGTGTGGCTTTGTTGCGTTTAGCAGTATAACACCTTGAAATTATGTGGAGTGTGTTGCGCTTACACATTGTGGCAGCAGCATCAGCAGCAGGTGCACAATTCTGAGCAGATTTGCTACACATTTTTATTTATTTAATTTATTTTTTAAATTGCTTTAAGCTTGCAGCAGCATCGCGCTAATAGTGGCAATAATCCAAACGTATTTCAGATGCAAGATTCGAGTTGATTTGCGATTCGTTTTTATAGTAGATATGCCAGTTAGTTGACTCAGTCCAGCTACAATAGTAAGCAGAATATGAGTTTGAAACTGTTTGGCTGTTTGCCTTTGAATAGTTGTTTGGTTAAATTAATGGTGTCTCACGGTTTCAGCTGATCAATTTGTATTTTGATGTCAACTGTTACCTGGCCACAGCTAAAAAGAATGGTCACAAAATTTTATGGTTTTTAAGACTTAATTCTATATATATATATATATATATATATATATATATATATGAGGTGAAAGCTGACCAGCCGTATGTGTAATTAGTTAGCGGTTGGTTTTAATTTATCGCTCCCTTAGTCCTCTCACAGGTAGAGGTGACGCATCACAAATTTCATCAGGGGCATTAAACAAGGAAGTCGACTTTGAATTACGCTGGTTCCTAGCGTAGAACTGGTTGCAACTGGTTGGGTCGTGGGTGGTGGTGGGGAGAGTGCAGCTTACAGCTCAGAGCTGTAGCAACAAAGATGGTTTAAGTGCGCGTATAAATCTGGAGCGCGTAAACGTTTTATGAATGAAATGCGAATAGTCTGCATAATTTCGCAATAGCACGCCTGTGTTGTATTGGGGCAGACTGCAAAGTGAATTGTGGGCGTTTGTTTATGTTTCTGCTTAACTCCAGCTGAACTGAGGTACTGAGGAGGCTGATAACAAAGCAGCAGCTAAGCCGGCGAAACGCGCAGCAGATGAAGACAGCTAAACAGCTGAGTTCAGATGCACCAAGTTAGTTGTGCGTTCTTCAGCTTAATTGGCAGCATACAAATGCAACCCAACTAATTGATGATTGCCAATTGTGCAGCCAGGTATTTGTTGTATTAGTAATTGCGACATTTATTTTTAGCTAATATCAAATGCCAAATGCCCATCCCACATGAAAGTAAGTTGCTGAATTGCAAATTTCTTGGAATTACGCAAAGCAAAATAAAATAAAAAAAAAGTGAAAAAGGAATCGTGAATCATGCTCAGTCGAAGAAACTTTATAAATAGCATCATATAAAGCTGTGTTATATATATATGCATATATCTTGTATAATTTCATCAGTACATGCCGTTTTCCCACTCCGACATACGCCACACATCGGCTAGTATTTATGCCAGCGAAAGGGAACGCACGCCTTCGTGCCGCATGGAGTCAACCAGTTGACATTTACGGAGCACCGAACTGAGTGTCTGTCGCATGAACACGCGCTGCATACTTTTTGGGGCAAGTGCAAAGCACTCGAGCGGCGTTCGAGGCACGTGTTGGCCTAACAGCCCATAAAACAGCCAGCTTCCAAGATATATGTAAAGTTTTAACGTTTATGGGTAAACGACAGTCTCCGTAATTCCTTCTTGTGTGTCCCGACGCACATGTCCTGTCAGCACCACTCTTGACACCGACGATATTTCAAATGCTGCCTGCCATTTGAAATTGCACAAATCCACTGTCGTCTGGCCATCATTAATACTATTGCTCAGTCGACAGTTTCCTTCCAACAACACTTAAGCGCTCGACTTGACTTGTTGATAATCTAATACTCAACCATACATTTCGATACAATTTACCAGAAAAAAGTCAGCCTCAGAGTTAACAATATAATTCAATTCAAATACAAATTTTTTACAAAAAAAAAAAACAAACAAAAAAATGATAAACTAAATCAATCAAGAAAGAAAAAATCAATTGCTTTATCTATCAAATTTCAATACGAATAAAATGAAATTTGTTTTCCTTTTTTATACAGAAAACTGTAACATATATATATATATATGTTACATATACATAAATATAGAAGTAGATATTTTTGTTTACATATTATATTTGTATTTATTTGTGGTATTTGGATTATGATTGTGGAAAGTTGTTAATGTTACTATGTATACTTGTGGTATTTAACTAAATCTATTATGATTGCACAAAGTTGTTCGTGTTACTAAGCATTTTTTTTATTTAATAATCGCAGATTTTTCTTTCATGCTGATTTTTTATTTATTTTTTTTTATACCTTAAGCCCATTGAAAATTGCCCCACTATATGATTAGGCCAATATCACAGGCTAAGAGATTTTAGAGATTAAGTTTTGAGAAATCAGATCAAGTATAGTTCACCTTAACGATAACTTTCGTAGTTTCGTAAATCGACTATCGGTAGCAGAAGAAATGCTAAGTATATATCTTTGCATTCGAGAATGACTTTATTTCTATAATTTTTATAGATGACTGATGTGAATGGGTATTGCCCCGTCGACTTCCCTCAACTTGAGCATTCTTCTGGTTTCTTCTTTTTTTTTTATTAAATACTGTAGGAACTTTTTGTGATTTTCCACGAAATGTTGTTTGTTCTGTTTTGCATGTGGTTTCGTAGAATATTTGCAGCGGTCGACAGCTCATTTAATATTGAAGATAATACATTAACCTTGAAGTATTAAGTAAGTCGCTTTAGTAGCCCAGCTAGCCCAGAACTTGCCTCTAAGTGGCGCCTCAAGATGTTTAACGCTACGTTTGTTATCGATATGACCTATATTTGTCGTCAGGTGGAACTACTAAGAATGGCAAGTTCTTAGAAATTCAATTCCGATGGCATATCATATTGCAAGTTGGCAAATTGGCAAATTGACAAAAGTTGTGTAAGTCAGGTCGGGAAAACATACAGCATATATTGCTTTCTGAGACTTGTGATTGAAATTTCAAGTTTTTCGTTGTAGTGCACCCGGCACTTTGACCTATGAACTTCAGCTGAACTAAATGGCCAGAGCTGATTGTGCACCAAGCGAAATAAAATTGGAATTGCAGCCTGCCCACGCATACCAAAAGGCACAGGGACACACGCACACACACACACACACACACACACACACACAGCAAAGAAGTGGATTTGTAATTAGTTGAAAATGGAAATGAGCCAGAAAATCAGTGCCTCAAGTGCACTCTGGGAAACATGCTCTGGCAGCTGTTGTTGCTGTTAAGGATGAGCGGCAATTTAATTAAATTCACTCGCTGACCTTATGCTACCAACAGCTGTCGTCCTGATATTTTCCAAAAAATATATATTAGAAAATATATATATATAAAAATGTCCAAAAATGTAGGCAACATTTTTCGTGAGTGATGCAGTTTGTGTGCCGCACACATATATAAAGTGGAAGCATACATACATTCATGTTGTATATACAAATACATTTATATACATATGTATATAATATACACACACACACCTACTTTTGGCTCTAATTAATGTACGCACACACTCGCACTGTGTGTGTGTGTGTGTGTGTGTGTGTGTGTGTGGCCTTTGTTAGTACATTTTCATGCGGGCTTTGTCTCCATTATTTTGGTTGCTCTTGTTGTTGTTGGGGTTGTTGTGAGTGTTGCTGATAGTAGATGAAGCTCATTTAGCGACGCACAACTGAAACGAAGTCACGAACAATAGCGATAACAACAACAGCAAAAATAACACATCTGTTGTGTGATCCCAAGAGCTCGAACACGCACCCAAATCTAGCTGACAACCTTGGGTCTCTATGCCGGGGCTTGTGCCTCTGCTTGTGCCTCAGCTTGTGCGTCTGTCTCTGCCTGTGCCTCTGCCTGTGCCCCTGCCTCTCCCTCTGCTCTGTCTCTGCCTCTGCCTGTTTGCGTCTAATTAAGTGTTTATCTTCATTCCATGAAAATAGTTGTCAGCTTAATAAAACTCATGAGGCAAATAAACAGATATTGCAATTCACGTTTGCTAAAAGAGAAATTCATGGACTTTATACCTTGACTTGCTCCATATAGATATGTATACGCATACACTGCAAAAATACAGTATCAATGTTAGTCAGCAAAATGTATACTTTTCAATTTTTTACATTATTCACTTTTAGTAATCGCGCAGTGTTTGGGATTTTGTTTGGTCAGAAAATTTAGTAATTGATTTGCACATCATTTTAATTATATCCGAACTATATTTGTATTTTGTAAAGGTAATTGTGAAAATTAAAAAAAAATGCTGTCAGCGTCAATTGTTGTCATTTCTGTTGAGTGCCACGAAATTGATGTGCTCACCTGGCATCCGTATCGAAATCCACAACGAATTCACGCTGGGTCATGACATTCAAGGGTCAAATCGTTTGCGGCCACAGCGAGCAGCAGCCCAAAATACATAACCAATCGAGTTTCCGGTCCCTTGCTGCAAAAAAAAAAAAAACATAAAAGTAAAAATAAAAAATAATAAAATTAAAATAGAGCTAAAATAGACTTGTGCAGGTTTATTTTAAAATGTGGCATGCTTGTGACCGTGTCCCAGTTCAAATCCTTACCGCAGGGGCTGATACAATGCTAATCCCATTAAGTCATCAATTTGCCATGTTGGTTTTGTGGCCTAATGAATTTACAATAGCCGCTAGTTAAATTGATATTTAGCCTCGATTTGCCATTGAAATGCGCAGATTTCAAATTAAATCAATTTTGATTAAATTTATAGGTTTTATGCACAGCCATCTCAAGTTCAGTGCTAGATTGTAACTTTAAGAAACTTGCCTTCAACTCAAAGTTTTCCAACATTACACATACGCCGCCACATGTTGCCCATGGGTATTGGAACTTGTACATGGAAGACGGCTCACTGGCAACCCCTCGACACCAGCTCAGGGACCGTGGACCGTGAACCGTGGACGGTGGACCGTTGTTTGTCCTCGTGCCAATGTCATCGTAAAAAGTTTTGTGCTCATGACATTGGCAGTAACCGACAATTATCTATGTGTTATTTACACTCATTTTATGCGTAAACAGGCTGGCAAAATAGACAAACAAACCAAAGAATCATACAGCACAGCAAATATAGACGAAAAAAATAAATATTTAAAATGCAAAAAGTAGCAAAAGTACGCATGATTTATCTCTCCTCATCTTTCTCTTCAATCTCGCCCGGAGAACGGACAAATAACAAAATAAATGTATACAAAATATACATGAGATATAAATATTTCAAATGCAAAGAGCAGCATGTCCCTCCATCTCGAGTCTGTATGCATATTATTATTGACATCTCACTGAAAATTTGTTTATTAAAACTTTGTCCTTTGGTGCGGCTGTATAACTTTGTATCTCGCTGCTGCTGATGTACACCTCATATTCAAATACTAATTACGAGCCATAGAAAACTGTGGCAAATGTGCATATGATAAAAGAGCACTTAACTCATATTGTGTTCAGCCCGCAATACGCAATACACAATACACAATACACAATACACAATACACAATACACAATACACACACACACACACACACACACAGCCCATCCCGCCCACCTTTCCCACTCCAATCAGGCAGCCCTGTGTGTTTGGTGGAGCAAGTGACGCCAGCCAGCTATCCAGCAGCGAGTTGCACTCGTTACGCGTCCCCTGCCCGCTGTTTAATGCATGCCAGACAGCGTATTGTCGCCAGACCGACACATAATGGCCACAGCAGCACAGCTGGCTGTGTCCGCTGAACTGGCGGCAACAACAGATGCGTCTTCACACACACACACACACACACACACACACACACACACACACACACAGTGTGTGTGCTTTCGTTCTTGCAACCTGCCTGCATAAATATGTGTAAATGTGTAAATATGTTTAACAAATGTGCGCTTCATGTTTGCGCGCTTCGCATTTCTTGTGATGATTAAGTTAAAGACTTGCCATAATCACAGCTTTACTTGCACATTTGTCCCATTGCTGTCTGCTCGAATTTCAGTGAAATTTCATTTTCCATTCGAGGAATCTTTTCATTAAACACAGCCTTTTATCTTAAGCCACAATCTGAAGCGGTAAGCTATGAAAACTAGATGGCACATGGCATATATAAATACATATATATATACGTACATATATATATATATACAATTACGGCTGTTTATCTTGAGTTGGCATTAGTATTCAGCTTCACCTGCCGCAGGATGCTTTCTTTTGATTAAGCAGATTTGGCTGCTATCTTCGTTTCACAGTTACAACGCAATGATTATAAGACTATGAAAAAACGCTGTGAGTCTCTCCTCTGATTTCAAATTCAATTATGAAAAGAGATCTTCAAGTAGTAGAAAAGAAATTTATTTACTTCGATAGATAATTGTATGAAATCATATAGTCATTTTATATATATTTTTTTGCTCAGCACCACTAGAATTCAAAAGGAGGAGGAGGAGGAGGAGAAGGAGGCTGGGGTGGTTGGTGTGGATGGGAATGTGGAAGATGTGGAAAACAATTAATGGAAATTAAATTATAAGTAGCCGTAGGCCATCAAGAACTTTGAGTGCAAATGCCATTAGCATGCGTAGCTGTAGTTAAGTAAGGCCGTACCCTGGTCAGCGACTGGGCACACGGGGCGCCTGTTTTAATTTCCTTGGTTTGTTGGGGTAGCTGGAAGATGGCCAACAAGATGGAGGGGCCCATGTTGAGCATATTGACTTTCAGCGCGTAATGGTGGCATGTTGGGAGATCAGAAAGAAGGGTGGGGGGGGGGAGCTGGTCGTGTAGCAAACGGGCGTCATTGCTGTGATTTTGTTTTAAGACCCCGCGGGGCTTTGCTTTTATGAGATTCGCGTAGCGTGCACCGTTGGAAGCCGAACGTTAATGTTGACTCTTTTCTTAAATTTCTTCTTTTTTTTGCCTTTCGGTGTGTTTGCCCGCTGGCATTTACAGAAGTCGCCGACTTTAAAGAGCGGCTTATAGCCAGCGTTAAGAAGGAGGTTAAGCAACTGATGGAGGAGGCGGTCACCAAGAAGTACGTGCACGAGGAGAGCAGTTCGGTGACTTCGCTCTGCGCCGCCGTCGAGACTTGCCTCAGCCAGGGATTACGACGACGTGCTCTCGGCCTGTTCAAGACCTCGTCGACGACAGCGCTGCTGCACAAGATAGCCAAGACTTGTGCCGAGGCGGAGCATATAAGCAAAATGGTGCAGGCAATCGAGGCCAGTGATCCCAATAAGCGTTCATCTTCGAGCAGCGACAGTTTCAATCGACCGCCCATGCTCAAGAAGGGTAGCAACAGCTCCATCTCCACCACGAACGCAACAACATCATCCGCATCCGGTTCCACATCCGTTACGGCCTCATCAGTATCCGTTAGCGCCAGTAACTCCAGCATGTCGCTGGCAACCATGAAGTGAGTAGCAGCCCTTCTTATTCCATTTTTGTCCATTGTGGTAATATCAACATTGCTTTCAGATATCTCTGGATACGCTTGGCCCTGTTTGAGAAGCGTCTGAACAAGATCATTGAGTATCTGGTGACCAATGCTCAGAGCTATTATGATCGCGACTCTCTGGTGGCCGATCCCGATTATGGCTCCATACTCAGCTCCTTGCTGGTCGGTCCCTGTGCTCTCGACTTTACACGGGCCAAAACTGCAGATCACTACTGGACAGATCCGCATGCCGATGAGCTGGTAAGCCTTCTGAGCAACCCAGCCACATATACATAGCCAAAAAAAAGAAATCATTATGGCATCCTCAGTATACATATATATGTATATATATATATATATTGAAAAGCATTCTTCAGATATGCCATCGTTTTAGTTACTTTAAAAACGAAATATTTTTGCCTTAGTATTTTTACAATCCTTTTCAGATAATGTGTGGTTTTTTCTGTTGGCTAAAAGCTTTATCTATTTAATTGCGATTACATGTTTAAATTGAGTTAAGAAACTTTTAAGCATAAAGTTTGAGCAGCATTCAAACCTAGTTAAAGGCATAATTAAGTTAAGCAGTTCTTAATTTTCATTCTCAGCTCGATTGAGACTGTATGCCTTTTGAGTTCCACGTTTGAAGTGGTAAAGTAAAAGTTGGTTAGTCTATATTTATAGCATTAACATAAAAGAAAGAAGTTGTTGATTTATCATGCTTGAAGTGCAATGGACCAACTCGAGTTTTACTTAGCGTCATACAAAACTTTAATTCTTTATTAGACAATAAATGTAAAACAGTTGTGAAACAGTTCTTGAGACAAACAGAATTGAGAATTCATTCGATTATCTTAATGAAATGGGGTAATTTTAATGGAAACCCATTTAGCACAAGCCACCATAGCCTCGGCCCGGCAGACATCTCTATAGTTGTCCCAAATATGATAAATTTTCCATATTCCTCTTGTAATATTCGCATGCTCATTTTGAAGGTTAAAAAAAATATATAGAACGATATACCTTCTCCTCTTTGGTATAAGAAGAATACTCTCTTCTTTTTAAGTAATTAAAAAAAAATCCTTTTCTTTAGCTGTCAAATTGAATGAAAGCAGTAACAATGAATACACAAATAACACAAAATAATTATATATATATACATATATATTGTGCCCTGAATCCATTATAAGTAAGCATTCTTAGTCAACTAATATATTCATTTCAATATGTATATCATTTTTCAGGTGCAACGCCATCGGATCAGCTGTCGTCGTTCCTCGTCCACCTGTTCGAGACCACCGATTATTAACTTCAAGCGTAGTCTGAACACCAGTTCGGATGATGCCAGCAGCTGTTCGTTCAAATCGATGTCCTCGTGCACTGTGGCCAAGGACTATGTGGAGTCACTGCATCAGAATGCTAAGGCCACACTGCTCTATGGCAAGAACAATGTGCACGTGTTGCCCAAGGATGTGGCAGAGCTGATGGCAGGCTATTTAAGTCTGCATCAGCACATCCAAACGTTGACCATTAAGTGGACGCCGAATCAGCTAATGAACGGCTACAACGATGCCGAAGAGGATGAAATCGACAAGGAGGCCTACTGGGCATATGCGCTCAACATAAATGTGGACGAGATTGTGTATGTGCATTGTCACCAGAGTCGCGGTGAGGACAGCGGAGGCATCGTTATACTCGTCGGCCAGGATGGCGTACAGCGTCCGCCCATACACTTCCCAGAGGGCGGGCATATGCAGCAGTTTCTCAGCTGCCTGGAGACGGGTCTGCTGCCACATGGACAGCTCGATCCGCCACTCTGGTCGCAGCGCGGCATTGGTAAAATGTTTCTCTGGCCCAAAAGTATGCGCCGTCGAATTCTGCCCTCCGTCATGGAGTCGGTGGATGAAACGCCAATCGATTATGTCTTTCGCATTGTCAGCAAGAGCCGCCACGAAGAGTTTGGTAGGCCTCTCAATCGATTATAGCCCCCGATTTATTTAGATCTACTTCTACATGTATGTGTGTGTATATATATTTATATTTCAGCTGCCACACATTCGATTCTGGACTTTGTCCGTAGCACGCCGAGGCGTGCTCAATTGAGCAGCTGCTCGACCACTGGCAGCAGCGACTGCTCCAACAAGAGCCTGTCCATCGATCAGCATCCGCTGGAGTCGCCTCTGTTGCAGCAACAGAGCCAGAATACCAGCATCGAAATGGTCTGCTCCACGATGCGTCGCCAGATCATCTCGCGCGCCTTCTACGGCTGGCTGGCCTACTGTCGCCATCTATCCACGGTCCGTACGCACTTATCCGGACTTGTTAACGGGCGCATAACTCCGGAAAGTAAGTTTCTAAAAATTGAATTGTAAATTATGTGATATCTTTGAAAGATATTATTAAACATATGCTTCAACATGCTTCTCCCATTCAAAAGTGAAAGCGGACGAGGAGGGGCTGACTAAGGAGCGCTGGGAACTGCTTCATGCGGATGGGCTGCTGCAGAATCCCGTTGAGTTCTATCGCCTCATCTATTTTGGTGGCATACAGCCGGAGTTGCGCAAGGAGGTGTGGCCATATTTGTTGGGGCATTATGCCTTTGGCACCACTCGGGAGGAGCGACAGAAACAGGACGAGACATGCAAGCACTACTATGAGACCACAATGAGCGAATGGCTGGCCGTGGATGCCATTGTGCAGCAGCGGGAGAAGGAGAAGACGGCACGGGCTGTGGCCAAACTAAGCTCGGGCAGCAACAGTGGCAATGAGCGAACGGTTCGTGCGGCGGACTTGGATGCTGGCGGTGAGCTGGAGAACGAGGTGTTTGAGGACATATCGGATATATCCGATCCGGGCGATCTAGAGTTTGACGATGAGCACCGACAGCAGCAGCAGCAGCAGCAGCTGTTGCAGCAGGAGGCATCGGGTGTCAGTGCCTCGCATCTGAGCGTAAAGCCCATTCCACGTGCAATGAAAACTAGCACCGATTCCGGTCATGTTGACGAAAACCTAGATGACCTAGACGAGGAGGAGGCTGCAGAGGAGGAGCAGCGCGCAGAGCTGGAGCAGAAGCACCACCAGCAGCCAAAACAAATAGATGCAAATGCAGCCAAGGTGCAGGAAAACGAGAGACAGGCGAGCTGCTCAACCTCCACCACATCCTCCTATGAGACAGCCGGAGGTGCACCACAGCCCGGCAGCGTGCTCAGTCCGGAATTTCTCAGCGCCGATGATCTGCAGGCACAGTTGCCCGACGACGAGGAGGCTGCCAAATTGGCGCCGCAACAACAGCAACAGCAGCAACAGGCAGCTGTCATCATTACGAATGCTTCGGTGGACATTGCCAACTGGGAGCGCAGTCCCAAGTCTGGTGCCAATAGCGAGATGCCACCGCTGACCGAACAGCTGGAGAACGCCGCCAATGTGCCCAATCTGGATGCGCTGCAGCAGCCAAAATCTGCCTGCGCCTCCCCAGCCAGCTCCAATGGTGGCATCTACAGTGTAAGTATTTCGAAATATGCCACAAATTCCCCAACAGAAAGAGACGGGAGATGCCTTCCCCAACAAGGCACACGAGAGTGAAAGGTCTCATCTGGTTTTCTTACTTTGTCACACATCCGCATATACAACACATATACGGAGGCAAGATTCTATCAAATATTGTCATTGATCCATGACTCCAAATCATGTTAGTCGAGTTTATCCTTAACTCGAATCAAAAATTCAAATGTTTAAGCAAATGCTGATTGTGCATTCGATATTATTTATCACACTTTAGTAGAATTGTGTAACATATTTTGTAGACGAAAAGAGTTGTTCATATGATGAATTTTATATTACTCTAAAACTGCCTCACCAAAACGACAGAGCGAGCTGCTGGAGCAGTTTGGCCTGAATCTGCATCGGATCGAGAAGGATGTGCAGCGCTGCGATCGCAACTATTGGTACTTTGCCAACGAGAATCTGGACAAGCTGCGCAATGTGATATCCACGTATGTGTGGGAGCATCTGGACGTTGGCTACATGCAGGGCATGTGCGACCTGGTCGCTCCGCTGCTGGTCATCTTCGACGATGAGTCGCTCAGCTACAGCTGCTTCTGCAAGCTCATGGAGCGCATGATCGAGAACTTTCCCAGCGGTGGTGCCATGGACATGCACTTTGCCAATATGCGGTGAGTGGTACTAATCTGTCTATCCATCTATCTATCTATCTGTCTATCGATCTATCAATATGTATTCATAATCATAACCGATTTGATCGCTTGCAGCTCACTCATTCAAATACTCGACTCGGAGATGTACGATTTGATGGACTCGAATGGCGATTATACGCACTTCTATTTCTGTTACCGCTGGTTCCTCTTGGACTTTAAGCGCGAGCTGATCTATGACGATGTCTTTGCCACCTGGGAGGTCATCTGGGCGGCCAAGCACATTGCCTCCGGTCATTTTGTGCTCTTCCTGGCGCTGGCTCTGCTCGAAACCTATCGCGACATCATTCTGTCCAACAGCATGGACTTTACGGATGTCATCAAATTCTTCAATGGTAATAGCAACCTCCCGATACCTCCCCATCCATCATAAACACTATATCTCTATACTATATATATATGTATATATCTATATGATTTCAGAAATGGCCGAACGACATAATGCCCAAGCAGTGCTCCAGCTGGCTCGCAGTTTGGTTTTGCAGCTGCAGATGATCATTGAGAACAAATAAGTCAATAATCGTTTAATTGATAAGCAGAATCACGAGTATAAAGTGTTTAAATAGAAGTTGTAGCTGTTTTATCTATGTTTTGCCAAAAAAAGAAAAAGAAAAAGAAAAAGAAGAAGAAGAAGAAGAAGAAGAAGAAGAAGATAAGTGAATGCCACATATTCTCCCAAGAGGCACAAAAAATGAAACGAAAATACCTTAATTATATTCATATATGCATGTATATATATGTGTATATATATCTATACAGACATTTCAATGTACTAAGATGTAATCCAAAACTTTAATTCTAACTGTAACTGTAACTGTAACTGCAAATGTAACTGCAACTGTAACTGTAACTGCAACTGTAACTGTAACTGCAACTGTAACTGTAACTGTAAATGTAACTGTAACTGTAACTATGACTGTTGTTATATATATATAATTTATGAAAATGTTCGTAGATGTTCTCTCCATATCCCCGACTATTGAGCGAAGGGGCCGATGACGCAAAAGACTACAAAGTGAAACTGATACACTGTTCTAACACAAATCAGCATTTCAGACTTCAGATCGTAAATATTATTAGAAAGATGTGTAATTTTTTTTCCCCCGGTGTGGAACTATAAATGAAACCAATAAATTAATCAATGTTTGTAGTAAAGTAGAGTGCAATTATTTAAAAAATAAATTATATATATCAAGCGAAAAATACAAAATATATTATGTATACAACATGTATGTACAACCCTATACATATACATACATACATTTACAAATATATAAATATGAATATATATATAAATATATATATATTTATATATATATATGTATATATCTATATGTCTGTATGTAAATCAAATAATCAAAATCAATCGCTTTTGTAGCCATTGCCTGCAAAATTCAATAAGATCTGTACCAATCGTAACTTTTCGATCAATAAATGAAAATAATCAATAAACAATCAGTTAAAAGTAAGCGCTAGAATTGATACCATAATCGTACAGATTGTGCAGTAATTACCAATTGAATTATTGAGTAATTAATTATTTTATCAAATATTAACCAATTAATAGTTTTTGTGGTCTTATTTTGTTTCGATTATGCATTTTGAAGAATAATTTACAATTTTATTGTGCTTCGCATACACATACCTTAGTTTGTATAATATATTAATTATTTATATCTTAAACATTTTGGCTAAAATTATAAAATATTTAATTGTGCACCATTGTTGTATATCTATTTTGCATATATTTAGTTGGGCGCCCGGAAACTTTTTAGCGTCTTCGCAATGTGGGAATGCAGTCAGTTCTTTGGTTGATCCAAGGTTAATCTAACGTTGATTGTTAGGTGGCATGCCAATCAATGCATTGCTAAGAGTTCTCAACAGCAAGATCAACAAAAGTATTTGTCGATACATCAACCGATTCTAAATGATCAGTCAGTTGGACTTACTTAAGATACAGATACAGCACAGGTACTTGACATAGATACTCGATACACTTCAATAAAATGCGAGCGCGAATAATTCAAAGAAATTGTAAAAAATCACCCAAAGTGGCGAGTCAGAAACCGATCGCATAGCTTCGTAAATAAAAATATATCTCATCAATATAAAAATTTTTATCGTATCAAGAATAATAATTGGTTCTTTTGAACGAATCAATTCTATTAATGCACAGCAGGAATGCTATTTATATATACTTCCCTCTTGGTGGGCATATATATACATTCAGAATGCATCAGCTGATCTAAACAATAATCAATTCGCAGTCCGAGCACATAAGATAACAAGAAGCCATAGCCATAATACAAGCCGGTGCGGTTGCCAACGCAAAATCCGTAAATACTTACCGTTTAATCTTTCGGGGTGGGCACCCCATATCTGCACAACATATGCGCATTGTTATTTTGCGAGATTCTCTCATTTCGTGTTTGTATCGTGCCTGATCAATGGATCGTATAAAAGAATGCAGCTACAATCGATGTGTGCAGTTCTTAATTTGTAGCTAGTGAAGAACATGTTGCCACAATTAGCCAGTTTAATTGGTCTCTCCAACGATTATGGCCCAGCATATAATCCGCGACGTACGTGAAACTTATGATAAACACAACTAAGATTATTCAAAGTTAAAGTTACCGGGAAATATATGGAAATACATATTACTCTGCTAAATCAAATCGCACGGCGTGATTGAACTAAAGAAAATAATCAGAATGGTTTGGATTCTTTAGTGGTGGTTGGCAAGTGTCGGCAATATACAAATTTAATTAACTTTATATTTAACCAATTTATCTAAACGACAAGCCATGACCAAACTGGCTATAGAAGTTCGAAGTCTTCTTCTAGG
>JBAMBD010000635.1:212500-442500 GCA_037043625.1 Drosophila melanocephala | reverse complement strand
AACCGTGTGACGTCGCTTAATCGAGCGATTCTGTTTGTTTTGTATCTGCCGCTTCTTGGTCAGATTCATGTCAGTCTTTTCGTCCTTGGTCAGCGCAGCGGCGGCATGTGCCCAAGACGATGACGATGACGTTGGGGAGCAGCAGGCGGTTGCAGCGGCAGCGGCAGCAGCTGCCGCACTCGAATTGCTGCTGCTCATGTGTCGTGTGGAGTAGTTGCGACAGTTGAAGCTGGCGCTCCGAAAGAGTCGATGATCGCGTCGCTTTTTATTGTAGCGCTCGAGAAAAAACGACGGCGATGGTGCGGCCATTAGTAGCTTCTCCTTTGGATCGCTTGTGGTTGAGCCCTCCGAGTCATCCTCGGAACCGGCGCCAACGCCACCCCGCTCATATGCCAGGGAGCTGCTAAATCGCAGATTCTTGCTGCCGTACGAATTGCGCTGGGCGACGGAGCCACCAATTTGCGAGCTGGGCGTACCGGCTAGTGGCGTTGAGGCGCTGCTTGAACCGGTACCGGTGCCGGCGGTGGGTGTGGCAGCGCCACTAGCCGGCGCCGTTGAGCTGCCCTGATGGATGGGCGCCGTTGCCGAATGTTGCAATTTGTGGGCCGCCTTTAGCAGGCTGGCAGGGAGCGGTGCAACCGTCGGCTTCATCATTAGCTGCTGCAGCTGCTGCTGCTGATTGTGGTGTTTATCTTCTTTGGGTTCACCCAAACTGTTGGTGGCCGTGCACGAGCGGCTTAAGAGCAGCGAATGTGGTGCGTCCAATGGACAAAAGTTGTGGAACAGTCGCTCCGGCGACTCATCCGCATACGGAATGTTTTCGGAGTGCAAGTGCAGCGGCTGACCCAACGTATGCCGACGATTCTTGGGAAACTCGGGTGAACCGTTCTCATCGTTTGACTCCGAGCCGCTGCGCAAATTGCGCAGCTTGCTGTCCAACGTGTCCGTAATGGTGGTCAGCGACATGGAGCCTGAAAATTACAAAAAGAAACGAAGCATTTCAGTTTGTTTTGTTTTGTTTTGTTTGTGCTGTGTCTGGGTTTACCTGTGTCGCTGAGGCGACTGCTGGAATCATCGTCCGTAAGCAGTACGGAGATATCAACGCTGCTCCGCTGCTGCTGCTCATGTTTGCCAATGCTGCCGGTGGAGTCCACGCTGCCCGAGTCCTTCTCATCGAGGCTGGCCTTGCGTGTCTGGGCGTTGCGCGAACTGGAGCTGGACAAGAAACCGGCCGTGGTGCGTTTCTTGGTGCTCGTCGTGGCCGCCTTGGCTGTGGTGGATGCCGTCGCGGAGGATTGATTGGTGCTGGTATGGCTGGATGAGCCCATCGCTGAGTAGAGCAGCTTGCTTGTGGTGCTCATCTTGCTGCTGTGCAGCGTCGAGCTGCTGCTGGTGCTGGTCGTGCTGCTCGCTGATACCTTGGCGTAGTCCAGCGACTGAAAGTGAACAGCGGGCAGGATTAAACCAAAATCGCAAATGCTTTGCACAGCCTTGCGCTGCATTCGTCTTTGGTTGTTGGTGCGAATGGTTGTGGTGGTGGTGGTGTTGGTTGTGGTTGTGGTGGTAATGGTGGTGATGTTGGTGTTGGTGCATTGGGAATTGGCTTGACTAGTGCCGCTTACCAGAACACTCTCGCCGGAGTAGGTGTCGGAGCTAACGGCGCTGCGCTTGCCATGGGTGCGTCTGCGTAGCTGCGGAATGAATCGTGAGGAGCGCGTCTCGCGCTCTGTGATGCGCTCAATCTTGGACAGATTGTGCAGCAGCATGCTCGTTTGATCCTCCTGTGTCTGCTGTGGTTGTGCGGGACAAGGCGCGGCTGCACCGCCACTCAAATCGGCCAGATCCGGCAGACTGCCGCCCTCGAAGAAATACTCGTACTGTGAACCGAACAGAGATATATAAAAAAAACAAACGTGGATTAGGGATTAGTGGAGGGGCGAGTTGGGGGACCCACCTGCGTGACAAGCAGCTCGACAATGCGACACTGATGCTTCATATCCTTGACGGCCGTTTCCAGAGTATCGTTCGGTGTGCGAATAATGGAAGGCCCAAAGATGATGGCCAGATTCTTTGGCTCCATGCGATTAACCTCGCAGTTGTCGCTGACACGGCACAGATGCCGTATCAGATGCTTCATTGTCTCGTACGGATGACGTGGCAGCGATTCGACAATGTCCTTGAGCAGCACAATGCGCTCCATGCCCGTTTTCTTGTCCGCTTCAATGAAATTGATATAGAAACTGGCCGGCATCAGTGCATCCGGCAGGCTGCGTATGAACAGCTTAAGCAGACTGCTAACCACATTCACATCCTCCCATCGGACGTCTGTGGCGCAGCTCTCGAACTGGAATTCCTTTGTGTTGACCAGCTCGGACAGCTCGGAAATGGCTGCCTTGTTACCGGGTATACGATAAATACCCACCACGCCCAAACCCTTTGTTTCCACAATGTTGGTGCAGACCTCAACGAGATGCGGCACGTATGCGTTATTCTTGCCCATTGGACAGGCGCGCAGTGGCAGCCCAATGGAGCCACCCGTCTTGTTCACACAGCCAGAGGGTGAGGCCAGGTCGCCGTGGGAGACGCCGCCGCCGCTGCCACCACCACGTCGGAATAGTAAATCTTTCCAGTTCTTTGACTTTGGTGAGCCCAAATCCTTATCCGGTACATGCTTGTTGGAGGGCTTGCGCAACTTCATCACCGGCGATATCGACTCACTGGTGGCAGCCACCGCCGTAACGGATGCAGCCGCTGGTCCCTCCAGCATGCCACCGCCACTGCCCGAGTGCGAGCTGAGCGGCGAACTGTCCGCAGCGCCAGCGACATCGTCTAGATAACTGCTTGTGGCAGCTGTTTTCTGGGGCTCGGCTAGCTGCTTGCCTGCTGCCGGCTGCTCCTGCGAAAAGGAACGAAATAATGTATGAGAATCAAGCGAGTCATGGGAGTCAAGGGAGTCAAGAGATCGACTTCATTTTTAATTACTTACATTATCGTCATAGTTGAGACTATCCTTCCATTGGAGCAGGCCAAAGAGGCGCTTCATCTCATTGCTGCTCTTGGTCTTGAAGAGGATTTCGGTGTAGGGGCCGCAGGATGGTGCCGTTGTCGCCGGCGTCTGTGGCTCGGCGGCGCTGCTGCTGCCCGATGAGGTCAGCTTCTCATGGGCATCGTCCAAATTGAGCTCATTGCCCAATGTGGCCAAATGGGCGCCACTGACGCTCGGCTTCGACTGCATGCGTATCAAGTATTTCTTTTTGTCCTGCGACTCGTCGAAAAACTTAAAGTTTCTAATATCAAGCTCTATCACCTGTTCGATTATGGATTGGATATATATCGAATTAGTAGTGCGCACTATATATAAATATATAATCGTTACTCACATTCTGGTCCGACTTGGCATGGCGGCCAGAGTATATGCGCAGCACATCGCCCTTAATCTCCAGTTTGACCTGACGCCACGAGCGATACTCGGACATGCGCTGCAGCATATAAAATGTCAAAAAATGTGGTCAAATTTGAATTACATTTTCAAGTGGGTGTGGTGTGGCTTACCTTGCCATTGATGCAGGAGGACTTGATCTCGATTTCTGTCTCAAAGGCCTCCAGCTCGTTGGGCACATACTTGCCATTTAGCTCGGCATCAATATGAATGCTGTGCGAATGATTGCGATTAGTCCAGATCTGTGCTGTGAAATGAGTCGCACGTGCGACTGGTGGGACTCACCTGCTGCGCATTTCGCTGTTGATTGAGGCACGTCGACTGCCATGGAGCGTGGAGAGGCGCACATCCTCCAAGCCGTTGGGTGTCTCAATAAATTCATGGCCAGCGCCGGTGGCAGCGATCACATCGTATGTGGGATCTGGATGCTCCTCCACCAGCACTTTCGTCTTGTGCGGCTCCACAATGGATGCAACAGCAGCAGCAGCAGCAGCCGCTACACTGCTTGCTGCAACACCATCTGACGTTGGCGGCTCGCCGTGATACTCTGCCTCATTGTTGGTGGCACGCAGATATGAGATCCGTCGCACCGGCTTGCCCTCGTCAAAGGAGCTGGAGGCCAGCGGCTTATACCTGCGCACCACATTGCCCATTGAAACAGACGCAGCATCCACAATGGCAGCGGCTGCAAATTGCAATCTTAGTATTATTCAATCTATATATGCAAAGATGCGCACTTACCGCTGCTCTCGGCAATGTCAGCCAGAGTGGCCACAGTATGGGAGGAGGAACTGTTGGCGGCCGGCGGGTGCTCCGACACATTGCTATACTCTGAAAGCAACAATTGATTAGCGATTAGTGATTAGTGATAGGGATGGCTGGCCATGCTGGCTGGCAGACTTACTACTCGATGGCATCGACTCAATGGTGGCATTCGCTAGCGTTGCCTTGTGCAGCTCCATGCGACTTGTGGTCTGGCCATCGACGGCGCTGCTATTGCTGCTGCTGCTCTGCTGATACTTGACCTGCATCTGATGCAGTGGATGCTGCTGCAGTGACTCGTATAGAACGCCCTGCTTCTTGGACAGCACAACGGAGGCACTTGTCGATTCGGAGGCGGCATTTGTGTTGATTGACAACGGCTTGAATGGGTCAAATCCCTTGGCCATGTGCGAGACCAGTTTGCTCTCAAATCTAAGTAAGAGGAGTACATCAACAAAGGATTAACGAGCGTTAGATGATATGGTATTCGGGGCTGAACTTACACTTTGTTGGTGACGCCCGTCTCCTGCAGCGTCTCAAAGTAGTCCAACTCCTTGGCGTACTTGCCACTGTTGCTGGCAACACTGACAACCACCTGGCGCTGCTGTGACGGCACCGCTCCCAAGGAGCGTGACGCCAACTTACTGCCCGTATAGCTATTGTACATATCGTAACCGAGAACAAGCTGCTGCTGATGATGGTGGTGATGGTGGTGCTGCTGCTGCTGCTGCTGCTGATGATGGTGCTGCTGCTGTTTGATCAGCACTTGCTGGCGTACACGCGGTACTGGGACAACAGCGCCTCCACCTCCTCCTCCACCTGCACCTGCACCTGCACCAGGTGGCGTGTGCGATGGGAAAAAGTGTTGTACCGGCTGCTGCTGCTGCTGTGGCGATGATTGCGATGTGTTGCCGTTGGATGCTGAGGCTGCTGAGGCGGACAGCACACCGGAGGGTAGCGGGGATTTGAGGAACTCCTCCTTCTGTTTAATCGACTCGCGCAGTCGTATCATCAGGTCGCTGTTTTCGCCGCCGCTGCCACCGCCGCCGCTGCCGCTGCCGCTGGCATTCACTGCATACAATGCTTGACTCAATGCCGCTGCCGATTTGGGTTGGCACGTGGTGGGCGTGGTTGGTGTTGTGCTTGCTAATACTGTTAGATTTGGCGGCTGATTGGCGCTGTAAGTGGCAACAAACAAACAGAGTACAGCAAATGCAATTGATTACCATTTTTGATCAGAAACAGGCGGACGCAATTAGCTACTATTAAACAAGGCTAAAATCAAGTCAAGTTTATGGCCATTAACAGTTTTCGGCAAGCAGTTCTCAATTCTTGAAGAAGTCAGGTCTAAAGTGAAGCAGGGGATTCTCGCTGAATGTGTTTTTATTCACATTAAGTGTCAATGCATCAATTTATAATATTATATGGTTTAATCGGCTTAATTTATCATTGACATATTCTAAAATTATGGCACGTACATCTCTTCTATAACATTTAGCATTTATTTCAGTTGTAGTTTTCTATTTGCTTGTTGTTTGATTTATTATTTGGGATTCATTACAGCAATTGGCAGTAGACATCTGGGACCCATGCCCCGGGCGTAAGTAATCTAAGATATTGAAATACTTATTCCAAGCGTTTTTATTTTTAAAGCAACCGCACCTGATTGCCATACGAAATAGGTTCGCGTTCGGCCAAAAAGACGCTTAGGCGCGTGCCGTAAACGTCGACTGCGACGGCGACTGCGACTGTGACGTCGACTGCGACGTTGCTGCCTGACTGCGGTTGAGGCACGTGAAGAGATCGGAGTGAATCCGATTTGACGTTGCCAGTTGTTTGGGTACGCTGGTCACGATAACCGATGACTGATGACTGAGTGACTGACTGACTAACCGACGACGACGTCGACATCGACGTCGACATCGACGTCGTTTGCCAAATACGCGTAAGCTGCGCAATTTGCGCAAACAGCACTGAGCCACGCCCCATTCCAAAACGCCCAATGCCCAATGCCCCACGGCCCACACCCGCAACTGCTGAATATTTGTGAATTGTGAATGTGTTATTGTTTGTGCTGTTTGTTTATAAACGAAACGTATTTGTTTAAGAATATTTCGTGCTGTCATTTCAAGCATTTCAAGACTGCAACGGATCAGTTCGAGATCTTTTATGTCGTCGCCTCGTGGCACAGGTGCGCTTAGCCATGTCCATAAATAGTAACAATAACGATAACAATAACAACGTGAGACTGCTTCACGAGAGAGAGAAAGAGACAGAGAGAGAGAGAGAGAGAGAGATGCCCTGTACACTGTATTATCCAATATCATGGATATATACATATTGAAGCTTAAACCAAAACTTAATTTACTTTAGACACCCGAGAACATCCGTTTTGTTGCTGTAGTCTGTGTTGGTGTCTGTGTTGGTGTCTGTCTCTGTCTCTGTGTCAGTGTGTGGCTCTTATAGGCTGTGAGATAAGAGAGTGTTCATACAAATTGACTGCAAAAACGAAACAAAGTGCAAAACTTGCAGTTTGTTCGAGAGGGAACCGTGGAGAGAAGTGGGGGCATGTTGGGTTGGGTGGAGTGGCGCAAGCGTCAGTGCATGACGAGAACGAACTCGACGTTGTCCCGACAATGCAGCCAGCCAAGTCAGCCGGCAGTAGTTGCTGTCAGGCAGTCTGACTAATGGCCATGACCGTGAGATGAGCATGAGCACATGCTCCCCAAACGGCAACTGGGACTGGCTAAATGGAATATTGCAGAATGTGTGTGTGTGTGTGTAGGTGTGTAAGTATGTGCCGAAAGTGGGTGCTTCCATTTGCAACTGCAGCCACAGAAACCTAGACGCACTTCTACACTTGATTGAATTAGATTTCAGGAAGAGCTGCAGAGGAATCGCTGTGATGACATTTAAGTTAACCCAATTTGATGCAAGAGTATGCTTCACGGACAGGATATGCAGAGAGCACATCCTGCCTGCTGACGATACGATACTGATGCTGATGATGCTGATGATGATGATGATGATGATGATGCTGAGGCTGCTGCTGCTGCATGGCTGCAGGATAAATCAATTTTGCCTGCCTTTAGTGGTGGTCTCGACCGTTGCTAGGATACAATGCCAGCGCACAGCCAGGAATAGTTGCTTTGAAGTTTACAGTACAATTTACAATAGCAAATTGCAATTCATCGACACGCTAGTGCAGGTGCAGCTTCTAATTAAAATGCTTTTAAATGCGAAAAAGCATAATTGATTGAGTTTTATGTTTTTCCAATGCGATGCTAGGCAATTGAATAATGCTAATTTGATAAAGTTTCCATTTAAATCCAGTTTAAAAATCTGCATTGCTCACTAACTGAGTTGTTCGACGCTCAACAAATAACGTTAATTAATCAAAATAACTCAATTTGTGATTTGTGTCGCAAGTAGATTGAGTAGATTGACATTACACATTTGCTGAAGTACTCTTAATAGCCGCTGCTCGACAAGTGAGAATCTCTGAGAATAAGTTTCTCTATATTAGGGGTAGTCGCCTAAAGGTTTCAAGTCATTTTAAATGCATAGATCGTAGTCAACGACGTTCAGACACAATAATAACATACACTTTAAATCGGTGACAAAGTTTAAAGTCAACACTATTTAAAAGAGATGTCAGATATTAAAACTCTTCTATGAAACGTGTGAGAGATTCTAAGAAATGCTATAGTGAAATAATGCCAAAGTGAATGCAAATTGCAAATGTGCAAAATGTTTATCTTGTATGTGTGTATGTATGTGTGTGTGTGTGTGTGTGTGTGTGTGTGTGTGTATAGGGGAATAGTATCTTTACATAAGCCTTGTACACAAGGCGAACAAAAATAAAAAATAGATATATAGATAGATAGACAAGTGACTCGATATGCCATGAATCGCGGACTTTATTGTGCTGTTGTTGTTGCTGTTGCTGCTTATCAGTAAAAAGTCAGAGCCAAACAAATGAGCCGTATTTATCAGCCGCACAGATAGTAGATACAGATACAGATACAGATACAGATACAGATACAAACTGCCTGTGGATGTTTGTATGTATTGTGTGGAATTTCGCGCTTTATTGTCTGCTTGTTGTTCATGCACTGACTGCTCATTGTTGTTGCTGTTGTTGTGTTGTTGCTGTTGTTGTGTTGTTGTGTTGTTGCTGTTGTTGCCATTGTTGTTGTTGATATTATTATTGCCGGCTATTGTCCGATTTGCGTATTGGCAACTCTTTCGCCTCTCTTTGCAATTAACAAGTCATAAATAAAAATATGTTGACATATTTGATAAGCCACAATGCTACACTCCGAAACCGGTCAAAAGTCCCCCAACCGTCCCCCTCCCTTCCCGGACCCATCGACAAAAAAGAAAAAAAAACAGTAAACAGCTTCCCTTCCGCCCACCATCCCATTTGGTGGCTCTATCTCCATTTTTTGGTCTGCGTCTGTTTGTTTTTGTGGAATTCGCATTGCATTTATTTGTTGGCTGTTTTTGGTATCGATTTCGCCGCTGGTGGCGACGGCGCCCAGCCGTGTCGATGGCGACTATGGCGACACCCATTGGCGTTGACGTCGACGTCGTCGTTGCTCTGTCAGCGCCAACGGCAGCGCTGCTGTTGTCCATTGTTTGGGCAGCATACGCAAGGGAAACGAAAATCGCATTAAAAAAAAAAAAACAGAAAACAGAAAACAGAAAAACAGAAAACATCAAACAAATAACTACTAAGAAATTGAGACAATCGCGCATTGTTGTTTTCTTGCTGCTGCGGCTGCTGCTGCGGCTGCTGCTGCTGCGGCTGCTGCTGCTGCGGCTGCTGTTGCCCAAGAAAATCTGAACGCAACATTGGCTCGTGCGTGTTTGCTGCAACAGTCACTCGATTTGTTTTTGTTGTTGTTGTAGCTTTTGTGGCTTTTTATCATTAAAGGCACTTGAACTTTGTGATCTAATAGATCTAATGTATTTCAAGGTCTCTGCAATTATGACAAAACTTTGCGGTGCGAGTGTATTCGAGTGTACAAACCACTCACCCACCCGCCACCAGTTTGTCACATTTGTGCCTTTGTCAAAGGCAATCACAATAACCACACGATATCAATGATAAGTGTATTTCGAATTCAACGCCAAAATTCAAATTCAACCCACCCACTCGAAGCGAAACGTTTTGGGTTTGGAAAAGAAAAAAAAAAACAAAAAAAAAACTCACTTGGATCAAGATTTAATATATATTTTTTTGTTGTGTTGTGATGCGAAATCTACGCGCTCCACTCGGCATCAGCAACTAAACTAAAGTACAACCCAAAGTCCATGCGACTAAGCTGAAATACAAAAAAATATAATAATAATAATAATAAATAAATAAATAAAAAAAAAAAAAAAGAAAAAGATCCAAGCGACGAAAAAAAATCCACTTTGTATGCATGTATGAAATTCATATTAAGCTTGCGACAGCAGCAACGAGACAGACAGACAGACAGACAGACAGGCAGGCAGGCAGGGCCAATTGAAAAGAGCCCCCAGCTATTGAGTGGGCAATCGTCGAACAACCCACCGCCAAGCCAACGACGAACGGAACGACCCATCGACCCACCCAACCACCGAACGACAACAGAACTGAACGCTCTTTCTTATATTTTATAACCAATTGCGCCACGCGCATAGCGCAAAAATATTTCATTGTGCACACACAGAAGGCACACAATACTCTGTAAATGGATGCGTTGCACATGTGTATGTGTATCGTCTATATATATATATATATGTATATATATATATATAGGTATTGAAGTACACAAGTAGTTAGATTTATTGTAATCGCAACGCGAAACAGACAGATTGGATTGTGGGCCTAGTCCGAGAAGTGATAAACAGGCGATGCAATTTTTGATTCGGGCGAAAAACTCATCGATAATGTCCATAAGGTTAAGCTGGACACCTTTCCGAGAACATAACTATTGCATTTGGATGTTAGTCTGTCAATCAGTGCTTGACAGGCGACAATAGTACACTAAACTCTAAGGTTTATAAACTAGGATTAAGGATCTTCGAAGTGTCTCAAGGGAGTGTCACTCAAAGCTTTCCCTTTTCCAGGAAAACACAATTCAATCACAAATATAATTAGGTTTCTAGAACAATAAATGTTATTCTTTACGTATAAAGTATACGCAGCAGTGCAAGAGGAAATATAAGTGAGATGCTCACATCCATATCCATTAAGGTTATCGAATTGCTGGTTGCATTTTGCACCACTGTGCACAGTTTGTATATCATTTGAGTGTGTACCTGTGTGTGTGCCGAACGTGTGCCACACTTTTATCAGCCACTTTGTCATCCATCAAACATGTTAGTTAAATTCAATATTACACAAAACTCAGGTTGAACGAATCAAAGGTCAAACAGACAGCGTTCGTTCTTGTGTACATCTCTACACATATACATATGGGTATAGTTATACAACTATATCTGTCTGTCTGTCTGTCCTCAATTGTCATCATCAATTACGGACTTTGCAATGGCTCAAGTAGCAGCCAATTATTTACATAGCCAAGTATTTTTACATAAATGCGCGCACGATCATCTTTATCTTCATCTTCATCTTCATCTTGATCTGCATTGCCATCATCATCATGTCATCTCAGACTCTTGAGCTCCGTCACAATCTCATCTTCAGATATCATATATAGTACATCTCAATCTCAAACTCAATCTGAGTCTCAACTGGAGGCGTGGTCAGCTGAAGCGGACGATATCCAGTCGGCCGAACGAATTCAAATGCCATTCACAGCGGTTGAACTTATTTCTTTCTCACTTTTTATTTATTTCATTTTTTTATTTATTTTTTTGTTATTATTGTGGTGTGTTGTACAAAATTCAATTAAATTTGTCGTAATCATTTAACAATGGCGCGTTAACAAATATTCGTTATTCGTGTGCAGTTGCTTTTTGTTGTTGTCCATTTACGCTCAGCTTATGCAGTCACTTAACCATATATATATATATATATATATATAAGTATAATAATATATATTTATCTATATATATATTTATCTTCATATATATATATCTATATATATATATATATAGATATGTAAGTATATTTAAGGCTTTGACGATTTTGCATATGCGGTTTAGTAGTTGTTCTTCTTAATGGCGTTGTTGTTGTGCGATTAGTCAATGAGTTGACGTTGACGTTCGTCTGGTGACATATACACATATAATAATTGATTGCAAACACACTCACACACACACACACACACACACACACACAGAGATACACATATAGATATAGGTGTACATGTGCATACTGAAATATGATTTACATCGCATATAGCGACAGACAACGAATGCGACGACAACCGTTGCGTATACGCAATTGTTTGTTTGTCTCCATGTCGAAATGTGGGCGTTATAATGTCCAAAATACACTGAAAAATCCGAAATGTGATTTGAATTTCAACAATTCTCGACACTGAGCATATATATTTAATATATATTTTTTGCATTTTGCTTGTTATTTTAATGGGTTGCAAAGCGAAGCGGACATTAAATAATAAACAAGCGTGCTCAGCGCGCAGACACCCTGTAGCCTGAGTTAAACGGAATTTGGGAAAAGTCTTTTAATATAAAAATAATTAAATAAACAATTGCCAGTCGCTCACAGTCGAGATATGCATGTATGTAAGTGGGTGATGCCTCAAATGTCTTCCTAACCGCTTTTTATCTACGAGCAAGTGCGCCACAACTTGCCAGCACGTAATTAGAAACGATAAACAATTAAAAACAAAATGTGAAGAAAGAATAAAAAATAGAAAAAATAATTTAACATGGCCTCCGAAACACGTGCCAAACACAGTTAACATGGAATCATCCACTCGGCGGAAACTTCCGATGATGTTAAAGAGCTCTCGACTCAAACATTGTTTTCTTCTTTTTTAGTATGCGGCTCACAAATAACCAAATAATTCATTAGCAAAGCTTTAGCTCAATTTACAGCAAATCAAAATTTAAATTAATTTCTTCTACAAATAAATTAATTGATATCCGTTGTTCGATTGTGAGGCACATTGTTAATATAGCAAAACATGCAAATATATTAACAAGATTCTATTAATAAAGTTACTTTCAGAGATTTCTGCACTTGTACAACTCCATACGCTATGCAGCGCAACATATTGAACTGTAGCCGAAAATAAATCAGTGAAAATGGACTACTTTCTAAAAAAACAAATAAAAAATATTTATTACTTTTCAAAGTTCAATTGCAGTGCCCACGGTGGCTCTAAAGTTTCGCATTCCAACGTTTTGGTCAAATCTGAAGAGGACTGTCTATTACCCTATCCATAAAGATATGTACACACACACACACACTGAGAGAGAGAGAGAGAGAGAGAGAGAGAGAGAGAGAGAGTGAGAGAGAGAGAGAGAGAGAAAGAGTGAAAAGAGGAAGTTCGCCCAGTGGCCAATGGCATTTTTATGCATTTGCCTATTTTTGTTTTGAAAAACACGAGAAATATGAATAAATGCATTTGTCGTCATTGCCAAATCCAGACGCAGTCATAAAGTCAACACTGAGAAGACAACTTTTGATGATCAGGGAATATTACGAGTGAAAGATCGCATTTCAAACAGAATATCGAGTGGAGAAATCTATTGCATTGATTAATTCGCAATCAACTTTGAGGACTAAAATTGATCTGCAGCTTGATAATCCGTCAATTATCGATACATATCATAAAGTCATCATTAAATTGTCGATATTATTACCACAAACATGGGATGATCAACTGCAGAACAAAAGTAACACAAAACAATTAACTGAATTAAATGGCAATAAGGCAATTTCAAACTAAAGATCATTGTGTAATTAACAATCAGCTATCGATAACAACATTTGGAATAAATACTTATCAAATATATACACTTAATGTATGAACACATAACGCTTTTCATTCAACACAACATTGATCAAATGTGGGGGGGGAAATAACAAATAATCTATATATATATATATATATATATATATATGTATGTAAATATGTGATGAAATCATCAGAGTTAGTCACATTTGGCTGCTGTGTGGTGTTCTATAATTTTATAGGCCGTCGCCGGTCAATGGATGGACTCATCATAATTATAATGCGTCTACATAGAGATACATATGCATACATATGTACGTGCATGTATGTATACATTAACTTACATATTAACGGGCATGTACAAATTAATGACTGTGAAAAGTGTGGTAAAGAATGTGCGAAATTGTGCTGGACATTAGATATGGAGACCAGAGATGGATAAGTGGATTGGCCAGAGGGGTGGATAGGGAGAGGCCACACTTTGGGCACAAGGTTCACTTTACAATTGTTTTTAATTATGGTTTTTGCAGCTATTCTTTGTTGTTGGTGCAATTTGCGTGCTTAGCAAATGTCATTTAGAGCATGAACTTAATTTTTAGCTGTTTAAAAAACACACACACACACACACACACACAGAATGACAATTGTATTTGCGTATTTTGAGTTTCAGGCTATTCGATTACTCAATGAAAAGCATCTTCCTCTCCGCTGACTTTTAATACTGTTATTTTTATGCACTTTGTTTGTTTGGTTCTTGAATGAAATTCAAATAATGCACAATATGCGTATGCAAACACATGATACAAATCTGTGTGCGAGTGTGTGTGTGTGTGTGTGTGTATTGAAAGGATGGGGAGCTAAAAGTAAGCAGTCTCTCCATGCCACCATAAATCAGCCATGGCGCACAGTGTGATCAAGTTCATTGAAACCGCTAACGGCGACGGCGCCAAAGGCTGTTGGCCAGTAAACTGTCAATTTGTCTCGCTGAATGAATGTGAATTTGTGTGTGTGTGTGTGTATTTTTGTGTATGCCTTTGCAAATGAATATTAACGAAACATTCGAATACATACATATATATATATATATATATATATATCTATATGTCTATTAGCATTGGCAGTGGTTCACATCAGTGTCAAAAATCTTATCGATCAACCAACATAAGCAAATTAAATTTATTCAAATATATATATATAAATATAAATTTAATTTATTATATTGAAAGCATGATCAGCTGTTGGCGAAATTAATTTGACAATAGTTTTGCTTTCAGCAAGAATGTCGAAATTATCAAATGGACAGTATAGTGATTAATGTCTTATTATTCAGTTGAGGAAGATAGATGAGTCTGCTTTCCCCACACAAATGTGGTGTTTATTAACACTCTTTGATCGATGCTGTTTAAGTTTTTAGTTCATCTACGAGTTTTTAGTTCAGCAACGAAAGCTCGTGAATACCTTTTCAAGTGTAATTGAAAACTTCTGTTGAAGGTTTTCTCAATAGTTTTTGCCCCACTGTGGCATTTTGGCCAACGGTCGCTGGCCCGTCTAATTGCACTAAACACTGTCATTTTGGCTGCATGGCAAAAGAGAAACGCCAGTGGGCAGAGCGTCGTCACAACCTGCCGACTGTCAGACTGATAAGATTAACAGCCGTTCCTGCCATTGATCCCTGAACGCCCCCCCCCCCCCCACACCATCGCCATGCTGACGTCAATGGCCCAGGTGGGGCGGGCAGTCGTTGCCATACTCATAGTCGTAGTAGTTTACACTTACCGCATAAAGCTGCTCGACAGCAGCTGCTGCTGATGATGATGATGATGATGTTGCTGCTGCTGCTGCTGCTGCTGGTAGAGCTGTTGCTGCTGCTGTTGATGCTGATGCTGACGCAGTCCATGGGCCATGTCACCAAAGTCGATGCTGCTGCTGCCACCAGTTAGCGCCGGATGACGTTGCGGATGTAGCTGCTGCTGCTGCTGTTGCTGCTGCTGATATTGGTGCTGGTGGAGCTGATGGTGACTATTGTTGCCACTGCCGCTGGCATTGCTTGTGATGCTGCCAGAACGACTGCCGCCATGGAGCGGCAGCGGCGGCGCTGGCGATATCGAGGATGCTGGCGATGACGACGAATTGGCAACAGCGGGATATGAGATCAACTGTTGCTGTGGAAATGTCGGCTTAGCGCCATTTGAGAGCAGCGCGGGCGATCCTTGTGCGGACATCGTTAAACGATTCGATTCTGGCGTATGGGCAATAGACGTATAGTGCTGAGAGCAAAGAGAAAATCGGTGGACAACACACAGATTAGACAGGATAATAATGCAATGACTTTCGATTCGATTCGATTCGAGTCGATATGTTGAGATCAGTTTATAATTATACAATAGACACGAATCTAAATATGTATAAAGATGTATTTTATTATGTGTTTTGGACTCACCATCTGGAGCACATCGCACTCCTTGGGCACAACGTGCAGAGTTAGCACCGCTGGCGTCTGCTTGATCATCGACACAATGGTGCTGTAGGCAATGCCAGCGATCGGCGTGTTGTTCACCATTAGCACCCGATCGCCCGTCTGTAGATTGGCGTAGTTAGCCGGTCCGTTCGCTTGCACCTCTTTGATGAAAATGGTCTCCATCGCTTTCACTTGGTATGGCGGCAGCGACGTTGGTGACGTTGGCTCCAAGCCGACGACACCGCCGCTGCCGCCGCCGCTGTTGCCACTGTTGCCGACAACGTTTGTCGCTTCCTACACAAAACGTACAAAGCAACAATAAAAATAAAAAGCATTCACAAAAACGTGAAACGACAACAACATAGCAATAAAATAAATGGCAACAAGGAGAGTGGCTCAGAGAGACAGGCAGACAGAGCGAGAGTGAGACAGTGAGACAGCGAGAGAGAGAGAGAGAGAGAAACTGAGAGAGATAGGGAGGCCCCAAACAGTAAGAGATCGTCGAAGAGAGTGCAAAGCCAAAAACTTCGAATGTAATAAAAGTAAAGTGAGCAAAACGCAAATTAGTGCAAAAAAAAAAGAAGATAAAACTCCCAAGAGAGCGAGAGAGTGCGAAGAGCCTCTTCGAATCCAAAATACCCTGTCTGATAAGTTACACACATTCACATAAAATATTTTTTTTATTATTTATATAAACGATTCAAGAAGTCACAAAATGAATGTTTCAAGTTGAGTTTAAGCTATAAAACAATCTTAACAAAGTTATACAAATTGTAAGTTATTTATAAGAAGTGTTTTTTTTTGAACTGAATAGACTAGTTTTGATATTTTTTTAATTAGCGCAACATTTTTTGCAGACTTTTCTGTGTACATTGAATTTATACAAATGTTGCTTTTGTGTTTGACTGGCAGACAGGGAGCTGAGAACTTTTTTCAATTGATCAACATGAAAAGAAAAGGTTTTTTTTAGTTTTGCAGACTTTTTATTTAAAAGCGAAATGAAAACACATTGTTGCCATTGCCTCCAAATGGTCGACTTGACGGTGTAGCGAACCATTCGACGTACTCGGTATACTTTGGCCAGCACTGTCAAGAGCAAAAAGAAAGCAGCGACGGCCATTTGAATAAGCGGCGCGTGCGTTTCGCTCACGTAACGGCAGCGACTGCGACTGCGACCGATACAGAGACAGCGACTGAGGCATCGACTGAGGCAGAGGCAGAGGCAGTGGCAGTGGCTGAGACTTGCCGAAGCGCAAAAAGCAAAAGTGCCAAAGCGATCGATGACTAATTGGAGATGCAGGCAACCAGGCTAGCTACTCTCGCAGACACAGACACACACACACACACACACACACACACACACACATATATATGTAAGTGCACACATACATGCATATACGTACGTATGTATGTGTGTATGTATGAATGTATGTGGGTAGGTGCTGACCGGTGCGCTTGCGCACTGTCTTGGCCTGCCCTCTACATTCGAAGAAATGTAGACAATAATTTAGAATTTATAGTTTTAAATAAATATATTTTTGATTTAAGAAATCAATTTTATTGCCAGTGGCAGCGCCCATCTTATTATGTCTTCTTTATTTAAATCTATACACTAAGGATATAATGAAGTATGTAATAGAGAGAAGGAAGCATCTCCAACCCGGTATATAATATATATATTCTTGATCTCGTATACCCCGGGCATATCAAGTTTATGTAATTTTATCGATAACTGCGTCCGCTGTGAGTGTAAATACATTGTTGTGATTTCTGCAGAAATGAGTGCACTTTGACGCATGCTTACATTTGGGTGTGCAAAACATTGAAAGGGAAATCTGGAAACTAGAACATATTTAACAGTTTCAGGGTTTATCGTAGTCTAATTTACCCGACTAAAATGTCCTACACTGCAACCTGAATTTAGATATTGTATTGTATTTTATTTTCAAAGAAATTAGGCACGGCTTAAGGAAAGTTAAGCTCTATGGCATATTTTGCTTCGAGTCTACTCTATAAGCTCTCACTCTACCCCATCGCACCTCACCCCACCGCTGCCAATTGGCTGCGAATGCGACGCTTACCTGAGGCCAGCTGGCGGCATCATCTTCCGGTGGATAGGCAATAAAGTGACGCAGCGTAAAACCGAAGCCCTGATTCGGACGCCTCCGTATGACAACCAGCTTTGGCTGTATGGATGACGCAGCAATCGCCGCATTATTGGCCGCCGCTGCCGCAGCGGCTGCTGTGCTGGGCGTCGCTGCTGCTGCTGCTGCAGATGCTGCTGCAACCGCTGCGGCTGCATTCGAGTTTTGTAACATTTTGGAGTTGGCTTTTTTTTCTTCGTTTTTTTTTTTTTTTTTTTTTTGTGTTTGCTTATCGTTTCTTGTGCGACTATCGCCTGTTTGGCTGCTCCGGCTGCTGTTGCTGTCTTCTGGGCCAGGAGATGCTCTGCTGTTGAAGATGTTGGCTGCTGGTTTCGTTTAGTTGGTCAACCTGCTGCTGCTGTTGGCGGCGTCTGCTGCTGCTGCTTTGGCTGCTGCTGCTTCGGCTGCTGCTGCTGCTACTTGGCTAGTTACGTGTTGCACCCTCATTTGTTTGTTGGCGTACGTTGCGCTCAGCACCGAGCGAAAAACTCGTCAACTGTTGTTGCTGTGTTTTTTCTTTGCTCCTTCTTTTCGCTTGATCGTCACCTAGCTCGTGTTTCCACTTTTTTCTCTGCTTAAAGTCGTAGTTGTGTGGCCCGAGCTAGGGGCGTCAGGACGCCCATTGTATAGCTCGTGGGGAGCATAGCACTCGAGTGTTGTGGGTTGCCTATCGCATCGGTGGTGTTGTTATGGGCTGCGACCTAAAAGCAAAGCGCAATACAATTCTCATTATTATTAATGTGATACAGAAAGAAAGAGTCACCAGATACTCTGTAAATAGATGGGAATTAAGTCGACAGACATTCATATTTACTTCACATTCATGTTTAGATTCTTTATTCACTTAACTAGAGAGCAATTGTGACACAGGGAAGATTGAATTAGAATTGGATAAGTTGAAGGATCTACGAGAGAGGGGGAGTTGGGCAATATTTTATAATATGATTCCATTTTCATATTTGGGCTATTATGAAAGTAAATACTAGACAAAGTTTTACTTTTTTATTATAAGCGTTCAGCTAATATTTATAAATCGCAATCTTAGATATTTGATCTTGTATGTACAATGTATTTATATACCCTATGAGTTCACAATTATCTGCATCAGTTTGGATTCTTATGAATTTCTAATGAGTATCTCACTTGAACTTAAAAGTTTCATATACAGCTACTTTTTTTTTATAATTCTATAATTGGTAGTGCGTAAGTGCAAAGGGTATTAACCCTTAGTAGTCTATTTTTTATTAGAATTTTGACATCTTCCAGCTTTTATTACCACACAGTCTGAACCTCATTCTCTCTCTCGTGTGTGTGTGTGTGTGTGTGTGTTGACTGACCATGTTTTCTCATAGGTCCCCTTACATATGGTAGTTATATATAACCACTAAGCAGTGATATAACTCTCCGTTTCTATATATGTGCATTCATACGTAACATACGGTTACTTAAGTGCTTTTTACTATTTAATCCAAGAAGCTTAAAGACTACCAACACTTTACGACTTTAATTACAAGCGTCATAAAACAGCAACAACAAAAAACCAAGCAAAACAAAGGAAAATGAAAAAGAAAAAAATAATAAATAGCCGAAACTAACTGTGTGCCTGAGAGTGTGTGCGTGTGTGTGTGCGTGTGTGTGTGGACATTGACCGTCAAAATGTTGGCAGTTGAAAAGTGTAACACGCCCAGTCGCATTTTTCTTCGTCTGTCCCCCATCCTCCCGACGCCAAGTGAAGGTCTGACTTAACGTAAGTTGGTAATTAACATAACGTAATTTTTTGTAGTTTTATTTTTTGGTCTTTTAACTTCATCATAATAAAAACGAAAAGGAACAGTTATCTTTAAGGCCACCGAATACTAAATACACTTCCATAAAGGTAACCTCCAATATGGAGTCATAATATTTATGCTTTGTGTCATTTGGACACCCTTCCAATAAGTAGTAATCCAAGTGTATCCAGTAGTAGCAGTGGGTCATTTTCGCTGACTGCTTTGGCCAAATGCTTCTACACATACATAACTATATATATATATATATATATATATTGTATTTTAGTTGCCAGCTTACGTTGCTTGCATGACTTCTTCATATCCCGAACAAAGTAAACATATTAAACAGGGTATAATGCAGTTGTGCAAAAGTATGTAAGAGGCAGAAGGCAGCATCTTCGATCCCATAAAGTATATACATATATTCTTGGTCAGCATCAAGAACCGAGTAAACACATGGGAAATCTGTCAACATATGAAATTGTATTTAACAGCTGGATTCAGGGTATCTTTCAATCGAACTCTTTCGACCAGAGCATTCTAACTTGTTTTCTTTTTTTGAAGGTTGAACTGTGTGCTAATGTTGACGAGCACCCCCACGCGGGGGGAGGAGCCACCCGTTGAGTTGGATACCATTAATGGCAGAGGGGAGGGGTGGGGGCGGTAGTACAAGTACTACATGGTTCAAAAGCAGAGCTGTTAAGCTGTGAAGTACGTATACACATCGAGTCGGTAAGTATTTTGTATTTTCGGTAAGATTTGCATTATAGCCATTGTCCGATCAACGCCCTTCCTTTGGGTCAGGGCCTTGAATACAATTTAATGCGGAGTTTTTTATTTGGTTTTTGTTTTTTGTTTTCCTGGAGAAAGATTATGGATTAGTCGCGTTTATGTGTTGGAATATGTGTGTTTTTATTGTTTTTATCGTAACTCGACGTAATTAAACAACAATAGCGACAACAATGTCAACTCGTGCATTAATACACGTGTAATTGCCAACAGACAACTGAAAAATCGTACAGATACTGCGACTATAATTGTCTCATTGTCATTGCAAAAGTGCCGCCGTGAACGTGAACGTTTTTATAGGGTACCTGTCAGACGGTGGGTTGGGCGGACAAGTAAAAAATAAAAACACTTCACTTTTAATTGTAGCCGCTTGCTTAAACAACGACAAAAATACTAGCAATGAAAACAGCTCAAGTGTGTCAACATTCAAGGAAAACCGAATCGCTCATTGCCTTACATACTTATATTTAGATCTATCTAGTCTTATCTTTAAACTAGTACTATTTCAAGATACGACAATCGTACTCGGCCCATAGCTATCGATAATATTACAGACACTTTGGCTGCCGTTTAGTTTGATATTTAAAAATATGAAAAAACAAAAAGACAATTATTCAATAATCATTACCCATCAGGCAACGAGCTATTAGATGTTTGGAAAAGTTCGACATCAATTAGAGTAAAATATTTTAAAAATAAACATGAATTTGAGATCGCAAATCGAAAAAGGGCGAGGTGATAACGAAAACACGACTGATAACTGTATTTCAAAGTGCAAAATATATACTGATTCGATTCTGTTTGGCTAGCTTGGGTACCCTTCCAGTGGGTAACCAAGTGGATAATGGCCCTACATGATAATACATAATTGAGCACAAGTATTTTATATATTTTTAATTAATTATTTTGAAAGTAATTTAGCCTAACAACAATACTTAACAGATCATCAAGTTCAATCACATTTGAAATTCAGCTGTTGATCAATGGCATATATAAATGTGTATTTGTATGTGTATCGAAAATGCTTGCCTGTTTGCATAACATCATAATACCCCTTTTAATCACTAAAGTAGAGGGTATGCGAACCCGTTGATATCAAGAGGTACAACGACATACGAATGAGTAGCTTTATTTACTATGCTTAACGTTTGTACTTTTTTCTGTTCTGTTCGGTTCGGTTCGGTTCGGTTCTTTTTGGTATTTTCTTCTCCATACCTCGTGATAACAATTAAATTGATTGTTTTGCACTGCGAGTCAGAAATCACAGCTGAGCACGTGGAAAAGCGACCACAACATTAAGACCCCAAAAGGAGAGAACATGCGTGTAATGAGCAAACAAACGGTAAAAGTATAAGAGAGTATCAAACGTATTCGGGTATAACTGGAGTCCCACAATGGACGCGCAGCACATTACATCAATCAAAGCTTCGAGGGGGCGGTGACCAGTCAAGAAAATAAAAGCCCAAACCCAAACCCAAAACCAAAAACAACAAACAACATTAGCCTCAAATCAAGTAAAATGTATAATCCGAATCACGCAAAAGCGGATAACTGATGAGCACATCGAAAGCAAGTATGCCCCACCCCCCCATCCCCAATCACGTTCTTCCCAGCAATGGTTCTTAAACGGATCAAAACAGATTGGATCAATATCGTGTAACCATCTATTGAGTGTGTTGCAATTGCTGCGGCAGAGTCAGTATATTTGGGGTTAGGCAAATTAATCACAAGAACTCTGACCGTTACACGAATCACTCAATGATCAAACCGGACTCCAAAGCTATGACAATGCAGTTGCAGCTGCACTCAAAGAAAATTAGAACCGAATATCTTACAGTTGAGACAGAGACTTAAGAACTAATTTTAAAACAAGAACAATCGTATTTAGTTGATCAGAACACTGCACGGTGTCATACCGGAAATGGGACCGTTAACCAATTTAATTAACCGATTGGGTTTAAAAACCGGCGCCGCAATCGGAACTAAAATTATTAACCAAAACATCATTGCGAACGAAACATATTTGGAACATATTTATAATCTTCACCGGAACCTTTACAGTTTATGAACCGATAATTCTTTCAGTTTGAAACCTTGCAAAGCAGTCGACCACTAACAAATTTAAAGATTACAAAAAAGCCTTCTTGTAAAACGAATTTTGTGCTATGGCTTAAAATATGCAAATGTTTCCTGCAGGTATGGCGAACTAGAAGCCAAAGTGAGTGTGTCTGAGTCTATGTTGTTGAGTGTAGGGCTGGCGATGGGTTCATCCTTGACTGGTTTAGATTAGCTTTTATCTGGCCTGTCGGGCCTCTGACAATATCGTTAATTTCTATGCGATTATTATTGTTGTTTAGACCATAAACCGATGGCCTATCATATCGAGTTCGATTTCACTTCGAATATTTACAATATCACTTATCGTAGCGCAATTGCGATTGCGATTACATGTGATGTCGAATGCTATGTTTCAAATTTCCTATATACGTAATAGTTGATGCATAGCATTGCAGGCACAAAAAACAAGGCGTTGAAATACAATTACGTGCAATAATATTCATTTGTTGAGGTGGTTTGCTTAAAACAAAAGAAATACAACAAATAATTTATCATCTGTATCTTGTATCTGCCTTATGAGCGCTTTTGTGTTTTGTTCTTTGTCTATCGCAGATAATGAAAAATAAATTAAATAAATTCCCCCAGAACAGAGCTGATATGTATTATGAAAAAACTGCTACCTATTATAAATCATGTGATGTGTGATCTCAATAACAAAAAAAAAATAAAAACAGTAGCCAAAGGCTTTGTACAGTAACTGATAAGAAATATATATTTATATTTATATACAAAAGTAGGCTTTGTAAAAACCACAGAAAATTGTAAAGAAGTTTATGAGTTTAGAGGATCTCATTAAAATCTCGACGTGTGAAATTGGTAGCTAAGCGTTGTTATTTGATTAGATTGTTTTTTGTCTGTGAAAACACCTGCAGATTGCAGGCGAAGGTTAACTTTTCAGTTTCGGATAGCGTTGAGGATGATAATGATGGTGATAGTATGTACGAATATATAGAAATTGCCATTGCCGCCTTGGCACATGGTAAATTAAACACACACATTATTGAAATGCTCGCACGCACATCAAAGCATTCGCCGGCACAGACCGAGTCTCGAGTATTTATCGACAACTCAAACAGTCAAACAGTCGATCGGTCGATCGGTCAGTTCTTTCTCTCTTTCTCTGTCCGTTTGCGGGTATACAGCATATACATAGATATATGTGTACGCTATATGTGTGGCTATATAAATGTATATATGTGTTTGTTGCCAGGAGCGGCACTAGAAGTGTGGCTGCAACATTGCCTACGGTGTTGTATGCGATCGGATGGTATGGTATGGTATGGTTGGGTTGGGTTGGGTTGAGATGTTATGGGCCCCGTTCCTCGGTTGCCATTCAACTTGTTGCCAAGTGAGATACGCAAAGATACAGAATACACTTAGATACACTCAGATACAACGCGAGGCAAGGCAATGTACGGTCTGGCTCGACTCCCAGGCGGTTCACATTTTCAATTTGTTTCGTTGTTACGTTTATTTTCGAATTGTTTATTTAATGTTCTCGTGTTCGCGTCGTGTTTTCATTTTTTTTTTTTTCCTCTCTGTCGCCTCTCTGTGAAGGAAGGAGCAGTGCGTATAGTTGAAGATTGTGGCATGGGTGTGGGGCAGGAAGGCAGCATGGGAAATACCGCAGAAAAAAGCCGCACAAGAGAAAAGAGAGAGAGTCAACGAGCATAAAACTTGGTCCAGCCGAGCCTTAATAATCAAATTTCAGACAATTGACGGCAAATCAATAAGTCAAGTGTTAAAATTTTGTGCCACCCAAATATGTATGTATGTAGCTAGAGAGATAGTGACAGACACAGAGAGAGAGAGAGAGAGAGAGAGAGAGAGAGAGAGAGAGAAACATGCATATCAATAAAAGCCCACAAGGAGTGAGAGAGCGAGAAAAATACCTTGACCTCGTTTGACGACCTTTTCAGTCGCAGAGGAGGTGAAGAATGTGTGTGTGTGTGTGTGTGTGGGGGGGGGGTTAGGTGGCTATTACGCATGTATTGCTTGCGTGCTTCCATCTGTGTGTATGTGCACGTGTGTGTGTGTGAAAGTGCAAGTAGCATAACTAGGTTCATCTTGGCAGACAATGCGAACTATTCGCATCAAATTCTGCTCTTTGTACATTATATCATCAGCAGCATCTAAAGGTCTCGACATTTACCGTCAAAACAGCACATGCGAAAACGAAAAGATATTCATGCCATATATATATATATATAAGCGACTGATGATCGGGAGTGCACGACTAGACCTAGCTCAACATGCACACACACTTAAAGCTTTTGCATTTACATTAAATGTAAATAAATTTCAGTTTTTATTTTTAGCAATTTATGCAAAAACGATTAAATTATTTATCTCAAAAGATACAAGATACAAATAAGCCCAATATTCATATTAAATTTATTTGAACAACTTTATGCTACCCTATTGAGCAGTTTGTATAGGGTGTATATAGCCAGAAAAAAAGCGCCAAGGAAGCAATTAGAAATTCGCTATTGTTTTTCGTTTTATTTTATTCTTCATCTTTTTGTTTGTGCTGGTTTTTTTTTTTACTTTTTACTTATGTGTGAGTGTGTGTGCGTGAGTGTGTGTGCGTGCGTTTGGGGTGTTGTGTGTGTGTCAATTGTCGATATTTATGAAAACGTATTCTATAAGCAAATAAACACAGCGAATGGCCACAAAATAATCAAACTTTTGCAATGCGAACTGTGAAGAACTGTGGCAACTGTGAGGAGATAGGAGGGAAGGAGGCTGCCACATCGCAATGACACAGTATTCAGATAGATAGATAGAGAGAGACAGAGAGAGAGAGAGTGTGAATGAGATGGGGATTTGGGAATGGAGAGTATTATCATCATTTGGGATTATAGTCGGTAATAAATCACAAATACGCAAAATGCTGACAAATGAATTGCGGCTCTTAAAGCATAGATAAAAATGAGTATTTGTATGTATGTAAACAATGTGAATAACTCAAAATGTGAAACATTTTGCTAAATATATTAATCGTATGCCCAACACATATCAATACGAAATACCCTGATAGGGTTTGTCACCGACACCGTATGTATAGATGGATAGACTAACTTATTTAAAATGTGTATTATGTTTTGAGGATGGCCTTCATTTATGAAACCATCCCATCTTGTGTGTATCGAGAAACAATTATATAGAACAGTTTCGACTTAATAAGAAATCGAAAGCAATTGAATGGTCTCGTTTAATCGATTTGTAATTTGGAAAATTCTTCTTTTTCCTTCGCTGATCTCTACGATTGAAAGATAAATAAAACACTGCCTTTATGTGATAACGATCAAAGTCCGTCCGTAATACAAAAAAAAGAAGTGAAACTAAAGCAAAACCGAAGCAGAAGGCAACACAAACATACAAAATACACACTTGAATGTTATAATGATAGTGAAAAGTAATCGATCCACAAATACCTAGTGCAACAAAAATACCAATAAAAAATCAACTCGCTCTATGCGTATGACAAATTTCTAGAAACAACGCTTTGGTATATATTTAAAAAATACAAAAACAAACAAATACAGGCATTCTATCAGAGTTGACTCCTGTCGTCCGTTACACCTTTTGATGTTAGCTTATGGTAACAGGGTATATATAAAAAAAAAAAGAAATGCACGACACCAAACGCAAAATAAACAACGTGTTTTATAAGTAAACAAAATGATATTGTACGCGCGCTGTCTGAGCTGATATAAAACAAAAAAACAGAAAGAAGAAAACAAATTGAAATCAAGGGGCGGGACGCGAGTATGGGCGGTTTGAGCTGGTTGCTGGTTGCTGCTTGCTGCCGCTTGCCGTGGAGCAATTGAACGTGCCGCATGCCTCGCGTACGAAAGCAATACCAAGGCCCTGGCACGACCCCGGCGCAAGTTCGAAGCGTGCGAGGGAATTGGAACTGACCGAAAAGAGCACAAAAAAAAAAATTGCAAATAATAATGCTGCCAAAAAGACCTGCCCCAAAAGTGTGCAAGAAAAGAAAAAAAGTAAAAAAAAAAAAAAAAAAAAAAGAATGATAACCCCAGAGAAATCTCTTTCGCTCTTGTTAAAGCATTTAATTTGCAATTATTCAGGCCTTTGACCAATTTATTATAGAGAAAACCGAGAAACAGAAGAGAAAAAAAAAAAAAAACTAAAATCGTGTCCAGACTTTACAGACAACAACTTTGTTGTTTGTTATTATGTCGGCTGTTGTTATTGTTGTAATTGTTGTTGTGCCCATTGACATGATTTCGAGTTCAATTGAAGTGAACTGCGAAAATGGCGAGAAACAAATGCCATACAAATAGTCATTGCACACAACAACAGATAAATACCTATATAGGGAAATATGTACACACTTAGATATGGAAAATGTTTGGAATCTTCGTGCTTGAGAAGACCTGTCCTGCAATGCCATCAATAATCCATAATTTTCTGCATAACGTCCAATCAAATTGACCCGACTAATCAAATTTCTTATTCAATATTGATTAAGTAATTACAAAATGTACGTCATTTTTGTCTGGCTCATGTCTGTCTTCAGTGTGCCCCTCAATTTGCAAATTCTTTTAGTCCTGCACTTGCTGCTTGCATTGTGTTCGTCGGGCTGCAACAAGCAACTCGAACAGAACAGCAAGAAGCCGAATTTCCTTGAAGTGGCTGGTGGGTGGTGGTTGGTTGGCTTATTGCTCATTGCAAAATGAATCATTCGCCGTGATTTGCTTTGTCATGAAAGGAAAAACCAAATAAATAAAGGGGACAATAGTTTACTTATACTTTCCAATTTGCATAGTATTTTTCTTTCTTTTTTGTCTTTACACAAAGAATTGTCCAATTATAAAAGAAGGGAATATTGCAGAAGATGACAATCTTGAGCCTTTGGCATCTTTTTAAGATTATCAATATCAAGTTGGAAGTGAAAACTGATTGCATCATCAATTATATTGTATATAAATAGTTTAAAGATGCGCTATATTTATTTGCTTATATACATTTCAAAGATTGTCCCCAAAGATGTGTTTTATTAATAGTCATCAAATGGCATTAAGAGCTTAGTTCACTTGGGAATTACTTTGTTAGACAGATAATTGCTTGATTAATGTGCACAAAGTAATAAGGATTGCAACTTGGGGTTGAATCGTTGCTAATCACAAATGGAAAAGTGAGAAAGTCTATATATATAGAGTATCTTAGGGTTCAGCATTCAAACGCAGAGAAGTCATTCGTAAGCTGCTTAGTGGGACATCTCATTAAACGGTTGAATTTATGTGCCTATCTAAAGATTCCAAAGGTTTCGATTTCAACGCTGTTATAAAATGTATTCACAGTTAATTCACAGTATGCTTTTTTTGTATGGTATTTAACCCTGCGCAAGGGTCTGTCTCAAGAGTTAACTGTACACTCGACGATGTAGCACATATGTAAATGTGTGCGTGTGCGTGCGTGTGTGTGTGTGTGTGTGTACGTGTACACATACATATGTATATTTAATCTCATAATGAAGACCCTGAGTGCATGCATATACGAGTACTCCTGCCAATTGAATAGCCAACAACCCCTAGGTGGGCAGGCGGCCGCTGCGCCCGCTGGGAGTGGGATGGGGAGAAGTGTTGGGGGTTCCGAACCAACAAAGCTTAACTATCCATAACGAAAAACTCCATGCTGGCCAGGATTGCATCCACTTTAAAATCCATTTATGAGTGAAAGCACAGCTGCCAGCAGGGTGGCTTATTTTCTTGTGGCTGGGGGTGGTAGGGGGTTGGGGCAAAAGGGGCTGTTGGGTATGGGGTCATGCTTTTAGGGGTGGCTTAGCGCAGTACTCATTTCTTAACGTAGCCGGGTTGGTGGTGGTCTGATGGGTGGTGGGATAGTGGGATGGTGGGTGCCCAAATCCCTGGGCTTTGCGTTCGGGGCCTATGCAAAGTACATTAATAATGAGTGTTAAAATGCAATCGAGACTTATTTTGCTGAGTGAATGGCGTGGTGCGGGGGTGTTGAAGATTGCAGTCACGGGGGTTGTTGCAGTTGCCAAATGGATCAAACACGCAACAGCAGTGACGCAAGGGGAGTGCCTCAACTTATGTATATGCATAATAAAGCGGCGCCACAAGCAGTACCAGCTGAAAAACTGTTAATAGATAAGCATTTGCCTAGACTAGAAAACTGAAAGAGGCTGGCAGGCTGGAAGAGATGCTCAAGTCTCTTCTCCCCCCCTCTCTCTCGGTCTCTCTATCTCTTTAACTGGGGTACAGTCTCTGTTGCGGCTGCGAGGCTCACAGGTATTGATAAATTGGATGCGAACTAAGCGAGGCGAACTCTCATCTCCCACTTCTCATCTCTCTCTCTCTCTCTCTCTTTCTCTCTCTCACTCACTCTTCCTCTCTCTCTCTCCCTTTCGCTGTCTGCGTCGAGGCCATGTTATTGGCGCTGCTGTATTCAGTGCAATTTGCAATTGCAGCAGAGAGAGGCGAGAGAGAAGCTACACTGCCACATAATGATGTTACGCAGCATAAGAAGACAAAGAAAATGGAGAAGACGGCAACAACAACAACCATTATGATGATAATGAAGAAGAAGAAGAAGAAGAAGCTGCTGCTGCTGCTGTTGTTGCAATTGTATTTAGCAACTTTGGCATTGGGGGTTCTTAGAGCCACAGATATTGAGGCTAAGTCTGAATCACAGTCTTCTTGCCCCAGCTGTGACGACGACTGAGCGAAGCGGTTCAAGGACCAGGCCAGCCTGCCCAGCCAGGCCGCAGTGTTCGCAAAACAGGCCGAGGCCGAGGCCGACTCTGATGGCAAGACTGTGCAGCAGCAACAGCAGCAGCAACAGCAGCAGCAACAATAAACCGGCTCCCAACTGGAGAGCTGTATTGAACTGAACTGAGCTGAGTTGAGCACTGAGTGCATTGTTAGGACGCAGGCGCATCAAGAGACACACACACACACACACAACAACAAAAACTGCACAATGCATATTTCATAAAGACGTTACAAAGAAAGAAAACGAAAAAGAAGAAGAAGAAGACGAAGAAGGAAAAAAGATAGCAACGCAGATGCTGCAACTGCAACTGCAACTTGCATGCAACTTGCAACAGACAACAGACAACAGACAACAAGCAACTGCAAAAACGGCAGCTTGACAGCAAACCTAGCAGCTTTAGTTTTTATATTTGGGATCTAGGGTTCAGCATCTCGCAGCTCCAGTGGCCCGCCGTTGATTGCCGCATTGCATCCTCCTGACCATGCCACACTTTGTTGTAGTTGCTGTTGTTGTGGTTGTTGTTAACTGGCAGAAGTCGTTACATTGTCAGGCGAGCGGAAATTGCGCACATAAAACGCCAAGTCACAGTCAAAGTCAGAGTCGAATCGTATCGCTTTGCATCGCATCGCATCGAATCGAATTGAAACGAATCAAATTGAATCGATGATAGTTGTTGTTGTTGTTGTTGTTGTTGGTGGTGGTGGTGTTGCTGCTGGGAAACGCACACTTTGCGCCAAGTCATTTGGTTGCGGGAAAAGCCCTGAAAAGCGCGCCCAGGCAATAGATGCGAGCGCAATTGGCAAGCAATTTCCTGTGCAGCTTGGCTTGCTATATAAATGGAAAATGGATGAGGATACATACTTATATATATATATATATATATATATATATATATATATGTGCGTGAGGATGCCCATGTGGATGTAGGATGTGGATGTAATTGTAAATGGGCTAAGCGAATCAGCCACAGATTGTGAATAATGTAGTCAAGGGAACTTCTAATCAGACAATCACACTTCATCCAGCTGATTTCCTTTTGTCATTTCGCAAAACCAGTTCACTGTTCGGTTCGTATCTTGTAAGCCGGATCAACTAGAAATGTTAAATTGTAATAACGAATGAGCCACCAAGCTGATCTCAATTAAAGAACTTTTTATACTTTTTCGACATTTTATACACATGGAGGCAATCTTTTGGGGAAAGTCTTATGCAGAACTTGATTGGCCCCAAACACTTTTTAACCCTTATGTGTCTAGCCTTGCTACGATATCCTTTTCATGTTGTATGCTCTCTCTCTCTCTCTCTCTCACTCTCTTGGCACTTTACTTTCGACAATATCGATCGATATTTGACTGCGTACTCTACAGGGACAACATTTTCTGCCTACTGGTTAATATGACGTTCTTACTGTTGTTGTTTTTGTTGCTGCCGTTGTTGTTGTCAGCGTCACCGGCAGTAACAACAGTTAACAGTGGCAAATGCCTTTTTGTTGTTGTTGTTATGGTTTTGTCGAGTGTTTTCCTGCAACGCATTTACGTTCGCTGCTATCGCTCAGTCCAACCGTTGATAGCCCCCAACAACCACCCCTACCATCCCTTCCCAAACACCCCCCCCCTCCTCCACCCGCTCCCACAACATTTTCACCCCAAACCACAGACCCCACCCCTCACACGCCATCTCCATATCTCTGTTTGTCAAGTTCGTGTGGTTTTTGTTTTTTTGTTCCTATACCCTGATCCCATTAAAAAAGGGAAGAAAGGGTATAATGGTTTTGTGCAACAATATGTAACAGACAGAAGGAAGCATCGTGGATGTCGTAAAGAACATATTTACTTTTTCGGGATTAACAGCCAAGTCGATCTAGCCATGTCCGTCCGTTCGTTGGTCCGCGGATCTCAGAGACTCTCAGAGCTAGATTAAGTTTATATAATTTTATCGATAACTGTCTGCGTTCCGCGAAATGAATGCCACAATTTTCGAATTGATACATAATATGTATATTATTGATCAACTTGATATCATCAATATCGGTTAAGAAACGAGCAGGAACTGAAATTAATGCTTTTTCGCTCTGATCTGCCACATACAAGAGCCAAACAACTTCCATGGTGCTCTCTGTAGTTGTAGCAATAGCAGAAAGAACAAGAGCTGAGCGAGAGCTACAATTTCTGCTACTGGAAAGTATGTTTTATTCTTTTGCTCCGTGTAGCTTCTAAGAGAGTATAATATATGTAACACTTGGGTTCAGGGGTATATCGTAGTCGACTTCTCTCGACTACAGCATTCTTACTTGTTTCGTTTGCAATTTTTCCGTTTCTACATCAATGCTATAGAAGAAAGTCGGAGCGATCGGTCAAACATTAAGTTGCTGAAGTGAAAATCGTTTTTATTTTTCCGGCTAAGCTATCAAAATCAAACTCCGTAACTACCAGAATCTTACTAGCACATCAAAACATCGAACATAATCTCAACTATTGAGTTATTTGAATATTCAAGTTTATGGATGATAAAGTTGGCCAGATAGGGTTACTATATGACATGACTTTGACAGTTTGAAGAGATGAGATTGATGATATTGAATGGAAAACTTGTTGGCGTTTTTCGGACCCTGCAAGGGTAGGGTATCTAATCTTCGGCGTTTCGAAGATAACTGTTCTTTCTGGTATTGTTTTTCGTTCACCTTTGTTTTGCTTACACACTCATGTACATATGTTTTGTTTCCAGGTCTCCACTCCATCCACTTGTGGCCAGCCAGTTGGACTGCGCACGTGTCTCACCCAGCACTGAGCACCGAGCACCCAACACCCAGCATAATGGGAAATCCACCCACCCATCAACACTGGTTTCACGTTGCTGGCATTGCTTCCCACAGACAATCGTCAGATAATCACAGCGCTTGAGTTTATAATGGCGACGTTGATGAGTTTCAACCGGAGCTGCAGCAGCGCTCCAAGAACCACCAAAGACAGTTAGACAACATCAACAGAGAAACAGCAAGAATACACTTGAAAATCGCACCGAAAACCACAAACAGATATATGAGAAATGCAAATTAGACTAAAACAGGGTAAACGGTAAACGCTGAGAATTGGTTCCAATTTTGTGGATTTTACGGTACGGTAGCGGTACCGGTACAATACTAAAGTCTTGAATTTCAATCGATTAATTTCATTTAACAGTTTTCGAAACATTCCCAAATTGATACACAAAATTAAATTGCACTTAAAAAAATCACTGGCTACTGCATTTCTGAATTTCAATCGATTGAGTTCAGTTAGGAGTTCTGGTTCCAGTTCGACACATTGCCACATAATCCAAATCGGAGGATTGCTATTGTTAAATTCAGAATTCGATTTCATTCATTATAATTAAATAATAGAGTGATGGTAATAAAATTGATATATCATATGTGTAATTTTGGAAAAATCCGAAATAGAAAACTGTGCTTTCGAACAAAATTAGTGTTGCGTATGGTGCTCGTTTTGCTGAGTGTATACAGAAGAGCAGTAAGAGTGTGAGCAGGTGCATTTCCTTTGGATTCTTCCGGCGCGCCATGAAATGTAATCACGTGGACAAAGCCTCGACTTGGGACTTGACTCAGCGCCCGGATATGTGTGCATGTGTCCGTCTGTCCGTCCGTTCGTCCAGTTACTGCTCAGGTGTCGGATTGCAGGCCACATTTGCCCCTGCTCCCCTGCCAAGCCGTCATGTTTATGTGTATATGCTCCCTCCATCTTCTCTGTTCTCTTTCCCCTTTTCTCTCTCTCTCTCTCTCTCACACATATTTTTTTTTGCAATTGCCTTTGTTTGGGCAGCCGATAAGCTAGCTGAGCTGATTACTTATTTGCTTGGCCAGTGTCACTTTTATCAGTCGACACAGCGCTCTTTGTCTCTTGTCTCTTGTCTGTTATCCCTGGCCATGAAACAGCGTCGTTAGGACAGGAAGCTGCATTGCTGTATTGTATCTTATACAATAGACGAATGATTATATCAGTGAACAGGTTTCACAGTAGCGCTTTCCCATTAAGTTGGGACACGCTCCAAGTGAGCAGTCATAGAGCGAATTGTCTAAATGAACTAACTATCAGTTATAAGTAGAATGTTCCCTTGAAAAGTGAAAAAGGCATTGCCCATGAAAATCGGTTCAGAATTGGCAAAGCGTTATGGCAGCAGGAAAGTTTTGATACGACCCCAAAATTCCATTTGGGTGGATAGTTTGTACTACATTTGCACAGCCCTAATCGAAGCACTACTGGTTCCGGTTCGGATTTTAAGGTGTAAACGTTCCGGTAAAGATTACCAATTCAGTTCATTTTTTTTTTTTCGATATTCGGTACCATTAAAATATACTTAATGGACTATAAAGACTAATACTAGTGCTTAAAATATGTGTTTCGAAAGGGTTCTGAATTTGAATTCTGAATTTCTGCTGTACCGGCTCCGTTTTTACAGCGTACATCTAAACAGAAATAAATCTTATTATATATTATATTGAAAACGATTTTTTATTTGGTTACTAAATGAGGAGTATGTTAAGTAAATTTACTTCAATTAGGTTTTGTGTTCAGTGTCTGCAAATTCACATTCCGATGTTTTTCATGTTGTTTGTACTACCGTTGTTGTTGTGGTTGTTGTTGTGCTTGTTGTTGCTGTTGTTGTTCTGCTTTTGGCGATAAGATGAAATTCTAATGAAATGACAAACTTTGGTTAACTAGCAACTCGGAACTGCGGCAAGTGGAAGACAACAAGACATCAAGACATGACAAGTGCTTGGAAAAGCAATCGAGCTATTTGGCAAGAACAGCCACAGACAGACAGACAGACATACACACACACATACACACACACACACGCAACCAACTGACGATCGCCGGAAATGTGCCAGAAACAACAACAAAAACAACAATAGTAGTCGCAAAAAATATATATCTATATATATATATGTATAATACAAAATATATTTAACTTTTTTTGCGCGTTATATCGCAATACTTTTTATCGGAGCCTAAGCCCTATACACACATGTGTGTGCGTGTGTGTATTGTGTTTGTGGCATAAAGCGCATGTGAGGTTATGTCATCACACCTTTATCGTGTTATTCAGTCATGCAACAACAAGCAGCGCAAACAACGCAAACACAAACAGAAATAGAATCAGCAAAAGCAGCAGCAACAGCAACAGCAGCAGCAACAACAATCGCATCAACCACAGCAGCAGCAGCAGCAGCAGCAGCAATAATAAATTCTTAATTCTAGTATTTAAATTGTATAACGTTGTAAATTTCACGCGATTCACAGACGGTTGACAAATGGCAAGCAAATGCAACAAAAGCAACAGCAATTAAATTCTGAGTAATCAGCAAATGGATTACTCGAGTGTTCCACGTGCAGCCGCTAGAGGGCGCTGATAGTTGAGCTTGATCAGTTCGCGTTTGAATCCAAAATTTCGATATCGATTTTTGTTGACATCAGGCTCAAAACAACGAATAAGTCGAATCATCAAAGCTTGAACTTGATTATGAAATCCTTTTATCGATAGACACCAAATGTAGAAATATATATATTAATGCCATAATGCGCCTTGATCTGTGAACTGATCTTGAGGGATTATTGTAGCATGTGGCATGTTGATCTACGAGAAAGGCTCAAAATCAGAAATTAAAAAAGTTGACTTATAAATTATGCTAATAATTCAAGTACGATCAAACAATGTAGTATGATAATATCAAATGCTGCCGATAATTGAAACGGTTAATATAATCTCGAAACGCCTAGTTATACAACATTAAAGGTTTTCCGAATCTGTCTCGGTTCGTAGTCAAACTCGAGTTGGAATTCGTATTGTGTACGTACACTACCAATAGATAATTACAAATAATGAGCAAAGAATTACAATTATTGCAACAATGGGTCGATTGTAACGGGCTAATACTTAATAATAACGGACAGTCTCAGCTGGCAACAACAATAACAACAACAACAACAACAACAAATGTAGCCAAATCACGATTGTAAGAAATCACCTTTTCTTTTATTACTGTTGTTATTGTTGTTTTCGACTCGACCAACACACAACACGCAAGAAGCACAAATGAAGCCCAACAACAACAAGAATGCAACCGGCCAACATGTATAATTAACAGATACCCTGTACAAAGAGCTCTGCTTGCTCTTGCAAATTTGGTGAAGAGAATTTGATAAAAATGTTGTCAAAGACGACCTTAAAATTGTATTGCAAAACTCTACATAAGAAATTATTATAAATATTATATATAGATTTAAAAAAAAATTGAAATTTTGTTTCCATCCGATTATTCTGATTTCGCGACTAATTTCCAAAGATCGCAGTGAAATTAGATAATATCCTAAAATATTGGTCCAAGGCGAAGTTCTCATCAAACTAACTTTCAAAGAAATAGTTGTTTCTCGAGTAGTATTTGTATGTGTCTGAATCTTAGTATACCCATTAGAGGAGCATGCATTTAATGAGTACACGGTACAATAAACGAAAACGAAATCGACGGCAACAAAATAAGTAAAATTAACAATTACATAAAACCTTGGGGCAGAGCTGGTACATATATACATATGTAAATGCATACATTTGTACATACATTCTCGTACATACATAATATTGCCTGCCTGGGTTAACTGGCTTGGGACTTGGAAACTGTCTTCGCCTTTTGATGCAATAAACAACGACGAACCGAAAAACTGCTCCGAGAAACCAACAGACGATCGACTGAACATCAACAATAACAACAACAACAACAACGAGCCCGTCTAGTTGCTTGATTAACTTGCTTGATTTAACAACAATATTGTTGTTGTTTATTACCTTTTTTTTCATGTGGGTTCAAGGCGCTCTGCATAGGAAATGAACTCGCTGGCAATTACTGCACCCAAAAAAAATAAAATAAATAAAAAGAAAACAGCGTGTTGCAAATGCATTGCAATTACTGTTGAAAGAAACACTGATTTTCCATCCAGAACTACAAAATGTACATCAAATAAGTAGTAAAGCGTTCTTTCTGCTCAGGTTAAAGTTGCTTTCATACATTTTGAGCCCCTAATTACGTGTAAGTGTATGCAGAAGCATGAAATGAGAAGGCACGTTTTCATGCCATTGTTATTGTTTTTTTTTTGTTTATGACTCTTGTGACTCCCATGCAAAGCAGATCTCGTGGATTCCGTGAATCAAGACTCGCTTAGTATATATAGTTTATATCTTTATACATTTATACAACATTTTCACAATTAACGTGATCTGTTGAAAGAATTGTTCAAACAAATAAATCTACATATAATATATAAATTATATTGGGTCAGTGTCACACATCCTGTAAGCACTGTATAAAAATATATAGTCGATAATCGAACTGAAATAAACACAATTCGAATTCTTTTGTCTTTAAATAACTATTTCTTCTTTTTTCATTTGCCTGTTGTTAAAGTTGACTTTTACAGCTATAGTTAGATACATTATTCAGTCACATTTCACGCTTACACAGAAACAGAAATGTCGATGCGCTTAATTTTGCATATTCGAAATCATGATTTACACACAAGAGGATTTTTTACATTCCTGAAATGTACTTCCTTCAGTGCATTCTGCTGATGCTGCTTCATAATGAGGAGATCGAGAGCAGAGAATGCTTTTTTGCATTTGCATTTGCACGTCTTCCAATGATCTGCAAAAGAGTGAGCGAGATGGACGGAGGGAAGGAGGTGGAGAGAGCGAAAGAGAGGGACAAAAGAGTGGGGAAGAGAAGGTCGCAAAACTGAAATTTGCATATGCCCTTGCTGCTAACAGGAATTGTGAGCTTGGGCTCGGAGGAGCACTCAAGAGAGCGCAAGAGCGAGAGCGAAACAAAAAATTGGGGAGGAACGATTGGCAGTGGAACGAATGGGAAAAAAGCAGGAAGACAACTTTCGCTGTTTATGTACAACGGGAAATAAGTGTGTGTGTGTGCAAGTACAAGATACAAAAAGCAGCTCAAGAGCATGAGAAGGGGGAGGGGGAGTCGTGGTGAACTAAATAATTCGTTTTCGTTTGCTGATTGTTTATGTTTTAACATCAACACGAGAATTCATTTAAATAGTACACAAAAATAAACAAAAGTTCAACATAATTTCAAAAACAGACTTACCAACAGACAACAACAAAACAGACGTCGGCTTCAATTGTGCACACACACACACACACACATATATTTATATATAAATATATATATATATATATACACGCAGAGAGAGAGCAAATTAGAGCCAGTTGTTGTCGTTGTTTTGGCTGAGGATTAAAAAGCCGATAACTAGATTAAGATAAAGATTAGTGCGAATTCTTAGCCAGTAGCAGCCAATGAAAATTCCCACACACAAACACACACACACACACATGCAATTGAAGAGAGATGGAGAAGAATGCGGCGCAGAGTAGTTTTTTGGGTAGCGCTTCCTCTTCTTCATGTGGCGCGCACGCATAAAAAAAAACATACACACACACACATCCTAAACAAAGAAGAGAATGTGGAGGAGATGAAGATGATGATGTTCACAATGATGATAATGATGATGACGAGCTTGGCTCTCTTTGCAGCAGCAGCAGCAGTTTCTTCTTCTTCTTCATCATCTTCTGCTCTTGGTAACTATGCATTTTGGTTAAACTTGTTCATTTTCAATGAAATGCACAAAAGAAAGATAAAAAAATATAATAAAAAAACATACAGCAACAGCCAAAACAAGAACACAAAAAAAAAGATTTAAAAAAAAAAGTGAACTTAAAGTGCGTCTTTCTCAATATGCAAAGTTTGCAAAACTTTGACATTTCATTTCTTTGACGTTGCAGCATTTGTTGTTGTTGTTGTTGCCGCGGTGACACTGGCGTCGGCATCAATGGCTACGACGACGACGTCAACGAGCATTAATTGGCGGCGTCGCCTCCAACACTTTGGCAAAATTGTGAGCAAATGTTGCCTGCCGCTAGTGCTGCTGTTGCCCCTGTTACCACCCCCTCCCTCCATCCACACACACACACAGCACACACAACCATCACAATTTCAGCATGTTTCATATATTTAGACGCACTTTTTTACTCGCCTTTTTTCTTGTTGCTTTTTTTTGTTTTTGCTACAAAAGCAAATTTATTTCACACACGCACAACAAATTTCCGATTCCGATTCGGATTCACGCGGGTCGCGGGCAGCACTCTTGTTTTTGTTGCTGTTGTAAATTAATGCTTTCGTTTTGTGTTATCACATTTGTGTTGAAGCATAGTTAACTTATTTGTTTGCATTTGTGGTGAGTAGTACGAGCGTAAAAAAAAAATAACAAATTATGATTATTTTTTGTCCGAAATTGCATCCGCTTGGCGAGCGAGCGCTTGAACGTATGAGTTAGGGATGGATAGAAATATCGATACTGCAAGACCTGGTAGTTGCATTGAAGCGGCGATATACGCATTCAAGCGATACTTCAAGTTATATCGATATTTAATGCGGAATAAAAGCAGTGTACGATATATTAATTAAGAGCAATCGGATGTAATCGGATGACCGCCTCGCTAATTTTAGTGTTCTTGTGGTACAGTGGGGTAATTTCAAAATTTTTCTGGAAAAATCTGTCAAGTGGTCTTCTACAGAATAAATACTAAACCCTTTTTTCTTTGGATTCAGTAGTATTTTTATAATAAGTGAATTAAATCGAACTAATTTTTCATTATGTTCTTTGGTCATAATATTATAAATGTATATTAACACAAGCGTTAAGGCAGTTACAATCGTCACCTGTAAAACGATGTAATCAACAAAACAATGCAAAATATTTCGTGTGTGCTTCTTCTGTTTTGCCCATTTCTTATCGATATATCCTTCTTGGAAAATCGATGATTGGCAGCACCGTCCTAGAATTCATTTTCTAAAATCGATAGCTAATTGATAGAGAAGGCACCTGCATTTGCATGAATTGATAATTTGATAACATTATATATGCGTTGCAGAATTGCATATCAAAATATAATGTAGCTTTAATTAAGAATCGTCATCGTATCAATATTCGTATGTATGTTATGTGCCTAGGCGAATACTTTATTTTGAAACGAAAATAAACTTATGCAAAATGCAGGATATATTGTTGTACTATCGATAACAGCGATATTAATTGTAAAAATCTCAACCACTAGCTAGACAGCGACATACGAACAGGCCAAAAAAAAAACGAAAAGAAAGATGAGAAATATATGTTGGACAAATTAAGAAAGCATTTGGTCAGCGCAAAATAACCACTCAAGTGCACGAACTTTGGTCCGGCCGCCAATGGTAGCGTTGAGGTCAACGCCAGCAACAGCATTAAGCCGTTTTGGAAGATGTGCGCAGCGTTCGCATTCGCAGCCATTCATTGCTGGTCGATATAAGCAAACGGCAGGCTGCAAAACATACCCAGGCTAGGCCCAAAACAACAACCGTACGAAACTGAACAGGCCCAAAGGGACATTCGCAACAGTAACAGGAACAGCAGAAGCAACAGCGACTAGAAAGAGAAGCAGCAGGCGATGGCAGCCGACGCCGCCGCCGTCTCGTCGCCCGATGCACTGCAAGCTTTCAATGTGGACTTTAGCGAAATATCGCTCGGCGAGGTGAACCCTTTTTTGTTGTTTTTGTGTACAAACAAGAGATAAGCACACAGTTTACTTTAACACAATTCTTTCATTGCCGCATGTAGAAAGTCGGGCATGGCACGTTTGGTGTTGTGTCCAAGGCAATGTGGAGCAACAAGCTGGTGGCCGTCAAGGAGTTCTTCGCTAGCGCCGAGCAGAAGGACATTGAGAAGGAGGTGAAGCAGTTGTCGCGCGTCAAGCATGCCAACATTATTGCGCTTTACGGCATCTGTTATGCCCAGCAGGCCACATATTTAATCATGGAGTACGCCGAGGGCGGATCCCTGCACAATTTTCTGCATGGCAAAGTGAAGCCCGCGTATAGCTTGGCGCATGCCATGAGCTGGGCGCTCCAGAGTGCCGAGGTGATTCCTTATTCTTCCTTGTCATTTATCTGAAATGTATAAACTGTTTGAAATGTGCATCATCTCGCGCATAGGGTGTCGCCTACCTGCATGGAATGTCGCCCAAGCCGCTGATCCATCGCGATCTGAAGCCGCTCAATTTGCTGCTGACCAACAAGGGACGCAATTTGAAGATATGTGATTTTGGCACCGTCGCCGATAAGTCAACCATGATGACAAACAATCGGGGCAGCGCTGCCTGGATGGCGCCCGAGGTGAGTCCAAAACCAAATGCAAATCCAGTTGATGTTCTTCCTTGTGACACATTTTTGTTTAGCTAGATAATTGCAATATATAATTAATGGAAAAGCTGGCAAGTGGTGAACGATATTTGCTTCAAGATATTGGTGAAATCATTATTAGAAACAATCTTTCTTTTGTGCGTAGAACGTTCAGACAGTTAAGGACAGCAGTCCTAAAGCGAAGCTTTGCTGTATTTTAAAATATAAACCGAATCTGGGAAACTAGTCAAAGTAATTGCAATTTTAGACTCAACAGGTTGGTATGTGGTAGATGAACCCATAACCATAAACGAATTCTCAATACTTTGAAATATTAGTATACGCTGAACCCATGAAAAATGTGTAGAGACTATGTAACAAGCAGATGGAAGCATCTTCGATCCCATAAACTATATATACATATATAGAAGACGAATCGATGTGATGCATGCTCGCCTGTATGAACAGCTTGGTTCAGGTTATCTTTCTTATCGAGCTGTCTCGACTCGAGCATTGACTCTATACCTTCTGCGTCCAACAGGTTTTCGAGGGCTCCAAGTACACGGAGAAGTGTGACATTTTCAGCTGGGCGATTGTGCTGTGGGAGGTGCTGTCGCGCAAGCCACCATTTATGGATATCGACAATGCCTACACCATCCAGTGGAAGATACACAAGGGTAAGTGATAATATTAGTTGCTGATGATATATGAAAATGGTAATTAATATGGGTGAATTGCAGGTGAGCGACCGCCTTTGCTGGACAATTGTCCCAAGCACATTGAGCAACTGATGACTGCCTGCTGGATGACGGCGCCTGAAGATCGACCCTCAATGCAGTATATTGTTAGCGTGATGAATGAGATTATCAAAGACTATGTTGGCGCCGACAAGCCGCTAGAATATGCGTTTATCAACCAACAAGTGAGTGGCCACATCAAATACCATTAGCTGAAATACACAATTTCATCCCATATCCAATGCAGATTGTGACCAAAGAGAGAGACGGCACGGTGGCCGCGCAATATGATAGTATAAGTCACAGCTCCAGCGACATGAGCCTTGCGTCCACACAGCTAACACCGACAAATGTGCGTGGAACAGCGACTGAGATTGGCACTGGAACTGGAGATGGAGCTGGAGCTGGAGCTGGGTCTGTGACTGGGACTGGGTCGAGTGATACCGAATATACCTCATCAGAGCAAACGCCCACCAATTCGGGCCAATTAGACAATAATGGACTGTTCCATATGAGCAGCAGCAATCGCTGGGATGCCATACCCGAAGAGGACAGTGGCGAGAGTCAAAACGCTAGCTTCAATTTGACATCGTCCGCAGAGGCAAGCAAGCGTTTGGAAACCATACGCAACGGCATGATACAAATGGCCAGCAGGCCAATGGAGCAGCTTACCCTCGATGTTGAACCGGTATATACAAATCAAATTTGATTATATATATGTATATATATATATATATATATATGTGTATAACTATACTTACATCTTGTGTGTTTATTGCAGAACGGTTTTGAACTGAATCGCAGCGAGAGCAGCCGCAGCAGTTTGCATGGTGAGTGCCTGATCGCAACTATTGTCAGCAATGTGGATGATCTCGTTGTCTTCGTCTAATTGTCTCTTGTCTGTCGTCTGTTGTTGTGCTTATTGAGTGATTCACACGCACATTAGCACACTCTTTTGGATGATCACGATTGTGGCATGGTAATTGTTGTCGTTGTCGTTGTTGTTACTGCAAATAGCTCGACGCATTGTCAGCGTTTGCATTCTGTTCGGGTCTCGTCTACCATGTGGCAGCTGTGTGTGGTCGATATGAAGGCATGACGCACCAGCGGCAACAGCAACAACCACAACCACAACAACAGCAACAGCACGCAATAGTTTATTGTATATAAACAATGCAGTTGCCATCTCGCTCTAACTCGAGTGTTCGTTCCGTTTAATTGCTCGATTTTTTGGTTAATTAGTTGCTGCGTTGTTTTGTATTATTATGCAAAAAGCATTTTGAAAACATTTGCGCCTCAGGCCGCCAAAAACGTTATAAATATGCGATGCGCTCATGCAATATGCAACAAAATAGCAAAATTCAGCGCATCGCCGAAACGCAGCATCAACAAAATGCCATCTCAACGATGCACATTTGCCAACAAATACCCGCAGCTGATATGCATATGTTGTTGCATACAACAAAATTGCATCCAAATGTTGCCAATGTTCTTCCCACCAGCTCAACAAAGGCAGGGCTGGACAAGTTCTTGAACGAGACAAGGGACTATAAATATATATGTTGTCCAGCACAATGTTACTCAGATTGATATTATTAAAACACGCGTAGACTTGTTGGCTTTTCTTTCAAAAGCACTGGCTACGAAATGATCGGCTAAAGGCTAAGACTGTTCAACTGATTCTTCACTTGTAGCCAAAAGATTCTGATAAACTTGTGCCACATTTGACGCGTTAAGATGACTGTTCTCAATTCGAATAAAATCGACAACATTTTCCCTTTTATTTATTATTATGCTAAAAATGTGCAATTTGTCCTTTTCACTTGCTACTACAAATACTAGTTAATTGCCTTGTAGATTTTCATTATAATTATCTCAAAATGAGACAAGATCGGCCAGCATTTTGTGTGGCCAAATTGAAGAGGAAGGCGTGTGACTCGACCAAAAAGAGAGTGTATTTGTAGTCATTTCACTCTTTTCACGAGTTGCACATTGCGCTGCACAATTAACGTATTGTGTACATTGACTGACTGACCAAATGACTGGCTGGTTGCCTGGCTGGCAATTTCGTTCAGATTTATAGCCATGACATGCACCGTCACCACAGTCGCCTCTTTCGGTCGCATCACCATAAACACAACACAAAAATATAAGAAATTTATTCAAAAAAAAAAAAAAAAAAAAGGAAAAAAAAAGAGAAAATCATCTAATGGCTGCGGCACGCCAGAATAACGCACACACAATTGACGAGGCCGACAGTCGGGTGGCCAAAATCTTTTTTGCCGCCACCACCCCCTCTCTCCCCCAACTCGCACCCGCCATCCATGCTGCTTCCGTCTCCCGCGCAACCGCATTGACCAATGAGTCATTCGGCAATAATCTCGCTTTTATTTTGATTTCGTACATATATAGTACACATGTATCACATGCATAGTATACACAAACATATATATTTATATATGTATATATATATATATATATATATATATATATATAATAGATGTAGTATATATATGTATATATATATATAGACACATGTACAATTGTCTATACAGCAAAATGAAAAGCCAAAAGAGCGAAAATTTCATTTTAATGGGCACGGGGACAAGAAAAAAGCAAAAAAAAAAGCAAAAAAAAAAAAAAAGATTTCAAGCAAAAGATCGTTTTAAAAATTCGCTGCAAAACGACGGAGACGATTCATTTTTGCCATGGCTTGGACACAGACACAGTGTCACATCTTCTAGCCCAAAATTGATATATATATATATATATGTGATATACTTATGTGTATTCGTGTCTGTGTGTGTGTTAGCCATTGATGCAGCAGCATCAGCGACCTAGTCACGCTGCAATCTTGTCTAAAAGTAAATATTTCTGTTTTTTGGGTGGAGGGTTGCGGGCAACATTGGCATTTATCGCAGGGGAGATTTCCCAACCGCATGCCACCAGCATTATTCATCCCCAGATGTGTGTATGTATGTGTGTATGTATGTATGTATGTATGTGCGATCAGCAAATGCTCATCAGCAGCTCGATATGGCAATGTTTTTGGGGTCGTCGTCGTCGTAGGGAGCCAACACTTCTATATTGGTGATGAGATACAAATACACATACATACATAGATGACTTTTCTATGTGCCTGTACTTATGTGTGTCTGTGTGTGTGTGTGTGTCTGTGTGTGTGAGTATGCCCCACTCTCCTAGTTTTTGTGCTCGTCATCTCGACGAATTTGCTGCGACTGTGGCAGTGGTTGCTGTTGCCGCCGCTGCTGCTGCTGCTACTGCTGCTGCTGCTGCTGCTGTTGCTTCCTCTTGCCACTGCTCTTCGACAGCGGCACGATGTGATCCCAAAATTTACTCAGTCTACGTTTGAGAGCCGTGCCGTCCTGAGTGCCGCAATGTTACTGCAATTTCCGACAACGCAACGCGCCAAAGATCGTCGTCAATTGTTGTCAACGCCGGCTGTTTAATCTAACCACGCCCCGCCCCCTAACGCCTCCCGACCACGCCCGATTCCCCCACCCCATATTCAATTTTTACACATTCAAAATTCTCTGAAACATCCATTTGTGCTGTGAAATTTTCAACAAAAAAAAAAGCACAAAAAAAAGAAAGAAGAAAAGCAAACAACAAATAAACATTGGGGCAGCAAAAAAAAAACAGAAGAAAAGTGGGAGGAAGAGAGGGAGGAAGACAAGAAGACAAAATTCGCTTGAAAATGTTTGCTTTGCGTCTCTGTTGATAGTTGATAGTTTGTTTTTCCAACATTTCCCCCAAGCGAGAAAATACCTACGCCATCGGTGCAAGGGTGGAAAATAGAGGGAGAAAAAGAGATCGAATCATTTGCTTGCTCATCGCATTCTCTCTCTTTTAATACATATATATCTATATATATATATATATATATATTCACCCAACCCTTACCGAACTCCACCGATGAACCCATTGAAAATGATCCCGCCTCACACATAACTGGTTGGCGTGCATCGATTATCAGCTCAAATAGTGCAAAGCGAGTCCAAGCAGCACTCGATCAACATGTGCGACACACGCGCCTTGATCACCACAAAGCAGACCAGCGATCTGCACAGTTGCTGGATCATCTATAGTATGTGTCATCAATCACCAGGAATTCTTTTTGCTCTCATTTCCATTTCCACCTGCCTGAAAAAGAAAAACAAAAAACATTAACATTAATTGCATTTGTTTTCTGTTCTATGTTTTGTTGCAGCCAAAACTGATGGCCGGGAACGTTTGACAGTGACGGACACGAAGCCGGTGATCATGACCAGTGGCAGCTCTGCCACCAACAACAGCAACAACACCACCACAGACCTCACTAACAACAATAACAATTATAATATTAACAGTAATAACAATGAACTCAATACAAATGGACTGCTTAGCCAAGCCCCCAATGCCAATGAAACGAACGATTGCATCGATGCACGCATCGATGATGAGGACACGGATGCGGATGTGGATGCTAACTGCGGTTATACCGAGCAATCACTGGCAGAGATATTAGATCCTGAGCTGCAGCCAGAGCCGCCCATACCAAACAATGCGGAATCGCAGGCGATCTATCGGGATCATCGGCACATGGCCAAGGAGTATCTCAGCGTCGACACAGACCTCTACTACGCGCAGGACTTCAAGGAGAAGCTAATACTGCAAATGGATCGCATCGAGCGCGATCAAAAACAGGAGCTTTTGCGCAAAATTAAAGACAAGGTGCGAAGGTTTAAACATGATCCGGAATCTGATCGACGAACTCGATTTATCGATTTATATATCATGTTTTAAACTGTTTCTGTTGTTGTTTTACTGTTCATACGCAAGTTTCTCACTTCTCATCCAATCTCTATCTTTTCTGTACAGGAGGGCCTGCAAAGCCTCTACAATAATCTGCAGCAGCAGTGGGAGAAGCTGCCAGCTGCCCGCCAGCCAAATCCTCATGGTGGTCGCCTGCAGCCACCGGTTGGGGTGGTTGGCAATAATAGTCACCACAGCAGTAGTCAGGAGCTGACTGGTGGCATCAGCAGCAATGAATCGGTGGAGAATGATGGCTGGGTCGTTATATCACCGCATCACAATACGTAGCTCGGATTTGAGACAGTTTCTGTGGAATCAATGTGTGACCAACCAACCAGTAGCTGTGTATTTCCAACTGTATTTGTTTAACTTATAATCGTAATCTGTAATTATTAATTAATGTAATTGTTTAAGCTAAGGTTCATTGCGTTTTGACATTTAGAATGAATCTAGATGTTTTAGCGTGTAGTTTTAGCCATGTTGCTTGTTTCTGTGTACCTTGTAAGCATTTTGACACTTAAGATTTTATTGCTACTTGCTATATATATATATATATATATGTATATATATATGTATTTAATATGAACATAGTGTATGTGTATGTGTATGTGCATTGATATTGAGATGTATTGATGTGACAACAGACGTTTACCAAAAATATATAAAAGTATCTGCCATCGATTCGTGTCCGCAACGAATCCATGGCAAATCTCGAACAAATACAAACGGTGTTTATATCTATTTATACAATCAAAGGCCCAGTTTTCTTCAAATTGTAACTGTAGGAAAGGAATAACACAGACGCATTGTTATTTTATGTTATCTTTTTTATTTGTATTATGTTTTCTACACATGGACATCTGTATTAATTAAGTGTGAAGACGCTTGTTTAAAGTTCAATTTGATGGTGGCTCAGCCAGCCTATCTACCTTTGTAGCTGCAGTGTTCAGTCAGTCAGCACAAATTGTCATATACATACAGGGTATACCAAGATCATATCTTATACTTTTCTAGATATAGACATCTAATAGTAGTTTACTAAAACAAAAAAAATTTATATTTTTTATTGTAAATCGTTTGCTAAGTATTTTTGCTAAGTGTTACATATTCGGACGTTTGACCCGCTTTTAACAATTGTTGCTGTTGGCCTTGCTTGGCACGTTTATTCACTGTACAGTAGTAACATGGGGGCAGGGGACAGCACTTTAAGGCTAATCACAAGCATAGATGGGGGGACATTTCTATAAATATATCTTCTTTTTTTTTTTGCATTGCATTTCTTTTCTTTGTTTTTATGTATGTAAATGATATCAGAGAGTTCCCTTAAATTCGTTGGAGAAGCCGAACTTTTTGGGTCTTTTTTCGTTGTTAGGGATCAAAGCTGGGTACATAGATGGCGGCACAGGTGGACTCCCAGACATCGTTGGGCGTATCCCACGAGTCCTTGCGATGCCACCAGTCGCCCGTATCGAGATCATACGCCATCGTCTCCGAACTGGCACGATCAATCGATTCGGTTGAATCAAGTCCACCCACAAAAAAGATGGTTCGTCGCATTGAGGTGACGCCCGAATAGAATTTGGGCGCTGGTATTTTAGTTTCCACACTCCACGTATTCGTCTTAATGTCATACGCATAGATGTGCTCCACGAGCACACGAGATTCCCGCAGCGTCTCATGCCAGCCACCGCATGCATAGATGTGATTGTCAATGGCCACCAGGACATGGTCACAGCATGGCGTCGGCATCGGCGCCAGTTCCAGCCAGCGGTCGCTCTTCGTATCGAAACACCACATGCTGGACAATATGTTTGCCAGGTGTATGCCACCTGTTGGACGAGCCGAGAGAGAAAGTGTTTCAATAATCATTCAAATTAAATAAACAAATGGAGAAGCGTCGAGACATATCTCTGCTTCTATCAATATTATTTTAGTTACAGCATTTAAATTGATTAAAATTCATGCAGCAGGCTTTTTACGTCCAACAGCTTTAAATCAATATGCCTTTCATATCAAATCTCGTTTTTAACAGATTGCTTGGCTAAGTGAAACTTTTACTTGGTATTCGATATTCTACGGCGATCAATAATTACGTAAGGCTTCAAGCCGGCCATGCTTTAGTTTGGCAAACTAATCGCTTAATTGATATTCAATAAAAAATCGAATTATAATATTAAAGAAAGTCAAAAGCGGTTCGACATGCAATGATTTGTGTGACGCATCACAAAATGTTAATTTACCGGAGATGTAAAGCTTGTCGCCGACAACGACGCCGGCATGCTGACTGCGATTCTCCTGCAGGCTTGGCATATAGGTCCACGAATTGTTGGCCAGATCGTAGCGCTCCACATTGGAGATGCGACGCAGTGCCTCCTCGGAGTTATCGTCATGCTCAACGATGCCACCGACGGCATACAAATGTTTCTTGCCAACCGCATTGAGTGAGAAGCGGCAGCGATCTAGCTGTATTGGTGCAATGGTCACCCAGGAGTCACGCAGCGGGCAATAGCGAAAACCAAATGGATGAATGTACTCCTTGAGGCAGACATCGTAAGCACCTCCCACAATGAACAGCTCATTATTGAGCACGGCCGTACCGAAATTGCCTGCAAGCAACGTACAATTACATTAGGAACAGGCAAAGATTGTATTCTGTTGTTGCTTACATTGATCTATGTGCGGTATGGAGGTCAACTCGTACCACTTCATTTTGGTGGGGGAGAAGCACATAATCTCATTGGTCAGACCTTTCCATTCGAAGCCACCGATTTTTAGCAGACTCAGCTCCATGCCGCGCATATTGGTGGGTCCCTGGTCCTGTACGCCCTGCTCGAGCGCCACCAGGCTGGTGCCGTCACCCTTGGTGTTCTCCTGAAGCTTGGCCAGGCACTCCTCGACCAGCGAGTAGTTGAGATGACGCAATGACTTCAGTTCCTCACAGCTAACATATTGCCATTTAATTAGGCGCAACAGTTCGCGCAATGAACCATCCTCCAGCTGTTGATCGTTGCCATACGTGCAGAGCAGGCGCACCAGCTCCAGTTCACTGACATCGATCGGATAATTGCTGGACAGAATATAGTGCAGTTGTTCCAGTTTGACATCCTTGAAATCACCGCTGGCGGCAAACTCCTTGAAATGTGCGCATATATAACGATATGCACGCTCCGCCAACGCCAGCTGGCCATAAATTTCCGCCATGCTCGCAATGGCCAAACAGTTTTCCATACTAATCTTTTGCTCGAGGAACACGGTGCAGCGTTCGATTACCTCTTTGACCTGGACATGCGTGGCCGCCGCTAGCGTCTCCTCGACATTATCGATATTCAGCTCCAGCAGCGATGTGTATATATAAATGATAATCCGGCTCATCGCTCGCGCCGTAACGCCATATAGTGTGATCTCCTCCTTGCGTGACTCGATCATGGCACAATCCGCGAACATGGCGCAAAAATAATCGCTACTCGCCGCCAGCACAACCCGATGGGCCTGTTGTCCGCATATGTGAATACATGATTGGCAATTATCAATTATTGATTTGGGGGACTGTTGTACGCACCTTAAAGCGATGCTCGTCCACGATGAGCGTCACGTCTGTCAGTTTGCCCTGGGAGCGTAGCTTGTTCAGGCCACGCAACAGATTCTTTTCACCAGCACCAGATGGCGCTGCCACGGCCGCAGACATATCCACAGACAGCTTTCGCGTTATCAGTGCAAACGCGCTTATGCCCACTGTGTCAGCAACTGTTGTCCCACTGTCACAGACCTTACCCTTACTCAATGTGCGATGTTGATGATGATGATGTTGATGACGCTCTGGTTACGAAATCATGCCCACCCCCCGCTTCGGGTAAGCGATAACGAAAACAGTGCTTTGAGCGCACGCACACACACACACGCGCAAGCGATAAATCAATGAATTACTTGTTGATAGCTGGATTGTAGTTGAATTTTAGTGTTTACAGTATGCGCCAACAGCTGTTGCCTTAAGTATATTTCTGTAAATTGTGGCCACACAAACACAGATGAATGTGCATGTTATTTATATGCATATATATATATATATAAATATATATATATACATAAATATATATAATGTATATTACGAATGTACAATTTAAAAACAGCACTTTGATATAACTACCCACATTTGAATATATTTGAATTTAAGCAATTCGCTTTTCTCTCTGCTTGCAACAATTTTGTGTGTGGTTACAATGTCTTCATGTTGAAAGAAAGTGTGCGTATGCTTGCGTGTTGTGTGTGTGTCGGCTTGTGTGTGTGCTTGTCTAACTGTGTATATATCAATAGTTTTTCGGTGTTGGATAACGCTTTGCAGCTGCTGTGAATTGTAAACACCTGTACGTGTTGTGCACTGCGTGTCGTTATCCAACACATCACACATTTTCGTTATTATTTGAACTGAAACCGATAAAGACGATAAAAAAAAGCTCTAAGTTTGAATTTGTCACTGTTAAGCTTTTCATTTCATTTGGTTGGCTTGCGCATTTACTTATCATGAAAACACAAGCGAAAATAAAGCTTATTTCATCAATACATGAATAGATATCACTTTCTAACATAAGTCAAACCCTAGGCTTTTTGTAAGCTTTCGTAGTAGCTCAGGGTCGAGCGATTCGAAAAGAACATCCTCCAGAGATCCTTTCATAAAAGATACTGGACATGGTTTTTCACATTTTAAGCATACTTTTTGTTGCAGTCAGTATTTTTCCGATAATTTTCGGTCCACCACTAAAGATTTGACATTCACTGCGAAAACTGCAAGCTAACCAAATTAAATTTGTAAATTTGTCCGACAAACAGGCAAGTAAGCTTAAATGTTTGTATTATTCTTAAGCTAGCTTGTCTTCTGATATTTCATTGGGCTCTACACTTAAACTACACTAAAAGCTCAAAGCGCATATTGCGCTAAAGCTTTTCGTACTGACTTGGGTGAAACAACAGCAACAAGCTGGTTTTTACCGTTTTTATATTTTTTTATTAGCAGGCTCTGCGATTTGGATGATGAAATTCTTCAAGCATATCTAGTTCATTATTTCATTATATTCTAAACATAGTTCATCGCAGGACTGTGAATATTATATTATCCAAACAAAAAAATTTTCAGAAATATAGCAAGAGCGAGAGATTCTTCTTTGGGTCACTAGCCAGCCACGAGGGAGGCCAAGAAGCAAAACTTCACTCGAAAGCAACACGAAGCAATACTCAAAGAACAAGGAACAATGACGACACACCCTTTAATTACCTGGGCATCGGTGGTTGCCCAAGGATTGTCACCAAATGAATCTTCACCGAAACCAGTCTTGACACAAACACCAATTGCGTTACCAGTATCAACACCAATTGCGTCACCAGTACGAACACCAATTGCGTTACCAGTACCAATACCAAATGCAACACCATTGGTATCTCCAACCTTGACACCGGATTCGACGCATACACCCAAGTCAATGGATAATGCTGTGCCGACTGTGTTTCAGGAACCAAATCCTCAAGCCAAATGGCCACGACAACGAAGCTATCGACCAAATTGCTCTAGTGTCTACCATATGTACCAACGATTTCCGGCCCCCATGGGCTGGCAGACAGTTGGTCCAGCACCACCACCACTAGTAGCAGGACCAATTTTCAACTTGCCGTCGCAACGGACAATCGAACTCCAGAATATGATGTGGGATAGGGAACAGCAACAGCGAGGATTATTTAGACCACCATTGATGGCTTACCAGGATGCGACGGTCGGGCAGGAGGAACCAGAATTCGATACGGGCATCCAACAGGAGCGCGATGCCTACGCTGAGACACAGTGGCAGTGGCAGCCACTGAAATACTCCCGTCAGGTGTGGGATCCACTGGACAAGAGCCAACGCAGCCAAGATCCTACCCGTCTGATCGGTGAGTAGACGAAAATACTCTCTTTGAATATTTCCTCGAAATCTCAATTGCAGGGCCACCGCCTCCGGGCTTTGAGCATGTGTTCTGCGGCAAGCGATCCTTGTCCATTCGCTCTCGTCAGCTGCTCGGCGAGCAGGTGACACGTGGTCCGCCCACCGCATATCCAACACCACAACCAATGTTGACCACAGAGGAGGATCTGCGTGAACAGCTTCATTTCTTAGGTGAGAGGCATCATCCGATGATCCGCTTGCTTAACATTGTCGTACATTTTTCAGCAGAGACTTGTCTGACTCCATAAGATATATATATATATATATATATATACATATATATAGATTCTTGAACAACATCGATAGAGCCATCTGTTTGTCTGTCTGTATAAAGCTAATGAAACTTGGTAGACATCCGACTTTCTGCTGTTGGCAGTACATATTTTGGAGTCGGCCGGATCGGATAACTACATCATATAGCTGCTTTAGCAACCATCGATGGAAACATGAGTTTCTGTATTCTTTTCTCTCTTGATTAACTTTGAATGCATTGCTGCCCATAGTTGATGGACAGAAGAGAGTTGAGAATTATATAAATTCTTGATCAGATCGACGAGCTCAGTCGATTTACACACATAGGTCCAAGACCAGCCGTCCGTCGACATAATGCCATTGCCATTCAATTATCGAATGCAAATGAATTGCATAAAAATATAGTTGGTTGATAGATAGAGCACTCTCGACTAGAAAATCACTCTTAACTGTTTCAATCACTCACGATTCCGCAGCTGACAAAGACACGCATTTGGTAAATCTTCTGGGGCAAGTGAGGGTCAGCAACGGTGGCACCGGAGATGGCCATTATGTTCGCGCAGTGCGCAAGTTGTTGCCAATGGCTGAGAGTATGTCACCACCTGGTTGTAGTATCAACTTTTGGGAAATGATGCGTCGCAATCAAAACAATCAAGCAAGACCATGAAGTCAACATCAGAATCAAAATCAAAATGAGAATACTTTCGTGACGCACAAAGATCAGGTAGCAAAGAAGACAATGGATGATATTCCATGTCCAAAAGGTTCGCTAGACTAAAACTAAGCCTGTTCATATTAATAAATCAAATGAAAATTAATGCTTAATAAATCTACAGAAGGTTGAATTTTATTTAGCATATTTGTATAGAAAATAATGATGAAACAAGCAAACAAATGTTTGACCATCTTTTTACTTTTCATCTATTGCATTTCATTGCATTTTCGCAGATTAATCATTTTTCACTCAGAATTATACATTAATATTCAATGTAGAGTTAAAGTGTAGGCAAGAGCAGAAAACGATCTCGGCTTATTTCACAGTAATGAAAGTTTATCAAATACTTATGTATTGTTGTCAGGTTGGCAAAGTGTAAGTGAAGATTCCCGTGATGCTGTCGAGTGTTTGTTACATTAATTTAAATGCACAATTAAAATAAAAGCTTGCAGAAAACCGAAAACTTAGTTTTTGTATCTGTATCTGAAAGTCAGTTGAAATACTGTTTTTATTTCCAAACGCAGACATTTTCAAGTGCAGAGCGACAAAGTAAGACATGGGGGGGTGGGGGTCTGAGAGATAAAGGGACTAACGCACAAAGGACATTTGAAGCATATATAAATGAAATGAAATAAATTAAAATAAGTGTCGAAGCTAAGGCAGCAAAAAAGGACCAAAGGACTACAAATAGGAAAAACAGAAACAGAAACAGAAAACAGTCATATGTGGAGTTCACATGGTACGCATAAGATTACTTCCCACACACACACACACCCACACACACACACACACACACACACACACACACATACACGCATATGTAAATCGGATGGGTTGGCGCTCTAATGTGTATGCATTTGTAAAGTTCGAGTATCCTTTATTTTTAATTTTTGCTGTTGTTGCTGCTGCTGTGTTTTTTTGTTGTTTTTTTTTTTGTTTTTTTGTGTTGTGCCTAGCAACCCGAAGAAAAAAGCAGCAGCATCAAGAGCAGCACAAAATTGCTGAGTGCGGAATAAGTGGGCGGAGCCGGGCAGTCATACTCGGACCTCAATCTCGAACCCCCGGACCCGGACTTGGTCTCGGGTCGAGCAAAGACAAATTCATGTTGCATTTGTAGCTTAAGGATATTATCGTAGCATCCTTTGTGCCCGAAGCTTTTTGTTTTACTTTTTGCATACTTTATTTTTTATATCCCGCGCCTTGCTTCAAAGTCTTTTGCAACAACAACAAAACAAAAAAACAAAATGAGTACAAAAAAAAAAAATCAACTAGAGAGAAAGGGATCAAAACTGAACAGTAGGGAAAACTAAAAAGTAACACAAGAAATTACGAAATGCGAATGAACTTTCCACTGTGCTTTATCTCGAAATTTGAATACGCTGCTCTGGCAAAGCAGGTTAAAGAATTGTTTTCCACTGAAAAAGTCATTCAGCAGTTTAGTTTATAATTTGTGAATTTTAAATAAAATAATTAACACACAAACTGATGGTTTTCGATCTAAGAATCTGTGAATTTCTTTGTGTCTTTTATATAAATTTGTAGTTTGTTTTAACTCGATTTGTGCTGTTTTCATTCTGCTTTTAGAACATTTCAAAATAAATATTTTCTAAGTAATAATCAATTCTATTAATCATCAAATATTATATACAAAATGGTAACGTTTTTAAAAACCAGTCAATACTTATAATGATTCTATATAAATACATAAATGTTGTACTAAGATATATTGGAATACTGTGAAGGGTTCAAGTTTTCTATGCTGCTGTGCGTTGTTAGAGCATTGAATGGGCGAGAGGGTCATGCACAAGTGAACACACACACACACACGCACACACAGACACATACACACACACACACATTGAAACGTATGCATAATGCATGTGGGCATGTAAATGCAAAATAAAACTGCGTTGCCCAACTGTGGCCGACCCGTATCCTGCCATATCCTGCCGTATACTGCGCGCTCTGTCTAACCATCTATCTGTGTGTGCTGGCCATATCCATCAGTGACGTCGAGTCGTGGCTTTGAGGAATGTGCGAGCTTTAGATTTATTTGTAGTTAAGCACACAAAACAAAAAAAGAAAAAATAATCGAAAAACTCGAAAAACTCGAAAATCCGGCCCGTCCAGTATCGCCCGTAGAAAGAAGAACTTTATTTTAATTTCACTGCGGACGCTTGTAATGCAAAGTAGTCGAGTTTGTAGCCCAAAAAAGGATACGCGCCAACAAGTTGACGAGTTGCCACAGTCTGTCTGTCTGTCTGCCTGTCTGTCCTTCTGTCGGTTAGACACAACATCGACTGTGCTGCCTTAGAACATAATGGACGCAGGTGCTGTTGTTCTGTAGTTCGATTGGCAGCACTGGTCATAGTCCTGTAACGAGCGAATAGTTGCCTCGGCGGCCCCCCGTTGCCCCAGCTCGTTAATGGGCTTGCCGCACTTTACAAATTGGCTCAATTGCAAGTTTATGCAACGCCGGACGCAGGGCGTTCAACCAAAACCTCGCCCCGCGTTTGCTTTTGTTGCTAAAACTAATACCGCCATATGTGACCAGGACGACGCCGGCTCGTTATCCTTTCTGATTGTGTCGGCATGGCGTTTTCATTTTATTTTTTGTATTTTTTGTATTTTTTTTATTTGTTTTCTTTTTTCCATTCGGCATTGTTATGGGTATCATGGAAAAAAATTGTATTACACCTCAATAACAACACCAGGACATGACAATAAGTGAGTTCTTTTGGGCTCGTTATTGGGTATCTGCCTCGCTTTCTGTCTATGTCAGTCGCTCGGGCTGCTGGACTGCAGGACTGCCGGACAGCTAAGTATGTGTGACAAGTGATGCGTGTTTTGTTGCGGGCAGCGCCCGTCGCTGGCTCCTTAAGTGCTGCTGCTACTCGTCCTCATCTCCTCATCTGCTCGTTTTTGGTTTTCGCATATGATGTCCTTTTTTTTACGAACAGTCGGACTATCATGGCACGTAGGCCGCCTTGCTGCCCCCGCACTTGCGCGCTCAGCTCATTTTTTTTCATGCTTAATTGAATGGGTCAGTCATGGAGATGCCAATGGGCTGCGTGTGTGAGTGTGTGTGTGTGTGTGTGTATGTGTGTGTCTGTATGCCCTGTGTGTGCTCTGTGTGTCCTGTCATTGTCCTTGCCCACATGGTTGCCATCAGCGTCGGCCCGGAAATGTTCAATTCAATTTCCCCCGTCCTCCATCTGCAATATTCCTTCGGCAGTTCTGAGTGTTCGGTGCGGTTATTGAATATCGAGCACGTTCTTCCTTCTACTTTCCTCTTGCCATCGTTTGTCTTTTATCTCCTTGCTGAGGGTATTCTAATTTTGCTGTATAGCTTGTAACGCATCGAAGGACTCGCTTCCGACCCCATAATATATATATATTTGCGATGAGCAGTCGATATAGATATGCTCGTCTGATTGTCTGTTTCTATGCGAACAATTTCTTACATTCCGAAAAAATCGCTCAAAAAATGTAGAAAATTGCTATACATTTTACAGCAATGTTATTCAACACATTTTAAAAATTGTGTACACTTCTTAAGTGCATTTAATTTAATTTAAAAAAATACCTACGAATTTAGAAAGAATTTGTTCAAAAATATTTCTACATTTAAAAGGATAGTTTTAGAAATATGTTTCCTAATTATTCAAATGAAGGAGCCTTTAAATGCTCTAAATTTTGTTTTCGTATGTTTATAAATTATTTATACAAAACAGAAAAACTTTCCAGTTCTCAGGCGATTTTATTTCTATGTGCACTAGCAATGAGTATTATACCCAAAAATCTTATTCTTAAATGTGATCCACATTGGACCAATAAGGACTACAAAAATGCATTTGTAATTTTAGAAAAGTATTTCTTAATTATTACAAATATTGCTGAAAAAATATAAAAGTAGCTTTAACAATGTTGTTTCTTATTATATTAAGAATTTTTTTTTAAAAACGAGAAAAACTTTTTTATTTTCAAAGCTGATTTTCCTTGTAGGGCTTATGAGTGTTATTCAAGAAACCATATTATTAAAAATGAGTAGCAGCGTACTACAATATCAGTTAGCTTGTTTTTTCCTGAATTCATATTGAAAATTTGACGTTGACAGGTTGAACACCGTCTGCAAGTGTGTGTAATATTCGGTGTGCCCAAGATACCCTTCCATTTTTGTTTTTCTTGTCTTTTTTTTTTATTTCTTTTGCTTGCTTGGTGCTTGGTCATTATTTACGTTATCGTTATCTGGCTCCGTGTTCACTCACTTACTCACTCACTTAGTCACTTATTATTATCCTTATTCTTACGATTATTGTTGCCATTGGCTGCGTGTGTGTGTGTGTGTGTGTGTGTGTGTGTGTGTGTGTGTGTGTATGTGTGCATGTGTGTGACCATTAAAACAAATATGGGTTTTAACTATGCGATGCACGCAACAATCGAATCTAAAAACTTTGCACTTTTTGCACTTAATTTGTGTTTTCTTTATGGATTTTCATTTGGTTGTTTTTTTGCTATGGCTTTTGGATTACTAAGGCTAGTAAAATTGTTGTTCCTTAATTTATGTTTTAGCCAAGTTGATACTTATAATTTTGATTGTATTCGATTGAGCTTTAACATTGTAGTTGATATTAAAAAATTATAGATTTCATTCCGATCATTTTAGTTCTTAAAAATGGAGCCAGACAAATGTCTGCCAAAAACCCTAACTTTGATTAGCTGAGAATTTGAAGTGCTCAGATAAAATCGCATGTAAATTTGAGGATTCCATAATCCAGTCAGTTCCAAGGGATTCAACTGCAAAACGATTAGGAAGCTATCTGGCTTTTAAAAGATTTCCGAAATCAAAACAAAGGCTCAATTTGTTAAACATTTTTCAAATTTTTAACTTTCTTAAATACAAATTCCCCCGGCGCATTTTACATGTGCATGCCTCGTATTCTTTGTCTCTGTTTTCTGTTTTATCGGTTGTTGTTGTTGTTGTTTGTTTTTTGCATGGTTCTGTTTTTTATTATTGAATCAACCCTCACGTGCCAGTCATAAGCCTTAAAGAAGGCCGAACGTTAAATGTCAGCGATTACACACATGGGAGCTGTAAACCGCGTTTTATGATTTGCTTTCATTGATCAAAGGCAATTTAGTCTTTTTTGCTTTTTGCTTTTCGTTTTTGTTTTTTTATTTATTGTAGTCGTATAAGTAATTTGCGAAATACTTGAAGCCACCCTCATAAGTAGTTCCAAATCGTGACAGGGCAAACTTAACGGCTCTTATCGGGCTTACGAGTCTTATTTAATCCATTAAACGGTTTGTACTTTATGACACTGCTGCTACTACCTAATTGAATTCCCTTTTACATGTGTAAAACTGATTGACTAGAAATTCTTGGATACCATCGTTCTGGGTCAAATAACACTGTATTTTGTGACTAAAAAAGACTGAAAAACTGCTCTTGAATAAAGTCTTAAGATGTACAATATATTCTTACCAATAAAGCTGCTCATATAAAATGAAACAATATGTATTTTTGGCAGGTTTGGAAAATCCATCGCAACGGTCGGAAAATGAGAGGAAAGGAACTAAAAAGCACTTAAGTGAAGGCATTAAGTACTTAAAATGTGTGTATAGGTCTGCTTAGCAAACACGCATCTATTTGAATCTACAATCTGACAGTGCCACCGGAATTTCCGCATTTATATTTATATACATATATGTTTGTGTGTTTAAAAGTACAACATTTTCAGCTCCACTGGTTTTGTGCAACCGACTGTCAGTTAGATGATCCCCTACCCGTTTGGACTTAATACACAAATGCCACCCGCACTCTTTACCCAATAAGAACACGTGCTTTCTCGAGAAGTGTTTTGTTGCACTTGAAACGCGCTGACAAGGGTATTTGACACAAATTCGCGTAGTTTTTCAGTTTTGACACATGTCACTCAAAACACACTTGCACACACACTCACACACACACACACACACTTGCACACACACACAGACGCACCGTTTGCTTGTAGGTGTTGTTGTCGAGTCTCTCTCTGACAAATGACTTGGCCCTGGCGTTTATTATTATCCCAACGGGCTTAACTCACCTCCTGTCAAACACACACACACACACATAGACATGCCAGCTAATAAATAATAAACGTTGCTCATACAAACCTGTACAAACGAGGTTTGCAATAAATGTGCCATACACTGCCCCTTCCTACCGCCCGTCCACATCCCACAGCCCACAGCCCACATCTCAGACCCTCAGTCAGGTTTGTAGGCAACCCTTTTGTGTTTTCGTGCAGCCAGCGTCGCTGGCTGGTTGGTTGGTTGGCTGTTTGGTTGGCTGGTTGGCTGACTGGCTGGCTGCGCGTCTCTGAGGCCGGCGCTGAGGTTGAGGTTGACAAATGTGTCAGAATGCAAATCCGCAACAATTAAAAGAAAAATCAACACACAAAAGCTGCTAGAAGAGCCGTCAACAGCCGACAGCTTTTGTCGCTTGTCATCGCATTGCTGGCGATTAAAGTGTGTGTGCGCGTGTGTGTGTGCGTGTGTGTGTGTGTGTGTGCCTGTGTGCATAAGTGTGCGGCACGACACCACCCACCACCGTACCACCTGCCTGACACACCAAAAGCGTCGTTTACTTTTTACTGCCTCTTGAATTATTTGCACAAAATCTTTCAGGCTTGAGCTTCGCTTTTGTTCCTCTTGTTCTTGTTCTTGTTGTTGTTTTCTTTTTTTTTTATTTTTAACTGCTTGCCCCAGCCGACACGTTAAGTGCAACAATAGTCAACAGTTTCTGCTCCTTCCTTCTTCTGCCTCAACTTCTGCCTTGCACATAATTGTCGCCCCGTCTCCATTCGTCGGGGTGTCGCTTCGCGGTCGTCGTCTCGCGACCCTTCTCCAATCCTTGTCGCTCTCGCACTTGAGCATCCTTTTATTTGCACTGTTTGGTCCTCGCATTTGGGCTATGCCTTAATTGGCCCGCTGCAAGGCGCTGATAACGAGCCACGCAGTAGGTTTCCGGCATACCAAGTAGCCCTTCCACTTACCGATCGTTTTGTGGGCGGCTAACGATAAACACACAATTACTTCCATACCAACATAAGTAAATATTTGTGAATGCCAGTTGGGCGATACAAGTCACAAGTGGCCACGGTTTGCCCATTTGATTTTTGCACACATTATGCTTATTTTGTTAAGATCAGCTATACCATTGTAGAGGATATTATAATTTTGTCGTGAAGTATGTAAGCCATTGAAGGAGTTGTCTCTAAGCTCATAAAGCTTATATATTTTAGATCGGTATCACTAGCCGAGATGATATGTCTGTCCTTCTGTGTGTCTATCCTCGCTTTGACACTTATTTCTTGAATAACTTGGAATCCCTCAGTTTCAAATTTATCTTGTTGAAGCTTGGCATATATGCGTCTTTATACTAAAGACGGGCGATCGGATTGCTCCACTGTTTAGCTGTAGATGCTATAGAAACAATCGGACGAAAGTTGAATTCTTGTGTAAAAAACATTTTTGCTTAACAATTATCAAGGCAAAATTCACCAAACTTCTGACATTCTGACTAAAAACTATCCACATCGGACCACTATATTATAGATGATTCATGGGCACAATCGGTCGGGTTTTAAATTTACACAAGGGTGTTTAAAAGGGCGCCGTTCCTTCTTCTTACACTAAAAAAAATTGCAAATCTATATTGGGAAACAGATTTATTGCTCGAAATTCAATTAAATATTCGGCACCAACAATATCATTTAGGGACTGCTGTACATTTTCTACTGCCACTTTGTGAAAATTTGAGATTTTGAGAAACAATCCATTTGTATACCCCGAACCCATTGAAAATGTGTAAAAATGTTGAGCAAAAGCACATTATACCATAAAGTATAGGTATAGATAGGTTCTCCAATACCATACACACGTCAAATTAATTTTTTTGATCGATAACTCCCACGATTCGAGAATATCGATACAAATTGATTACCGATAGCAGTGCATAGGTTCCAATATCAATATCTTGGACGTGTTCGCATATGGGTAGATAAATATTTGGGTTAAGGGGATCTATCAGTCGAGCTCACTCGACTAGGGCATGCTTAATCGTTGATCACAGTTTAGTCTTTAGCTTGATATTGCTGATTTTTAAATGGAATCGTAAATTTTGAGCAAAATGCATGTCTAAACTCGACCATTAATTTTGTTTTAGAATTGCTTTCGAGCCTCAAGAAATGCGCTTTGCCGGTAGACCACCATTTTAAGCGGTATTTTAAGGGATTCTCGCGCTTAATCGCTCATTGGCTCATGTTGTACGCGGTTTGGTTGGCTACTGTTTTGGCTGTTTTGCCCCGGCAGCTGGATTAGAATTTTGATATAGTAATCGACCGCAGCGTATAATAATTCTTGCGGTTTCATTATGCCAACCACACACCCTTCGACATGCTTGGTGCGCAACCGCCGACTGACAACACATACCACCACCATCACCTCTATCACCATCTGCAGCAGCAGCAGCAGCAGCACCACCACCACCACCACCAGTCCTTTCCCTTGCTAGTCGCGCTCGAAAACCGCAAAACGTAGGAGGGTTGAACGTTAATATGCTGAAACACGCCGAAACTGAAAGAAAAGAAAACTCCGCCCTGGTGACAAAAAAGAAATCAACGAATCCATCTCCCCATGCGTATGTGTGTGTGTATGTGTGTGTGTGTGTGTGTGTGTGTGTATTAGTGAGGGGACGTCTTTCGCTCATGTGGTTAGGCATTGCAATTTTTCACTCAACTTAACCAATTCGAAGGCGCTCCAGCAGGTCTCCAGATGGAGAAGCACCTAGCTTCAAAATATTGCCTCGTCTTTGGCCGCAAATGGCAGCCGCAAGATTTTACCGTACTACTATCGTACTATTCTGTTCTCTTTTCCGCCTGTACGCATTCACATACGCTATCTCACGTCGTCCCTCTCTCTCTCTCTCTCTCTCTCTCTCACTCGCGCGCTCTCTTAAACTCACACTCTCTCTCTCTCTCTCTCTCTCTCTCGCTCTTTCGCTGCAGCTAAGTGGTATTTGCTGTCGCAGTTGCTCTCGTCTCGACTGGGTGGCAGACACATTCTCTGGTTAGCAGAGGCTCGCCGCAAAGCCGCGCGCCGGTTTCATTTTTTGGCCACCGTCTCGGACTTGCAATCTTGAGGTCTGAGCGTTGCCTGTGTGGTGCCTTCTGTGGGGAGTCCTGGGTATTCGCAAGTCGCCTTAGCTACCACGAAACGCGAAGTGTTGAGATTTTTTCCTTTCGCTTGAGTCAAAGCCCAAGAACTTCCAAGACATCTTAGGGGTTGCTGGCGCTAAAGAGAAGCAACAAAAATATAAAAAAATACAAATTTAAGAAAAAGCAGACCTTGCATAGACAAAACGTGTAGAGAAGCAGGCCGGCAGCAGCTTCCAGCAGCGAAATTCAACTCAATTTCTTTCGTTTCTTTTCGTATTTTTTTGGATTTCACTCCCTGTACCCCGTGTGACCCACTCGCATTTCCAGCGGCACCCTGCTCTCTAAGCAGCCAGCGAAGGTGTTGCGAGTGCCAAAATTGAGCGCTTTTTTCTTCCCGTTTCCAGGGTTTGGAGTGGGCACGGGCATCTTGGCTGACTTAAGTAGTTGGGGTACCAACTTGAAGACATCGTTGCGGCCTTTCTGGCTTGTGGTGTAGTTGACGTTTTTGGTTTCGGTTTCGGTTTTTGGCTTGGCTTTCCGTTCGTCAGCGCTGCTTACGCTGTTGCTGCAGCGTCGATGCCGATGCCGATGCCGATGCCGATGCCAATGTTGACGTCGACGTTGGCGTCGCCATCGTTGGCGACGCTGCAGTCGCTGCTTGCGTCGCTGCTGGGACACCACAAGTAAAAACCACTGCTACTGGTTCTCGTGGTAAATGTTAAGCCAAGAAAAAGAATTATATACCCAACGCGGTTGCTTCAAAAACGCAAAAAGAGGCGGCACTCGCACTCCAAATGGCGGTTGGGCTGCGTCGTCGCCATTGACTCCAACTCTGACTCCGACTCCGACTACGACTACGACACTGAGTCCGAGTCCCAGACCACCTCCGTCTCCGTCTCTGTCTCCGTCTCCACAACTCCGCATCTGCAGCATCTACAACCACATCTACATCCACATTGCCATCGCCATAGCCATCGACATCGACATCGACGTCGCTGCTGCTTCGTCTCGTCCTCGTCCTCGCACTCGTTTTCGTCCTTGTCCACGTCGTGATTATGATGACGCGCCGTTGACTTCGCTGTCGGCGTCGCCAACCGCTCGTAGTGGTCGCGTTCATGGTTACCGCAAAAAAATAGTTTAATATCTCCGTGTCGTTTGATTCGATCGCCAGCCCCAGAGCCCGAAACAGAACCCACAAGTTGCTAAGTGCCACAATCTCAATCTCAATCTCAATCGCATTCTCAAGTTTTATTCGCGGTTCTATCAATCACGTGTGTGCGTGTGTCCTCGCGTGTGTGTGTGTGTGTGTGTGTGTATGTGCGTGTCGGTGTACTCAACAAATTGTTACATATTAAATATAATATTTAAATAATTATCACATTATATAATCCAAATTTTTTTACTGTGCACATTTGTGATATTATTAAAATTGTTATGATACTTCATTTTTTTTTTTGGTGAGCAAAATATTAAAACACAAATTGCAAAAATTACTCTTTAAAATCCAGATATAATTCGCCTTGTAATAACTGATAATATTGCAATACAAATGTAAGTTAACCCAAGTTGCACATACAAATTGCTCCTAAAAATATCTTTTACCATAATCAACAGTTCATTTAAGAAATTTGACCGGATTTTTGGAATATGATATGATCAACACTGATCTATGTTTTGCCTTAATCCACTATGAAATCTATTCTCCAAGCTCGTTGATCAATTGTATATGTTAGTGTTATATTTTCAAGTCCACATTCCACATTACAGTTATTGTGTTTTACCGTTAAACAAATATTGAGCAATATAAAATGGAAATCATTTCATGATGTATTAGGAATTATGTTTTACTAATCAGAATATTTTATTGATATCTTATTAGGAATGCAAATTGATACAAGAAACAAGCAATCGATTCATGTATACGTTTAGTCAGTCTCATGTGTTGAAGCTGAGGATCATTGGTTGAAGAAATGATTCAGGCTTTAGACTAAAGAATTCAGGTACGACAAGTCCCAGGATATCCACATAACTACTCATTACGAAAAGGTGTTTAATACAGAAGCCAAAATGGGTATATAATGAAATGATTTATGGTGATTAAAAAGTTGCCTTTTAAGCCGGCATTCTTGCAGGCGGTAATTGAATATAAAGGAATTTTCATAAATTTGATCTTTTATTGAGCTTAAATGGGGAATTAAACATATTTATTATTAATGGAAATATTTACACTACCACAAGCAAATTTCTGAGGATTGAGCACACGATTTGTGTTGGGGATCTGTCCCAACATGAACCGCCCATGCCAAATTTGTTTTTGTATTGTCTGTTTGTCGTTATCCTGTGTTCTGACCTATGTCCCGTGTCCCGTCTCTGTGGCCACATATGTCGCCACATAGCTACTGGGCGAGCTCATTTGTTGTCCAGCTGCGCCCTGGTTGTCCTGCATGCAAAAATCAAAACGGAAGTTGTAAAAAAACGAGTACACATACTACCCTGTAGGTAATATTATTTCAGTATATATACAATCGCATACACACACACCCGCACACTTATATTCGTACAACAAAAAAGTAGTTGTTGAGAGGCGCAAAAAGCGATGGGATATCCAAGCGCATTGCGAGAGTCGAATTCAATTTTATTTATACAGGAAAACTCAGGCAATCTGCTTGGAAAGGTGTGTGCGTGTGTGTGCGTGTGTGCGTGTGTGTGTGTGTGATTGCACATTGTTGATTTTTTGGCGACCAAACACAAACGGGAAACAGATGGCGCTTTATTATTATTATTTTTTTAATATCATTTTGTTGCGTTATTTTTCTGTGCATTTTTATTTTGTTTATGTTGTTTATTTATTGTATGTGCCTGTCCGAGTCCGTTTGTACATATCGCAGCTGCAGTTTGTCAGTTCATCATCCATCTTGGTTCCGCAGCGTATTGAATATGATTTTTTAATATTTAATTGAGCTGCACTCGTCGGCGCCGGCTTAAATGCAAATTGTGCGCAACGGTGTGTGGTTGTCCTGCGAGCACAAAAAAAATTTATAAAAAGTCCTCGCTGCAAAATGAAAGAGTTGCTTCACAGAAGTGTTGCATACTTTTGCGGGCAACTGCTTAGAAACGATTGTGTCAAGTTCCAGCAGTTATTTTCAGCACGAAATCACCAGAAATACTACTTACATCCTCAGGTGTGTGAAACGTGCCAATTGACTTCATTAAAGTCCAGAAAATAGGAAGTGCCTAACAGAAATGCATTTGTCATATGTGGGAAACAAATTTGAATTATCTAATTTGTAAATAATAATTTACGAATGTATGAATTTAATGTACTGTATATACCATTTTTTTGTGATCCCAAGTCTAGTTGCTTGAGCGACAAAGTGATTTCTAAAGGTGTTTTCTCTTCTAAGAGTTACCTAAGTTATTTCCTGTGACTTACATTCTGTCATCTAGTAGCCTGGTTTTAATATTAAGCACACTGTAGCTGAATTGAGTTCAATTATTTCGAAAGTTAAATTTTAACTAAATATATTTTGCATTGATTTTGTTTTTCAAAGACTTCCTTTTGAGAGAAGCGGGTGTGTTTAAGATAACTAAATTATATTATATTATATAAGATTCCACAAATTTCCACAAATCGAATTCTTAGCCCATGTCGCAAATTGGTTAAGCACAAAGAAATTATCGTAAGCCCAGTCGTATTCTCAAAAGCATTAACTCTATTTGCAGATGATCAAGTGCGCGACTTTTTAGATGAGCTAAAACCAAAAAAAAAAAGAGAGAAAAGAAACAAAATCAAAGAAGAGAAAAGAGAAAAACCATATCGGAATTAGCAGTAATAATGCACATTTCGGCTGAGGTCAGTTCGACCACCTCAAATCAAACACACCAGCAGCAGCAGCAGCAACACCAGCAGCTACAACAGCAGCAACATCAGCAGCAGCAACAGGTGACACAGCAGCAGCATACAACTGCTACAACAACAATAACAACAACCAGCGGCACGACGAAGCGACGCAATGTGGAGTCAAATAACAACAACAACAGCACCACCAACAATAACAACAACAATAACAACAGCAACAGCAATAACAACAGTAATAATAACAATAGCAGCAAAAGCAAACCCGTAGATACAAGCCCGTATCTGACGCCCGAAAATCTGATCGAACGCACCGTCGATGTCCTGCTTGCCGAACATCCTGGCGAACTTGTCAAAACGGGCTCACCGCACGTGGTAAGTGAGAGGAGAGTTGCAATCGATGTACATTTCACACTCACTCACTCTCTCTCTGTCTGTCTCCTATCTCTTTAGGTGTGCACAACGCTGCCCACGCACTGGCGCTCCAATAAGACGCTGCCCATTGCCTTTAAGGTGCTGGCCCTGGGCGAGGTCATGGATGGCACCATTGTCACCATACGCGCCGGCAACGATGAGAACTTTTGTGGTGAGCTGCGCAACTGCACCGCCGTGATGAAGAATCAGGTGGCCAAATTCAACGATCTTCGATTTGTGGGTCGCAGCGGCCGAGGTAAGTCTACAATCTAGCAATAACATGGGTTAGAGAAGTGTGCAATTGAAATGAATTTGATTTTTTATTTGTGGCTTAGTAAGTTAAGTTTGACCCCGTAAATACATACGACTTTTAAGCTCAGAAAAGTTTGCTTAGAAGATGATACCAGAGCAGAGGAGGAAGCATCAGTTCGAATTTGATATTCTGAGTGCTATAAGAATTTGTCGGTCTTAGATGAACACCTAGTTCATTAAATGTTATATCAAACGACAATCCTAATTACATCGATTTACAAAGCTGTGATGTTTTTTACGATTTCAAGATTACATGATCAGTCGTTAAGTAAATAAGAAAATATAACAAGGCTATATTCGCGACAGCCAGACTAGTGGGTACATTGAATCCAGTTGATATTAGTTTGCAATTTTAGTAGGCTATATCTTTACAATTGTCTTTTTCACTGCTATCGTAAATGATTTGCATGGATAGTCATGAGGCGATGAAGTTAGCTTGATTTTCGGAGTATATATTTTAGCTTCTATGCCAAAATTGAAGTGTCTACATCTTTCAGTCCATTCGATACAGCCATGTCAGTCAGTCCGCCTGTATGAGCAAGTCTGAGATATATATATATCTGATCGGAGATGCTGTCTTCTGTCTGTTACATACTTTTGCACACTTCATTATACGCTCTTCGGCATATTTAATGGGTTGCTTCATAACCACCGATGCGCTTGAATCGTTTTAAATGGCAAGTAAATTTCACAGTTGTGGCTAGGACATCATAAATCTGCGCTGACCTGAATTGAAAAATACGCCAGAGTCCAAGTAATTTAAATATTGTCGAGATATTCTGACAAATGCCATCAGTTGTACTTGAAGCAAGTTCATAATGCTGAACGTCTGATTGTCCAATTGTGTACAAGCGTAAAGAGCACTGGCAAGTAGCGCTCATTAAGAGAAATTTGAAATTTGTAGTGTTGAAATGAAATGTTGAACTGAGCTGAAGTGAAGTGGGATGACGAAGGATACGTAGCGCACTGCTAATACCATTCAACGTATCATTTGGCTTGATTGTCTGCTTCCTGTGTACGCCCCCCGAATACTTGTAGCATATTGCATAGCATTCATATCGCACCACACCACGCACCACGCACCACGCACCACCGCATACATCATCAAAAAGCGGCGGGCAAACTTTTTAGCTTGGCTTCCGCTCATATTGCAATGAATGCCGTTTACTTATCGACTTGGCTTTCGACTTGGCTTTGGCTTTGGCTTTGGCGTCTGTCTGGGCTTTAGCTCCTGGCTTTTTTTTTTCCTTTTACTGCGTCAACAAATAAGATAAGTAGTCTGTAGTTAATTTTTATATGTCTATTCAGGGGGCGCCGCCTTGACAGTTGTCAATTTTCTTTGCTTTTCGCAGTGTGTGTGTGTGTGTGTGTGTGTGTGTGTTGGGTGTGCTTTTTCGCGTTTTTTGTGTGTGGCGTTATTGCTGTTCATTTCGTCAATTTATCACGAACGCAATTTAAAAATCAAATCGAGGGTGACAGACGACATACTGTGATAGAATTTTTTTTTTTGCCTCGATGTGCTTGGGCCTGTGCCCTGTGTTCTGACCCAGGGCCACGGGGAACCAAATTAAATCAGCGTAACTGTTTATTCAAATCCCCAAACATGGCTAACAACAGTGGCGGCAACTTTTGCATTTTTTTTCTTCTTCTTTTTGCTGCCTTTTCGCTTGCCTTCTTTATCATTTTTGTTGCTGCTTCGTCAAGTTATTTTTCTTTTTCGGGGCGCGTCATTTTCCGGAGCCCGGCATGTTTAAGTGCGCGCTTTGCCGCGGCATTTGACAATTTGCTCATTAAGTTTGTCTGACCCCAACCATGCAGACGCCTTGGTTTGGGGTTGCTACGCTTTGGTTTTGGCCTTTTCCTCTATCTCTGCGAGTGTTGTGTGTGTTTTCTTTCTTTTTTTTTTTACTTGCCACTTGCACCCTCATCAGCATCGACAGATTCTTGTTGGCATTTTTAAACGTTTCAAGTGGCAAATAATTCCTTGGGATTTACTTGCAAATCTTTTTTTAAACATTTGATTATGGGACCCGGTTACGGTTACGGTTCGCTCATTTTCCCTACCCTCTCCACCACTGCCCTTCTGCGCCGGCCTATCACTTTTTACTAATTATCAGAAAAAATAAAAAAAATGTTACTCGCAATTGCAATTGAAAGCAGCGGCAAATGTTGTACAAATGGATTTAAATTATCTGGCGACGCTTTTCGTCCTTTTTGTTGTGACTCACTCCACGTATTTGTAATGCGCTACAAAAGGATTACGTGGGTCAAGTCCCCACTTCTATCGGTCCCGCACCTCACACTAGTCCCCATGTTTGTAAATATTTGCTTAATTTCAATTAGCAAACAAATGCAAATCCCTTGTACTAGAAAAAGTACAATTATTGTTGCTTTTATTGTAGTTGTTGTTGTAGTTGTTGTTGTTGTTGCTGATGTTGTTACAACTAATGCCACTTGCAGTCGCCAAGGTTGCAGACGACAAATGCCCCTTGATCTGATACATATATATGTGCAGCATGCGGTTCAATGGACATTCATACGCCTAGCGGGGGCTGATCATAAAATAATTTTAAATACAAATCAAGTTATCAATAAATGATCAGCAGTAAGATTTGAGATCTTATATGGAGAGTTGCAGTGGGAATCTGCATGTTTAGTTAAACTCTTGCAAATATTAATTTACTTTATTTATTAATTGACAACAATGAAGATGCCTTAGAAACTTAAACAATAAAATGAATCAGGGATATTAAATTGATTAAAATTAATTATCTATAGGAGACATTTTTTTTTTAGATTTTCAAGAATTAGTTATCTATAGCAGACATTACTATTTCTTTTACCTTTTAAATATAGAAATATAAAAACATTTTTAATTTTTTTCGGCAATTTAATTTTATACGAAGTTTCGTAGCAGCCCTCGCCGCTTAGGACTTAAAGTTAAGGGGATGAGCTAGCTTTTTGCATTTTTGTGCACTTGTAATTTTAATGATGTGTACTATGTTGCGTATGCGTAATGTGGGCGCAATTAGATAAAATGGCGGCGGCATCGACAGTTGCAACTGCAACAACAGTAGCATCAGCAGCAGCAGCATCGGCATCGGCATCGGCATCGGCATCAGCAGCTGCAGTTGCATTCAAGCGGAAACTGCATAATCCACACACATGGGAAATGCATTTGTCCGCTGTCTACTAATGAATTAAAATCTTCTGGACGGCAACGGAAATGGGGCAGCCCGAGAGCACATGTAATTATTGCTGCTTTATATGTATACACAGATGTAAATGTGTGTGTGTAAATGCAATGTAAATGAGATATGCGTTGCATGTTGCACATTGATATGTAAGCACTTTGAAGTGCATTACCAAAGTGCATTAGCAGCAGCAGAAGCAGCAGAACTGCAGCTAAGTTTCTTATCATTGTTGTTGCTGTTGTTGTTATTGCTGTTGTTGTTGTTGTTGTTGCTGCTGCATTTACGATAATATGTTAATTAACTGCACGTTGGCATTCGCTGTGATTATGGCATGCTTATCGTTCAGTTGATTCTGACGCCTTGCCGCCAGAGACTTGGGTTTTGATGATGTGTCTGCTGTTGCGCGGCAACAAGCATTGCAACTGTCCGTGTTTAGCTGAGAGGGACCGTTAAAGCCCTGAATATCTGCATGTCTCAATCAAACGGATACTGCAATTCATTAGTTAAATGCACTTGAGTCCATTGCAATATGTAAAATTATTTGGTAATGGTGCCTACATAAAATAGATTATGAATGGGTGCTTCAACGTGCTTTGGTCTTGGTTAAATAGCTATCAAGCCGCAGCCAAAGTGCTATGAACTTATTAAAATCGTAAAACATTGGAATAATTAATTACATTTTCAATGTGCCTTGCATGAAACTGTGTCTTAAGTGAATTGAATACTAATTATAATATTTGCATTTGACAAATATAGGAAAGAATTCTAATTTGAAAACCGCTCCTTAAGCGAATTTTTAGCACAAATCATGTTTTCTAATTTAAATACAGTATGAAGAACACAGTTTACTATTGCCAAAGTTATGTAAGTGGGTAGTTTTTACCTATTCTTCAATGCGACTTTGTAGGGTAGAATAAAAGCATTGTTTACCCAGCTAATAAATATCATAATTTTATAGCTGGATTTTAATATATTATAACATGTTTGGAATATATTGTATATATTGTAATTGCATCTCAAGTGAAAGGTACAATGAGTCAAAGCTAATGTAAGCACTTGTATCCAAAATGCACGGGCTGAGGAAGTGGGCTTAAGCCCCCCAAACAAGTTAACATGAGCTCTTTCATGGAGTGAATAAACCCAAGGATGATTTAAGGTACTGTGCGGGCAGCAGGCAGCAGGCAGCAGGCAGTAGGCAGCTGGAAGCTGGCGAGTAAATAATATGTTAGCATACTTATTTTGGGGACGTATTATTTTACTTTGGCACTGGGGCCTTTGCATCTCCATCTTAAAGCTTCCGGCATCCATTAAACTTCATTAAAAATTAAATATGCGGCACAGCGTTGACTGCTGCCATCTGGCAACAGGCAACTGGCAACTGGCAACTACCTTCTTTTTTTTGGTTTCTTTGTGCTGCTGCTGCTGCTGCAAAGCTGTTTGACTGCGTGGCTGGGCGTGGCAGTTTGATCTTCTGCTGATCCTAAGCGCCCGCCTCGTGCCCATGGAACCCTTTTTCGGCATAGCTAGCATCAATTTGCCGCCTGGAAATGCTTAAGACTTTTAATGAGATGAGGGCGAAATTTCATTATGAAGTTGCCTGGGGATTTGCACGGCAACAGCATCTGCAGCAGTCCAAGATGCTTTAGCTTACCCCTACCACTATCCGTTCCAAGTTCCCCGCTCACCCGCTACCCGTTTCCCAGCACTCCCTCCACCCCCGCTCCCGCACTCAGTCACTCACTCTCACTCACTCAGTCAGTCAGTCAGTCAGCCACTCACTCATTTGCTGTGCTTGGCTTGACTGGGTGTGGTTGCGAACGGTAACCTCGTTAAGCTTAATTAATAGCAGCAATGTGATAAACACCCGGCCAAAATGCTTCCACAGAGGCCGACGTCGCCATTTTGTGCGCCCAGTGCGACTGGCTAAAGTTTTTGCCAGGTGTCAGCTACAGCAAAAGCAAAAGCAACAGCAACAGCAACAGCAACATTAACAGCTACAGCTACAGCCGAGCAGAATAACGCTGGCGACGAGCAGCCAACTGCGGCAATTGGGGCAGAGTTTGTTCTTCATCTTCTTCTTCTTCTTCTTTTCCTTGTTGTTGTTATTATTGTTTTTTTTTTTAATGAGCCAACGCCAACGCGAATCCAAAGCCGGCGTCGCCGTCGCTGCTGGCGCTGACATTTGACAGATTTGCAACGCAGCCGCTTAGATACCCATCGCCAGCAGTTTTCAACTTATTTGGGCATTAGTCGGGCCCAAGGTTGGCCCCCATCCCATAGATAGCTTAATGAACGAGTGCCTTAAGGCTCTTTAATAGTTAATGCCCGTCTTGTCTACAATAGTGATGTATAGAAACAGTTAAGTTTTGATTTCGATAGAAATCAATAAGGCGACGTTTCCAAGCAAATACAGTTGCTTTAATAAATAAATATATCAGTTGGCTCATAATAGGACTCAATGCCACTCATAATGCTTGATGTCTGATGCCGCTTGCTAAAAATAACTTCCTAAAATTAGAAATCGCCGCTGTCAGTCTATAAGTTGTTAAAAATCTCTTGTTAATATCGCAGTTCTCAAGAAATTTGAGTCATCTTTGTTAGTTTCTAATAAGCCTTCAATTTTTGTTGTGGAATTTGTAACGCATCGAAGGAGACGTCTCCGGTCCCATAAATTATATATATATTCTTGATTATCATCGTAAGCCTAGTCGATATAGCCATGTCTGTCTGTATGTTTCTATGCAAACTAGTTTTTCAGTTTTGAAGATCTTTTGATGAGACAAGTCATATATATTTGTCATTTTGCATATATCGGAGCCAGCCGGACTGGATTATTATATCAAATAACTGGCGACGATCGGTCGAAAGACGAGTTCTTATATAAAACAACTTTTTTGCTTACCAACGCTTTCTAAACCAACTCATCGGTTATATTTTGTATTATTCTCTAAATATTTGGTCAGAAACTTATCAGCATCGGGCTGCTATATTATATGGATTTCCAATGATCAAACAGTTGGTTTTTTAAATTCATAGTTAAATTCGATGACGGCAATTTACTCTGGTCAACAAGGTCTTCTTTGTTTCAAATATATTTTTAGAATATAGACTTTCGACAATCGCATGAAATTGATATTTAGAAATAAGAATCGTTTTTGAACCGAATAGTTTTTTTTTTTTTGAGTGGCAGTGGTCTGCCTATAAGCGACAAAGTATTTATACCGTCATTAATTTCATTTCATATTTAGACCAATAAACTGTTATTTAAGTGCATAACTAAGTCATCTCAAAATTTTGAAATACATTTAAATTTAAAAACGAAAAATTGAACTTAAAACTACTCAATATCGATTGAGGAGCATTGCTGTAAGCAATGGGTAAAAATGAAAATAAATGTTGAACCGGTTCACTGACCTTATGCAAAGATTTTGTTAGCTTAACTCTCGGCTTATGCAACATTTGAATGTAATATTTTGGAATTAATTGTTACTACCATGCAAATGCACATGCATTTGGTTGCTCTTTTTTTTGTTGAGATAATGCATGGTCAGGGTATTATATTATAGTCTTTGCTTGGTAAATTAAAATTTCCGTTTTGTTTGTCTGTTTACTCATAATCTTTGTTTGCAAAGCTATGGTGACTGACTGTGTGTGTGTGTGTGTGCTGGTGTTTGTGTGTGTGTGTGTGTTTAGTTGGTTGTTTGGGTGGCTGCTGCCTTAAATTCCTTGTCGCTAAAGCATTTCGGCTAGCAGAGCAGCAGGCGAGTCAAAGGCGGCGAGCTCGCTGCAAATATTTGCCGAGGGACAAGTATGCGCAATTAAAATTTGATTTAATACAAGAGTACACACACACACACACACACACACACACACACATACTGACTGGCATTTGCATGTGTATTTGTTTGTTTGTTTGTTTGCTTGTTTGCAGTTGGCATACAGTATCCAATTTCCGAAATTACTTGCGCATCATCAGTTGAAAATTCCTTGAGTATCGAATGGAATTTAATTGAAGTCACGATTTCCACAAATTCAAGCAATTTACAAGCACACACACGCACACACACACACACACACACACACACACACACAAACACACACACAAACACACACTTTCGCACACATGAGCTTAACATAAATAAATCAGATAACACATTAACACTTCTTTCTAGAGAAACGTTACGGTCTACCCCAACTTCTACTCCATTCTCATTCCCATTCGCAACACTCGAAGTATATTTGGGTTCTTTGGTACGTCACAGCAGCTCCGTTTGATGTCGACGAATCCTGTGTTCGTCCTTCGTCGCTCAGTTTGATGTTGAATTTTTAATTTTCATTAACATTTGCAGCCTTGAGCCAGCCCTTATGCCATGCATGTATTCGTATGCCATCAATGGGTGGGCGGGCGTTAAGGCTTGGCGGGTGTCTCTGTGTCTTGTTGCTGTTGCTGTTGCCGTTGCTGTTGCTATTTTTAATGGTGGTGGTGGTTCGCTGGTGGTAGCAAATGTCCTTCGACAACACTTACAATTAGTATTTGCAGTTGGCTTAATTGATATTTGTATAATGAAATGTGTCATAGGCTTTTCTTGCCCGCATCGGGTCACAGGTGGCGAGGCGTGCTGAAAGCTACACAAGGAGCAAGAAATGGACAGAGATACACACTGAGATAGATAGAGAGAGAGAGAGAGAGATAGTTACCTTGAATAGTAAAGGATCTCAAGACTACATGAACTAGCTCAAGTCTAACTCTACATCTGCAGAACATATACAAAATTAAGCAATTGAGAACGTTGCAGTCAAGTGTAACCGACTGCGAAATACTCTGATTTCATGGAAAAGAAATGGTTCCAAGGTTGGCGTGGCCAAAACATTTTTTACCAATTTGTAGAGAAGGTTTCTAGTAGTCCAAGTTGGTAACTTGCGGTACATATTTAGGCCTAGTGTTTGGAGGCGGGCGTGATCCGATGCTGATCTTTGAAGGACGTCGCCAGTCAATCTACAAATAAAAATCTTATAACTATAGCTTTAAAAAAATGGGAGAGATATGCATTTTATCGATTTAATTGATGCCATGGCCCCCTAGTCGACGTAGCATCCGATTCTTGACACTTTGTCTGACGCGAAAATAGAAGTAACTAAGCATTAAGTGTGCCGAAGTTGCACAAAACCAATATAATCTTGAGCCTTCGATATCAGAGTACGTACCACTAGATATCGGTCTGAAACAGTCCGAAAGCGTGTGCTAAGTCACGTATAAAGTGTAAACTGAACCCGTTTTGTGCCAGCTGTGAAGTGCTATGGAAATTTCAGTTTGGCTCTGAACCGATTTCTGAACCATGATTAAACCGAGTGCTGACACACTCAAAATTTGTACCATAATCCACTTTTAAGTCTTACGCTTAACTATTTTTTAATCTTGAGTAAATAAAGATTCTGAACTCCGCTTGCCAAACCATTTCCAGTGGCATTCTATAAAGCTAAAGAACATTGGTGGACTGGTTTAGGGTTTACTCCACAATATACAAAGTATTCTTTCAATTATATCCGACTGCTTTCGAGCCCAAAATCGAATTTTAAGAAAAATTCATTTAAAAATCCGATTAAATTCAAACATTTTCAATTACACTATATATATATATTTATCTTTCCCAATTTGATAATATTTCCATCTAGCCAGCCAGTTTGTTTCACATGGTTACTATGCCTTATCGTGTGAAGCGTTTACAAATTGCGATTGCACCGACAGATTTATAGGGCAAGTAACTCTCCCACTGCCCCTGTCTGCCCAATGGGCTGAATAACTTAAAAGACAAAGCCGCAATCAATATGCCAGGCCTACAAAAGCGACCAAAGGAAACAACAAATAAATTTGTTATATTATTTTGTTGTAGCTTTCGCTTTGTTTATTGTTTGTCGCCTGTTTAAAATGCGATAAATTAAATTAAATAGCTGGCGGGCGAAACGATTTCGACTAGGACCAGGAACAGGACGTGGACCAAGGCCAGCGCCTGACTGGAGTCACTTGGCTGTGGGCGCTTTTATTTAGCTACTTACAGATTATGTGACATTTATTGTTCACGCTTAAATCTTGAAAATTGCAATTTAGCGGCCTGTGTGCCCGTTGGTCATTTTGAGGGCTTTTCGGGGGCGTTGGTGTTGCTTTTTTCTTTCTTTTTTTTTATCTCTCCAACTGCGAATCCACATTTTCGGTGGAGAAAATCGCTTTGTTAGTGGTGGGCCAGGGACGGGGGGGTTGTTGGGTTTGCGCTTGGCTTATCAGTCAGGCAGCATCAGTCCAGCCCTCACCCAAGGACATTGTTTGCCTTTGGCAAGCAGCGACAGAATTATGTTCTTGCCATCGCTTTTGCCTTTGCCTTTGCCTTTGCCATTGCCTTTGCCCGTGTCGGCGTCTGCATCATCGTCTTCATCGCCATCGTCATCTTCATCTTTGCTGTTGCCTTCATCGTTTTAGTCGCGTTTTTCTTTTCTTTTCTGTTGTATTTTTTTTATTTTTTTGTCTTTTTTGTTGCTACTCAGCCGCACAGTTGTCTCGAGTTTCCGTTTTAATAAACGGCGATTCCGGCTTCCTGTTTTGGCGTCGCATGCTCGCTATCTACTCGCATATTTAGAGGAAAAATCCACCACCAAACGCTGATTTTGGCCAACGTAATTGCAGAACGCTTCTCTTTTCGTCGCATCGCATTGCGTCGGCTGCGTCTTCATTTATTGCCAATATAATTTTTGACTTTGCTGGAAATTTAATTTCCTTTTCGGCTGCTGTGCTGCTGCTCCTGTTGCAGTTCGTCTGCTCGACTGTGTTGGCATTTTAGGAAAGTTTTGCTCGCACATCATTGGTAGCTCGGTTACAGCAGCCCCAAGCAACAATAACAACAATAGCAATAATAACAACAACAACAGCAAGCATAAAGTCAACGTCACTGACACTGCCCCTGGGCCATGTATTACAAATCGGGTTAAACGGCTGCCAAAGAACAAAACGGATGTCAACACAGCAACAACAAGGACAAAAACGGCAAATGTCGCGCTAAAAAGGGTTAAAATTTATGATTATTAAACCATGCCCTGAACCCCTGAAACCCCTCAACTCCAAACACCCACCCCACCATCCCACCAACCCCCCACCTAACCAACTACCCCACAGTGAAAGCCAACGCCAGCAAAGCAAAGCGTCGACAAATGCTAAAAACTGAAAACAACAAATGTATCATGTGCAAAACCAAAAAAAAAACAGTAATCTACAATGCGCCGAAGATTGAACACCCTTTCAGGTGTGCTATATAGAAATTGAAACTGTACACAAAGTATACTTCTTCTGATATGCCAGCCTAAATTATTATTTGGCATGGTTTGCCAAAATAAATAAAAAAAAAGCGTTAAGATAATGTTGAAAAGATATTGCCAACATAATCAGTGAATTTTTGATATTGCAATGGAAGTTAATATATATATTATTTTGCTGCTCAATATCTTTATCTAAGATATCTGAAAAGAAAATAAAAAACACATCATATAACAATCCAAAATTTCGGAGATTTTTGTTGTGATAGTTATTGATTTATTCAATCTGACCTTTTAAATCGATTTCTGTAGATGGATCTATATATTATTGTAATTATTGGAGAATATGTGTGCTCTTATGTGTTGTAATTTTCGTCTTAAAATTATGAACCCATTTGCAAGAGCAACTGTGTAGTGGAAATGGAAAGCTGAAAACTGAGTTGTAAGAACTGTGTTCAGGGAGTGAGGAGGCCAGAAAGAAAGTGCAGCGTTTTTGTTGCCAAAACGTATACAATAAACATATGAATATTTATGACAGACAGAGACGCAGCTTGGTTAGAGGCAGGGTACGTGGCAGCAACAAGGGGCACTGAAGTAGGATAACCCACTAGCAGACGCGACTTTTGTAGCGAGCGATTTTTAAAGCCATTTAAATCGCACACAAATTAAAGCGTTTTCTACGATTTTTGGGAAAACTGATTGAAATTTGATGGTAAAAAATATATATATATATAATCAATAAAATTACTATCTTCGTTTTGATGATAAGTATGATAAGTATAAATATGTACAAGTTTTGATGGGCCTAAAAAGGCTCTCAGTTAACAAGTCACTTGGCCATACCACTGTTATATGGAGTTCTTAAGAAGAGGTGTTAAAATATAGTCAGCTTCAACAGTGACACAAATTATTCAGTAGTAAATATTCAATACAGTACTCAGAAGGCTCTGCACATCAATTAAATGTTAAAGTCCTTCAGGCTCTTCGCCATAGGGAAACGAAACGTTCCAAGGGCATTAGGCAAAGTGTTAAAATTATGATCAGTTAAGTGTCTAAATACGCACAGCCAAAATCCGATGAGCGGCTGCTTAATAGCTGCTGGGTCGGTGGGTGGGCTGTGTAAGTGGGGACGGGGTGACGGAGGGGGGGGGGGGTGAGGGTTTGGTTGGTTTAACTACTGGAGGGTTGCAACACACTTTGGTCCATTCATTTGCCGAGTCCTGTCAAGGCAGCCAGCCTTTGGAGTGTGTATTTAAAATGTCATTTTGTTGTCAACCTCAGACTTCTTGTCTTATGTCAAATTATAATTATGGCGCCATGCTACTAACGACATTAACACACGGAACTCACAGGCTACACTCGTCGTTGGGGGTGCTGTTGATTGGCGGATGGGGAGGGATGGGAGGAAGTTTGGAAAGGGGGTTGGCGGGGGGGGGGGTTGTGTTGGTGTGTGTAGACGTTGCTATTAAATTGCCTATGCGCACAATGCGAACCCTCTTTCAGAGTCCTGTTCCTGTTCCTGTTCCTTTGCTTCATTATCAGCATCGAAAGTTAAAACGCAGACGAGCCAAGCTAACGGTACATTTTCTATTACACTTGGCAAAATTGTAACGTTAAACGTTTGAAAAACTTTGTTTTAAAATCACTTAGCGTCTGCTGCACACACACACACACACACACACACGCACACATGCATAGTTGAAAAGGGTGCAGAGTTTTCTCGTCGTCGTTGTCGCCTTTTCCAAAGTGGTGATAATTTTTGCTTTGTTGCGAAAATGACAACATTTTAACCCAGCTCCCAGCACCCAGCTGCCTTTTAGCCCTGGCCTGCCCCGCACTGCACTGCTCTGGCCTTCTCTACGCTGTGCTGCTACCTGCCACCAGCACCACTACTCTTCATTTGGCTTGCAACGGACGCGACTTGTGTCGACTTTTAATGGTTTTCATCTTATTAGCAGCAAAGTTCTTTGTCGCCTTTGCCGTTGTTGTTGTTGTTGCTGTTGTTGCTTTTGCTGTCACGCCCACTCTTACTCCCCCCTTCCCCAACGCATTGCCATTGAGACGACTGTGCGCTTTTTTGGTCGACACTGCACAAAATGGCTAACAGCAACAGATTTATTTGCAATTTTTGCTCATTTGGCAAAACGGCGACGTCGACGTCGACGTCGACATCGACTCAACATTCGAGCCTTGTCTTTTGTCTTAGCCACTTTGTGCCCCGTCAGTTTGCTTAACATCCTCTCAACCCCCCCTCCTTCTTCTCACAATCTCTTTACCATCTCGTTAGTTTGTTGACGTTTGCTCGACGTCCATATAGCTCCACCTCCTCCTCATCCCTGTCGTCGGTAGCCCGAGCTCGCTTGTTGCTCTGAGTCTGAGTTGGGTGCTGAGGGCGCATAATTAAAAAAGTTTCATTTCATTTTGTTGGTTTTCTTGGTTCGTTTCGCCTGCTTATGTTCATTTGTTTTCTTGTGTAGTTTTCTCGGGTTTTCTTCTTCACTGGTGCTGCTGCTGTTGCTACCGAGGATGCCAGTAGCTGGCTATATTTTTTACGGGTTGGGGGTGGCAAGCTGTTAGCTGTTGTTGCCGCCCTTGTAGTAATGATTCCCGCCTTCTTGCGTTTTTTGCATGCTTCGTTTAATTTAATATTAATCTAAGAAGTTTGTTTGCTCTTCACGTGTTTTTCTTGTTCTCATGTTGTTGTTGTTGTTGTTGTTGTTGCTAACTCGCTATGTGCCAACAAAATGGCGTTGATTTAGACCAAAAACTTGCAAATGAGTTATGGTTTTGCATGTCAGTGTGTATCTGTATCTGTATCTGTGTCTGTGTGAAAGAAACCCACATCATGCGATGTTATGAGATACTTCTGGGCCATATCGTGATAAGTGGTTAACTAAAGTTTGCCCCACAAACAGAGCCATGTATCATCGATAACGTATCGACATATTGCGACATATTGCAATCATATGTTTAAGATTTAGTTATTGAAAGTATGTATATATTCCGATCCGTGCGATAATAGTTCAAAATGTTGGGTTTGATTTAATTGGATTCCATCTAGATAACAATTCCATAGTGGGAAAAGTTAAAAGTTCAATTGGATTTACAGGATAGCTTACCTTTTTAAATATAAATTAAATGATATATTTTGGGGCATTGATTGAAATGAATTGAATGTTAATTGAATGTGTCAAGGAACTAAATTTGCAACAATCGGAATCAAAAAGAGGAATACTGATTAGAGTCCATTAAATTCAATAAATTGGCTTATAGTTAAATACAACTTTATTAATGAACTCTATATTTATAACGAAGTTAAGACGAAATGGAGTGAGATTTGTAAGGCGTCCATTAGTTAGTTATTGGCAAGTGAAGTCTGTTTCTACACTTCCAAGAGATCAATCAGAAAGTATTATCTGAAAATGGAAACATTTGCTCACCAGCTTAGCTTCTTAACTGGCCACGATATGATATGGTTAGGCTATGTTCTCAATAATTTTCAGCCCAAAGCAATACAGGCAAATTTTGCTGAATAACTCAAGTCGTCTTAACCCATACCCATATCCAAAATCCCATTCCTGTTCACATTCAGGGTTGCGATGCCTTATGAATATTCGAAATATTCATGGCTGTAGACTTCGCTAGGAGTCCATTGACGTTGGTGCCATGGCAACACTGGAATTGTGATAGTTGCTACGCCAAAGTTGCCACATTCTACTTAATATTGCTCGGTGTGTTGCATTGCATTTTTGCCAATGCTGCGTGAGTATCCCAGACAAACACCAACACACATACACACACAGACACACACACACACACACACACACACCCCCATTTATTTTTCCTAATGGTCATGCATTCATTCATTCGGTGTCTGCGTGCCAGCTTCATTTTTAATGATAGCGCGCAAATTTGGTGTAACTTTGCCAATTCTGCTGGGGTTAATTTTGCATTGGGGCTTGCCACATGCGGAGCATGGTGCAAAATTCGCGAGTTGCGTACTTTAATTTCGGTTTCCGCCTGACAGCATCCATGGTAGCCATGGCAAACAGGCGGGGTTTGCGGGCTTCGTCCACAGCAAATCTATAAATTTATGCTATATTTGCGCTGGCTTGAGTGTGGAGCTGCTACCTGCATCCATCACCCACCATTCACCATAGCACCACCCACCGCACAGTGTTGCTCTATTCACACTTATAGGTGATTTGTACACAGAGGGAAGTATTTCGTACTCAAAACGTTGATAGTCTTTTGCCAAGTCGACTCTTGCGATTAAAATTGAAATACGATTTAAAAGTCCGATTTTCTGAGTATTCTTTTTTAATAATTTAGCCATCGGCTGGGAAACGATTAAGCTATCCTTATCCCAATGAATTGAACTGAATTGAAATTGTATGCGATGCGTCGGTTTCGCTTGCGGGGTCTTGTAAACAGTAGACGGTAAACGCCAATGTGGTCTAATTAAACTCTGAAATTCACTCTCTCTCTCTCCTCTCGTTTTGTAGGCAAGAGCTTCACGCTGACAATTGTCATCTCAACGAACCCCATACAGATCGCCACCTACACGAAGGCCATCAAGGTGACGGTGGATGGGCCAAGGGAGCCGCGCTCTAAGGTGCGTCATCAGGGCTTTCATCCGTTCGCATTTGGACCACAACGCTTTGGGCCGGATCCACTTATGGCCGGATTGCCATTTAAGTTGCCAGGTACGTAAGCCTCTATCTAACCACCCCCTCACCACGCCTAACGCCAATCCAAACAAATATGTTGCCTCAAGCGTTTTGTTGCTCATTAGAGCAGATATTGATGTCGAGGCCAGTTTGGGTTAAATTGGCGGATAGACACGATTAGCTGTCATTTGTAAATTAATATGTCTATTAGAAGGGCTTAATGAGCTAATACCGCACTTACGGTGTCTGCCCAGAGGCACAAGGTTTAATAATAAAGTATGTGAAGCTTTTGATTGGGCTGTTTCCTAGCAGGCAAATATTGTTGGCTATTAGCTTTGTACCTTTGTGCGACTTTTGTTTTGAGTTAACCTTGCTTAAATGTGTGTCTATTTGCAATGCAAAGATCCTTCAAGCACCACCAATTTCTTTTAAAATCATCTTAGTATAAACCTAAATAAGTATATACTTATTTGATTAAGTTTTTCGGCTTCTGAGAAAACTTTTTAAATACTTAACTTTTTTGAAAGTAAATCGATTTTCATGTTTGCGGATTGGATAATTTCTAACATGAAATGAGGTTGAATAAACTGTAGGTGCTTTAACCGAACCCCTTTTCGAACTCCACTTGTTTGTACCATTCAATTTCTGGCTCACATTTGCAACTGAGAACAGGATTCCAGCTATCATTAACAGCCCGAGGACATTAGCATAAGGATGATGACAAATGAGCAGGCAGTCAGGCGCAGAGTCCTTTCGACAGCCGTGCAAATAGATTCGCGCTGCCTTTTTGTCAACTCCCAGTGCAAATGTGTGCCCTATTTATGCGCCCATAATGCGCACACACACACACACACACACACAAACACACACAAACACACACATACAGACACATGTGCAGACACAGAGACACTAATACAATAGAGGCGACAATTATGTAACAAAACAACAGCTTGAAAAATCCATTAAAATGATTTTAATCCTTTAACGAGTCACAAAACGGCAGCGACGTCGCATCGGCTGCGACTCGCGCCTTTCTAAGGATGAACACATTGAGCCTCAGTGGTAAGGGTGCAACCCCTAAACAGAATATAACAGTACAGAGCAGCGAGCACCCCGCACCCCTGATTGACAGCAGCAGGCGTAGCCTTAAATTATTTTAAAGCGCTCGGCGCGACTGTTGCAACAATAAACACGCGATATAACCAGGCTGCGAACAAGGACAACGATGGCAAGGACGACGGCGCAGATGACTGCGAGAAGCCGTTGCCGTTGCCGTTGCCGTCGCCGTCGGCATCGTCGCCTGGTGAACAAATCTCGTTTGATACGCTTTGATTTTATTAAAATTTAACAATTTCACTATGAAATTTATGAGGCGGCAAGTGAGTAAATTTCTTAGTGGTGCGATGTCGATTCCGATTCCGATGCCGCTGTCACTGTCACAGTCAGTGTCACTGTCATTGTCACTGGCAACAGCCACAGTCACGGTCTCTATCACTTTCTCTTTTGTGTCCGTTTCTTGCGAACTGAGCCAATATCAATCTACCGAACTTCTTCGAGTACTCAAATCGATATTAATACTATTTCTTTGATAGTATTATTTTATTAGTATATAATATATACTTTATAGTGTTTTCGGCTTGGCTCAGTTTTGGTTGGTATTTGTTTATTTTTCATTCGATTTTATTTCATTTCTAAAAAAGTTATCAATCCCAGCATATTCGTAGTCTGAATCGTGGTATTTCAACTTTCAATAGCAAAGTATACCAACGAAAAATATTATTTAAACTTGTACAATATAAATAAAAACCAATAATTACTATTTTTACTTTGAATAATAAAAATTAAACAGATTCACAATATATATATTATAAATAACACTTATATATATATTTTTTTTTCTTTTTGATAAGTTTCTAAATGAGTTTAGTTTAGTTGGAGATTATTGCAAAGCCTGTGGGGGAAAATAATTTTTTTGCCCAAAAACTTTGACTACCAAAGTTTTTTGCACTTGTGAGCCGAAACTGCAAAGTGACATAGCAGCAAAAAAGTGTCTCAAAATTACATTAAAAACTAAAAGGCAGCCAAAAGTCTCAGTCTTGTATTTGGTCGTGCGTGTGTGTGTGTGTGTGTGTGTGTGTGTGTGTGTGTGTGTGTGTGTGTGTGTGTGTGTGAGTGCTGACTAGTTTTTGGCATACACAAAATGTAGTTGACACTGGAGTGCTGCGTGTCACAGAAAGTTTGCCAAATGATTAAAAGGACTCTGCGCTGGTGCCTGCTGCCTGCAAAATAGTTGAGCAGCCTGTGAATAAGCAAGCCAAGTGCTTTTCTTGATGGAACGAAATAAATATAAAATGGCGTCGTAAGCAGGGCACATTAGTGCCACGCCTCTAGCCCCCATACTCCACGTCTGCCCAACCCTCTCCGGACTAGAACGCAAGGTGCCCCGAGGCAGTGCCATGAGTGCTTGGAAAGTGGAAAATTTGTAACTTCCGCAACGGATATCCTGTTTCACACACGCGCGCCCCCCCTCTCCAGCGGGTATGTGTGCGTGTGTGTGCGTTGCCTAGCCTTTTGAAGTTGCCTTCATCATCAGCAGCAGCAGCAGCAGCAGCAAGAGAAGCAACTAAAAAAGTTTCGCGCGCGTTTTTAGTGAAAATTATATTAAAATTTTGTGCTTGATGTAATTTATGTCATAAAACCCATTCGCAAGTAGACGCATATGTGCATAATTACACAGTGCCTCAGTGTGCGTGAGTGTATGTTGTGTGTGTGTGTGTGTGTGTGTGTGCGGGCGCCAATGTTTTAAATGAATTTTCAGCTTGAATTCATGTTACATTGTCTTGAGCAGCGCGCCCACATCAGCCCATATACTGCATTACATATGAAAAACAGCTCATTTGATTTAAGATCTCGTCCACTCGAATTTATTTAAAACCCTTTTTTGGCGTCTGCCGTTTTATGTTGTTTGGTTTACAGGACCTTAATGCCGGCGGTACGTTAGACGCAAGGCAAAAGGCAAAGATCAAAGTGCGCACCACTCACACCATCATTACACACACACACACACACACACACACTCGCACATGCTTTCGTGTTCTTTTTTTTTTACTTATGTGCCCGCTTGGGGCATTAGTCCTTATGCCTATATTAGCCCAATATTAGTGTGCGAGTACTTAAGAGTATTTTGTTAATCAGCAGTTGGCACTTAAACCGATTTCAAGCTATTGTAATCCAAAAATAAAATCATTAATTCATAGAAATCTAGAAAATGTATATTTTTTAATGATGGCGCTAAGTAGAGAAAATGTATATTTTAATGATAGGAAACTTTTGAATATCGATTTTATTTATCAATAAATAAAATCAATTTATTTAATAAATTTATTAAATCCAATGAAACTGAAGTCGAATAAATAATTTCAGTTAAAAAACAAAAAGCAATTAAGTTTTCTCGTTTAGTTTTACGTATTTGTTAATCTATCGATTAACTACAACAGTGTCGATAGTTTTCAGTCCTTTCCAGATCTGTAATTATGCAGTTATTACTTTAATTCGATAAAAAATCAAATGAATAACTGAGGCACGCGTTTGAGTTGCATTTTAAGTTAATTTTCCTGTTATGTGTAATTCACTCGATTGGGGTTGGTTACGCTTTCGTTTTTTTTTTATTATTTTAATGCGGCCCTTTAAGCGATACACTCGTATGTAGATGTAGACGGCCAAAAGGGTTAGGCGTTGTATCTTTAAACAACTTGATAAACTCTCAACCTTCCCACTGTGCATGTCTTGCGAAAACGAAATGATTTAGTACATATAATCAAACATGCAGACAGACAGACAAATTTGCACAGTCACAGTCGTGGCTGGGGAGAGGGTAGAGGCCTACAGCTCAATTTGGCTCGCAAAAGGAAATTTTAAAGTCATCGTCCTTGCTTGTCCCTGACACTGACTGTGAGGGCTGTAGGCTGTGGGCTGTGGGCTGTGGGATGCTGGGTGTGTGTCGCTGCCCCCCAAGGACATATTACAGCATTGATTCAATTTCATGTCAATTTACGTGTCAATGCGACACTAATACGCCAAGGGTCGTGGCTGTTGCGCAAAGCTGCCCTGACCCCTGACCCCTGACCCCTGAGCCGTGACATGTGCCACAACTCGAGTTGTTGGCGGTGGGCGTGGGATGTGTCAGTTGGTTGGCTGGCTTGGGCAAGGTGTGCGTTTAAAATTATTTATAACATTTGCCAAAATATGTTTGCCAAATGCCAACAAGTCCGTCGTCTGCCTCGCTTTGCAATTTCTTTTCAGCGCGCCCTAAAAAGTATGCTACCATTTTTCCTTCCTCCCTTTTTTTTATTTTTTTTTTTTTTTGCAATAACTTGCGGCCTGTTACGCAGCAACCATATGTGTGTGTGTGCGTCAAATGAGCAGGGGAGGTGGTGGGCTGGAATGTGTGTTACGCCAACCCCGCCAATTCCCCAACCAGCAGCAACACTCGCATGTGTTGACAACACTTGTGTAACGGTAAATTTGTGCGTATTGTGCGTGTGGAGGAGTCGGGGACTTGGGAAGGTTTTGGGTTGTGTTTTGGATTTAAAATTGGGGTCTTGTCAACCTCTTGGCATGCCTTACAAAATAGCAGCAAATTTGCCAAAACAATTTGCAAATCTACAGCAAATACTTACGTGTAAATACTGATATGACAGCCACTTGACAACAACTGACTGCGAAATTGATAAAGACAGCCAGACAGACAGCCAGCCAGACAGACAGGCATAAACACGCAGCAACTGAAACAGTAACAGAAAGAAAGAGACAAGCTCTGAGCTCACCTGTAGCAGTGTGGAAAGAAAGAACGAAATTGACTGGCTGCTTAGCAGCCACAGCTGGTTGAAAGTCTTTATTAAGTGCTACCCATTTGGAAATTGGCGGAATGTGTTAGGGATATAAAAGCTTAGTGGTTGTTATATATTGATACCAAATCAATTGAGTTATTACCCGCAGCGAAATAGCTTATATCTTTTAATAAGTGAATTAATAGAGCAGCACTGTAAATGATCAATTTGTATAATGGAAAAGGATTGAAAAGTTCTCAATGGATAAACTAATAATGCTAATAATGATTTCTATCTTGAATGTTTTCCCTCGCTTAAAAGTTATAGTCCTTATGATGTTTGGAAATTATTGTTGTTCCTGCTGTTGCTTTATATGAAACAGAGAAACTTAATAAATTACTTTATTGGTAATATGAGTTGCTTGAGAAAAATGCATTGAAATTAGTGATGCGAATTCTTGGTGGGGAATGCGACCTAAGGTGAGTTATATGTAATAAACAAAATGATGGTCTTTAAATGTTTGGAAAAAATAGAATATTTTTGGAAATTTAAAGCTTAATATGATCTGCCACTGAAACTAGTAAAACCAAAACCAAGTTAAAGTTGAGCATAAGGCACAAAATCAATAAGCTTAGGTCCGCGGTCCGTGTGGGCACACACACTAGATGTTATACGAAACAGATGTTGCCACGCACTCGCACACAGACACACACACATACACACGGTCATCAGAATCGTCATTATTATATTGAACTTTAAGATGCAGTTGGCTTCCCAACTTCCTTTCTCGTTCGCACTCGTCTTCGTTAATATTTTCTTGTCCCTTCCCCCAATGCCCGCCTCAGCAGCAGCCGCAATACAAGCACTTTTGCCTGATGGCTCAATAACAGCTCGGAAAAACGACTAAACACAGAAAAAAACCATGCGGATTAATAAACAAAAAAAAAAAAAAATGGAAAAAAAAACATTTACCGCAAAGTGCGCACCCAAGCAACCAGCGGCAGGCAACATTCGAGCATTGAAATATCCGAGCGTCCGCGCTGAAAAGTAGGCAACAGAAATGCTCGATGCTCGATGCTGGCGTTGCTGCTGCTACTGCTGCTGCTGTTGCTGTCGACGTCAACAGCAGGCGCAGGCGTCAACGCTCTCGCTCTCTCACTCGCTTTCTGAGTTAAGTTGAGTTGAGTAAAATGACAGCGACTGGCGAAATTGAGTCGAGTGATTTTAAAGCCATATACTTAAGCGATTTCCCCTGATTCGCTGGCTGGCTCAAAATGTCTCTGTGTGTATGTGTGTGTGTGTGTGTGTGTGTGTGTGTGTGCGTGGGGGTTGCTGTTGCTGTCGCTGCTGCTAGCCTCGCTCAAACTGACTACCCCCAATCCGCCCAACCACCCACCACACATTGTGGTGAGTTAGAAGCCGACTTGCTTGCGCCACGCCAACGCTGACGACGACTTGCGTCGCATTTTTATTTTTTCCAAGACAGCGTCTTGTGGTGAGAAATTGTTGCGCGCTGCTCTGAGCACTTTTTTTGTGCTGCTTTCGCCGCTGCTTTCGCTGAGCGCCTTTCGTTTTTATTGCGGGCACTTTTTGGGTGGGGACAACAAATGCTTGCGCCGTGCCAAAATGCCGTCGGTAAAACATCACAACTGTTTTTGGACCGTCGGCAAATGCGTAAAACGGCAAATATTCTTCACATTTTTTTTGGATATATAGCTTATGAATGAATCCGATGAAAATAAGTATGAAAAAATTCCTTACTGAAACGCATAATATTTAATATATATAATGCTCTATTCCTAGTACTCTAATATTGATATGTCACATGGCTGCGGACTGCAACCCTCTCTCACACACACACACACACATATACATGCATTGCACTTTAGACTATTTTACTATTTTACCCCGCCCCCAGCTGCAGATTCGTCGTCCGCAATGCGGTGCCCAAAAAAAAAAAAATAAATAAAATTGAAAAAAAAAGCAAAACAAAAAGCAAAAGAAACAAAACGTAATGCAAAAAAGCGTGGGAAGTTGGACTCATGAAAGCTTTTTGTGGCGCACCAATGGCACCGCGTTATGCCCCGCTACACACACACACACACACAGAGAGACTCAGACATATACATAGAGGATTTGCTCACTCATGTATGGGGGCTGGGCTATGGACGATACCAAGCCATGCCACCGCCACCTGTCCCCAACGGCCCAGACGAGAACGCCCGACTCCGACGAATACCGTTACGTGGTGTGCCGAAGAAAGCCCGACCCCAAACTGACACCAAGCGCGGCTAACCCTTTATCGCACATAGGGTTTCCTTACAGGACCGCATATTTAGGTTTTTGTTATGGGGTTTCACTGTCGCCATCCTTGGTACGCCTTCATGCGGTCTCTCTCTCTATGCACATGTGTATGAGACTCCTTGTGTGTGTGTGTGTGTGAAGGCTTGGCCACTGCCCGACACACACACACACACACATACACACACACACACTCCCACGAAATTCTCTTGAGTTTGGGTTACCAAAATCGACGTGATGTTATATTGTATGGAAACACAATTTGCTCAATGCCTGCCGCCGTATCCGCCGCATCGAAGCCGTAGTCGCCGTCGCCGTCGCCGTTGCCATTGCTGCTGCTTTACCGTCGGGTGCCGCTGCCAGCTTCAAGTGGCTCGCTAGGGTGTGGGCGTGTCTGTGTGTGTGTGATCGTTGTAGTTTTGTGGGCTGTTACTGCTGCCATTTTGTGTGACAAAACCCAACTATGCACCCAATACCCCAGTTGGCAAAGTATATAGCCATCTCACACACACACACACACACACAAGCACATATATGCTGGTATATGCACATAAATTAGTATATAAAAAGGATATGCTGAAAATGCTAATGGCACGAGCACAGCAAGAACTTTGTAATGATATAAAAATAAAATAAAGTAAAATAAATACCATAATGAGTGCTAATGCATGTTGAAGGAGTTAGTTGCACACAAGCAGAATAAGACAATAAAAAAATATGGATACCTAACAGCAATATAGATGCCTTAAAATCTCGAATATATTCCACACACATATAGGAAGTACCTTACACGGCTAAGCTGGCTTCTACGTAAAGGATTAGTGGCATTAAAGACGTTTCTAGCAATAACAATTAAGAAGAAACAATTTTCAAAGTCAAAGTATAATCGAACTTAATATATTCTCATTATAAAACGAAATATTATAAGCCTAGTACTTAGATCGATGAAAAGTTTGGGCGAACGAATCGTATTTTATTTCGTTTGTAGAGATTTTATAAACTAAGAAGTAAGATCACATTGCAGAAAATAGAATATTTATTTTTTTTATTATTTATTTTTTCTATATTTATTATATTATGTAAGATACAAATCTTTACGTTCCATAATATTGAACAACTCAACATTACAAACGCGATCAAGATTTTGTTTATTGAAGATGAACGAATCTAAAACCAGATTCGGGAAAATTGTATTTAAAACAATTTCTTTCTCAGTGCCAGTGAATTACATTTGATTAAGTATTTAAATAAGCGCCGAGGACTTAAGCAGAGTTATAGTATTTCACATACACAAGTTCATTATAATTCGATATGGCATATTAAGTGAGTGAATGTGGTATGTCCTTAATTCGTACCATCTCATTCCCGCTGGAAACGAGAGGTGAAATCTAAAGTCAAATAATAGATATATTGTTCATTGAAAAGAGAGAATTAGGAAAAAAAAAAATACACTAACAATTATAGAATTTATTCTGAAAGCCTGGACATATATTACACTCATTCTTGAATATTTGTTTTACTATTATTTACATTTTTAAAGCTGCTTCCAAGTTCTTGAAGCTGATAAGCCTGCTTTAGAATTTAAAAAATGTTTAAAGCATCAGAGATAAATAGTAATACAAAAGAAAGAACAGGTAAAAATAGTCTAGTCATGAGTGCTCGACTAGAAGATACCCTGAACTCAACTCCGAATTTGGCGATTCTATCTAAATTCGACTTTTGATGCTGATCATTATATATACTACCAATTTTATATTGTGGACGATGCCGCCTGCTGGCTAATTTGCTGATTATATTTTGTTAATGCCATTTTATGATTCTAAACCAAGTGTTTTGATTTCATTACAGATTGGTTTTAATTAAATATTTAAGTATTTAACAAAAAACCTTTATAATTAATATATAATATGTGCAATATGTTTATTAATATAACCGAGACTCAGCTTATGCTAGGATTGTCATAATAAATTTAATTTATTGAATGCATTCATAAGTGATTTCCTTTTGAGAGAAATCGGCATCCTGGCATCCTGGCATCGGCAATGGATCATGAATTGCATCGATGTCTCTGAATTTTTTCGTCTGCTGCACAAATGGCAACTTAATACCAATATCCTAGACAGAATGACCACCCATCCACCCAGCGCCAATCGCAGCAAACTGATTGACCTACATACAGGCACTTGTTCTACGAAGCAGTATGAAGTGTCTTACGCGCTGCTGATTGTAGTTGAAGTGGTTTTTGTTGTTGTAGCTCTAGTGATACTTATACTTTTACTTATACTTATATAAGTATGTCAGAGGATACAGAGGATAATGCAGCATGCCAATCAAGTAATGCAGCAAAGATGGTTCCAGTCTGTGTCTAAGAATGTGCCCCATCTTGGATTCTGCTTGTCTCCTCACAACCAGTGTCGCAGCCGTTTTCTCACATACGCATACTTATTCCATACACTATCTTCTCCCAATTTCCCCCCCAGGTCCCCTTCCAACCCCTCAACTGTAACACCTCTGGCCCCATGTCTGACTGGCTGGTCTGGTTGGTTCGTTGGTTGGTTGTTGGTGTCACATTTTCGGTGAAATTTTGGTTGCAAACTTTGGCAAAACTTGGCCAAGTATTTGGCCTCAAGTGCGACAGAGCGGGACAGAGACAGCCAAACTGAGAACGATAGCCAGCCAGCGCGTGAGAGAGAGACGGAGAGAGCCAGAGCGATTGAAATTGAGAGCGCGCATGTGGGCGGCATATGTGTGAGTGTGTGTGAGTGTGTGTGTGAGTGTGTTGTGGTCGGTCTTCGTCTTCGACTATGCGAGCAGAAGCGAGAGAAGCTTAGCAAGACGAGATTTTCTCAATGTTTGCTGCCTTGGAATTTTCTTAAGTGCGACTAACTCATACACACACATACATACACGCACACACATACATACACACACACACACACACAGACACACACAACGATAACAATGAGTCAACTTTAGCAGCAGCATCTTCAGGGCCAGCGTCGAAGTCGACCGCGTAGTATGTGCGACTGCGGCCTGGCAGCTGAGGCATTTAAGACTAGTTGCAAGTTGCCACCCCTCCCCATCGACCTCCCCCTCCCCCATCACCCTACACTCCCGCTCTTGGCAGTCCACAACTACCTTCCACAGCATCAGCAGCTTCTTCGACTTGCCCGCAAATGTGGGCTGCCACTTGATGGCGGGGAATGCCGTAGGAGTTCAGCTCTTTCGAGAGAGGGATGAGGAGATTGAGTGGGGAGGGTGGGGGGATACAGGCTCGTCCAGACGGAGCAACGACATCGGCGACTGGGATAATTTTAATGAATTTATTTAGGAGTTTGCCTTGGAGCTCGCTTCGTTGCTCTGGTTCTGGTTCTGGCTCTGGCTCTGCTCTCCTTTCTTGTTCTCGTTCTCGCTGCCAGATTTTGCCTTGACTAGCATCCAGGCGATTGTCTGCCAAAGTCTTGTCCCTCGACTGTCTTGCCGTCCCCATACCGAAGGTGGAGCTCTCATTGGGCGTGTACATACAAAGTAAAAGCGGGATGGAGAGACGAGGGACCTTGAGGGTTGCCAAAGATGCATTTACATAAGCAGCAATATGGCGGCTTGTTGATCTGATGATGGCAGAAGGAATAGGGAAGCAGTTTGGGCTGGAGCTGGGGGTGGTGCTGGAGGGAGAGCGAAGGCAAGTAGGCGGGATTGTTGCCCAATGTTGTTTTGCAGCAACCGAAATGTGCGGCAAGGTTTTTGGTCTTGCACAGTGGGCTATATGTGGTCTGGCGGGTCTTCGCATCAGTTTGGGTTTGGCATTGGACTTGCTATTGCTGCTCCTGTTCCTCATCTTCCTGTTCTTGTTCGTCTTCTAGTTGTTTTTGCTCTTGGTTCTTGGATACATAGTTGGTCGTGGCTTATGATGTCTGTTTCCATTTTTGAGTAGCCTTGAGCCCAATAAATGTAGCTCTCCAGCTTTTCTTTCAGTTCTCTTATTAATTAACTCTAATGTTAAATATTATCTATATTTAGTACGCTATTGTTCAAGCTCTCCTTGATATCTCGAGAGAAATATGTGCATATCGTGTAATTAACCAGAATTTTCATTACTGATTTGCACTCCATGCGGTTTTTACGGTTAAGCTGCTCGGAATCTAATTCAGTTATTTTGTATAACAGCAGCTAACTGATTAACTTGATTGAAATATTGTGAGGTTTCTTGCCAACCGCAAGTTATAACAAAGTCCCAATAAATGAAAAAATATGAATTTAAAGTTGCAGCACTTTCATATGAATTAAGCTAAAATGTGATTTATTGTTAAGGCAAGTGTGAAAATTCAGTTGTTAATTAGAACGGGGAAATTCGATTAACTAGCTGTATGACAAAATTGCTTTGGTTATGCATTTATATACATATATATATTTATACACTTTGCTGATTTGCTGGCTTCTCTTGGTCTTTTCAGGATTCGCACATCATCTGGTTGGTATGCACAGCCATCTGCATGCACCCGATTGGCGAGCTCACATGGCGCTGGGTGGTCGTCCCGGCTTTCCCGCCGGCCCCTTCTTTGCGCACCACCACGGAGCTGCCTTTCCGACAACTGCAGCGAGCGGCATGCGTGGATTGAGCGGTAACTGATCTCAATTTTGTCATTCTCTGCTCTTTTGTTTTATTAACAAAATTGTTTGTGCTTTCTTCAGAGAATCAGCAGCCGCTGGCGACGGTTGGAGCGGCGCATAGCACCACCAGTCCGGAGGGATCACCCACAACAACGACGAGTGCGACGCTGAGCGCCTTTGTGCAGCCGGCGGCGTGTAATGCCAGTGTGGGCAGCTCGCCACCATTGACGCTGAGCAGCATGCAGCACCACGACAATAACAACAACAATAGCAGCAGCAATATCGATGCGGGATTCGAGAGCGATAGCATCTCGGTGACGGGATCGCCGCGCAAGAGCATCAGCTCACTGACGCACGACGACGAGGAGTCGCAACCGAACCTGGATCCCGAGGCCGAGACGGATGCAGAAGCGGAGGCGGGGCGCAGTCGCAGCCCCACGTTGCTCAGTGCGGATGCCAGCAGTGTGGCAACGCTAACAGAGCCGGCACCTGGCAGCGGCGGCGCATTCACAGCACTCATCCAACGAAGCAAGAATCCTACAGAGCTATTTGGCGGCTTTGCGGCCGCTGGTGCCGCTGGTCATTTTGCACCGGCGGCGCACAGTTTTAATCCAGCTCTGGCGGCACAGCTCTTCCTGCAGAGCCCACTGCTGCCCCAGTCCAGTCAATGGCTCTACACTCAGCTTTATGGCAGCTACAGCGATCTACCTTGGCTACGCAGTGCGGCGGCAGCAGCGGCAGCCAGCACAACACCGCAACAGCAGCAGCAGCAGCAGCAGCAACAGCAACAGCAGCAGCAGCAACAGCTGCAGGATTCGGTGGTTCCTCTAGTGGCATCTGGTGATGCTGATGGCGTCAATCTAATTAAGCGCTGCGTCACACTGATTACGCATAATCCACCGGATGCGGAGAATGCCAATCCGAATGCATCGCCGCCAGTTAGCTCCACACGCCGCTCACCCTCGCCAGTGGAGACAATTGATCTAGACGATGTTAGCACCACATCGAGATCGGCCAGCGGATCCAGTGGCGCCGGTGGACCTATACGCACCCGTACGCCAAAGCCGACATCGGATGTCTGGCGTCCCTACTAGCGACTGGCTGCCGCCTTGCTGGGCAATTGTCTGGCGGCACAGGGACAGGGACTGGGACAAGGATTGAGTCAGGGTCAGGGGGCGCAGCAGTAGGCTGAGGTTTATTATGAATTTAGGTCATATCTGTAACGTGCGAGGGTTGATCTAGAGTTGATCGTTGATTGAGATTGAGTTTCCAATATCACATTCAGAGTTTTGAATATTCCAACTAAAATTCAAACCCAGATATTGTTTTGGAAAAAAAGACTGGAGAGGATTTATGTTGATTGGTTTCTTTAAACTTACGTTATTGTTTGAATATTTTCCAAAAATATACAGTTTAATTTTCGAATATATAAATAGGATTCAGTTTCTCTGGGAACGTTTTGGAAACAGTTTTACTTTGGATTAAATGTTGTGTTTAGGCAAGGGTCCTAAATTCAAATTAATAAAGCTTTATAAAAATATATTTAGTTAATCTCTTTTTAAGTTTTCTTAACTTCATTTATGGAGTATGAATTGTTGCAAAACCCAAGCCTCAAAATTCTGAAGGCAATCCTCGCACAGGCTTTATTTTTTTTTTTCATTACATTTTTCATTTTTTTTATAGAATTCTAAGTTTTAGCGGATCACATATCGAATTTAAATCAATTATCATTGCCCAAAGTAAAACGCAATTGTATTTAAATGCGCCCGTTATTGGGTGTGCAGAGGGGAAGGAAAAGGTTGGAAGAGGTTGGGCAATAATTATATATGTAGATTATAGAGATACCATCTGTGTAAATTGATATATTGAACATATTTTGCTCCAAGAAATATTGCAAAACTACGTTAAGTCGATAAGAAACTCATTTTTTTTTGCAAAAGGAACCCAAATTAATATTAATCAAATAATATATCAAATACAGAAAACTTAAAAATTTATTGAAAATAAATATAAGCACACTGAAAACTTGTATATAGTTTCTTAAGTAGCGTGCCATGTTTCGTTAATAAAATTTCAACTTAAAATAATAAAAATAAGTTGTGAAAATAAAACAGAATATGCAGCTGCTGGCACAAGCACAGAAAACGAGAAAGAGACGGAGAGAGTGTGAGAGAGAGAGAGTGAGACGGTCAGATAATCAGCGCCGCCAAGAAAAGCTTTTAAGAAAATTAATTCGCATTTCTTTTGCGCTGCATTCGCCCCGCACCGCCCCACCACACCCCTCATTTAAGGGGTTAAAAAGGCCGGCCGAATTTATAGCCGGGTCTTGGATGTTGGCGTAAATAGAAAGCTGGCAAATAAAAAGTTTAAATTAATGGCCAAACTTGAAAGCGAAAAATGCCAACCAGCTAGCTACTGAAAGACATCCACTAACCAACACGGCTGATGCGACCGGTACCGGTACCGGTAACGAGGCATATAAACACACACACACACACACACACACACACACACACACACACCAGGATTAAACGGGTATGGGTCCATCTCCGTTTTTCTAAGCATTTCCATGCACTTTAGCTTATTCGGTTCGGCTTGCTCAAGGCGGATAAGGCAAAGAAGGCGAAAAATAAATGGCTCTTAAGCGCATATTAAATGACGCCGTCAGATTTGAATAAATAACATAATTAGCGCAACATCCCAGAAAGTATAATCTTAAATCTAAAATTTAAACAGAAATACATACATAGCAACAGTTCCATGCTCTTAAGTTCCATTCGTTCTTAAGTAGTCCGTGAGGTGCATAATGGCAGATTGTTGGATCTTGTTTTTTGGTGAGTATTTCACGTGAGTATTTATTTTAATTACAAATAAGAGCTCTGCTTATAGGAAATATATATAAATATATATATAAAGTTATATTTAAAAAAAGCAATTATTCAACTAAAAATATATAGCACAAATAAGGAAAAAGTGTCATGTATGGAGGGCATTTCTATACCAACTGCTAATTGACTTGTTCATGTTTCAAGGTTGCAAGATGTGGAATGCTCGTTGACAGTGACTAGCACGTTCAATTTAAACAAATTACAAGAAGGCATGCTCACAAACAGTAGTACAATTAACGAACCTTTATTTTTTATTTACACGGATAACGGCTATAAAAATATATAAATGCTTTTTGCCTACAAAAAAAGAAACAATATTCTTGATATTCAGTGTTATTAGGTTTGTCACTAATAGATATGGAATATATATATTCTTTACATAGCTTATAAATAATCTTAAGCTTTTTTTATTCAGGGCTTTAAGCTGAAAATCAAAACATAATTGAAAACACGAATGTTAAAATATGAAACTATTTATTAGTCATTTTAATCGGGTAGCAATATTTTAATTGCGTCCAATTGGAATAATAATTTGCTGCAATTAGAAGCGAAAATGATTTAATAGATGGGCAAATTTCTGAGAGCTGTAGATGAACACACATTCGCACACACGCACACACACACACGCACACACAACACACACGCACACACAACACACATGTGTGTACATACATGTTATGCTTGACAGCGGAATCATAATAAAGAGCAAGCAATTTGCAATAAAATGAGTTAGGGAATTTCGGTAAGTGCCACCACATGTAAATTTATTGCATGCCTACGTGCAAGCACGTGTGTGTGTGTGTGTGTGTGAATGTGTGTGTGCTAAAATGTGTCTCTAATGATGGCATAATTAGCAAGGCGCCAACGGTCGTAAGATACTCGAGATAGCTAAATTTGTGGTTGGAGATTCGAACTCACATTGTGCGACAACAGCTGAAGGCGTTGATAATGACATCAAGTCAACTTTGCAAACGTGTCGTGTGCTAGGCCTGTGTGTGTGTGTGTGTGTGTGTGTGTGTGTTGCGTGTGTGTTGCGTGTGTGTGCCGTAGGGAGGTGTGTCGGTGTGATAATTGAAAGCCCACTTATTGCAATGAGTACCCGATGAATGCGCTGAGGCGTATGCCTGCATGTGCTATCTGTGTGTTCTCTATGTCTGTCGCTTTGTGGGTGTGGGCCAATTGATGTTGACAGGTGGATTGGGGGGGTGCGGGGAGGCAAGTGTGGCCCAGGTTACCGAGCAGCTATAAAGTTTTCTATTTAACGCTTGAGCGAAAGTCACTCAGTTTTTGGGCAATGTCTCCGTGTTGGTGTGTGTGTGTGTGTGTGTGTGTGTGTGTACTTCAATTTCCATGCTTTTTAAGCTTCAAACCCAATGCTGAAAGTATTGCTGCCCTTGTTCGTCGCTGTCGTCCGGGGCAACATTTTGTGTCATTATCGTTTCTTAAGATGTCCTTGCCAGCCAAAAACAGTCTGTCGTCATTGCTGGATCTCTAGCTTGAGATTCAACTTCAACAACTAAATGGTCGTCGCCAGGACAACTGATGCTTGTTGTCACTGTCGATGCTTACAGCCACACAGACCAGCCACCGTTGCATGCAATCCAATTTCAATGGTCTTGCTAAGGCATCCTGGATGCTTCGTCATGCCAATGACCAGCCGGTGTCAAAGGTGACATAAAGACGACGACGACGACGACGACCAATTTAAAGTGAAACAACCCCAAGAAACAACACTGAAATTCACTCTCTGACTGAGATCGAGTACATTGTCGAGACACACCAAGCTCATTGCTCGGACCGAGACGTGTTGATTTGCTTCCGACAGCCTGTTAACATTTTGGGCCAACCGGTCGTGACTCAAACCCCATTGAACCCAATTCCAATTCCAATTCCACTTCCAATTCCATTCGCAACACAAGTTCGCCTTATTTTATGTTATTCATTTTTAATTTCTGCCTCTACGTTTTTTTACACTTTGTGCCCAAATTGTTGTGATACATGTGTGTGAGGGTTGGCGGGGTACATCATTTACTTTAGTATGTTAATTTCGTATTTTAATGGCAGACGCACAACGATATCTTTGCTGACGATTTGTCAGTTCCAACTCATAAGCCAAATTTAATTTTGTGCCATTTGTTAGTGATTTTTACACGCTAGATAAAATCCTCATCATGTGTCCCTTGCAATGGTCCTATCCTTTCCTTTTGCTTGGGGTTGCGAGTCACATGTGGCCATGATTTGAGTGGCGTCATGGGAAACGAATGACAATGGAGCTTCCCGTATTTAAGATTATGATATTAGTTAACCCCGAGGCTCTGGGCCTTATTTAGGCAGTTAACTTACTTCAAGGATTATGGGGTCATCAAAGAACTCAAACCAAAAAAAATGGGCTTACTTTAAGGGCATGCAGGTGGCTAGAAAAAGGTCCTAGCCTGGACAAATCACAGACATTCGAAGGACGTGGTACTTAAATCTTCGATAATTTGTATTGCTAAATTCGAAAACGGACTGATTCTAATCAAATTTTTTGTCATATCTTGGACCAATCCTAACAATCCGGGATACCCCTTTTTGTCAGTAAATTGCAAGTGCAACCATATTCAAATGTATTTATTATTTAGTTGGGGTCATCAGAGAATGTAAAATCTACATCGATGTCTTTCATTTATAATTATATACATTATATATATATATATACATTTATAAAGTGCGCTACGAGCTATGCCCATTAGATATATGTTACAGCTAACACTGAACTTGAGCACCCCTCACATACTTAACTGTGATTTCTTATTAAAGTCTCATTTTGGCTATGAGTCCCCGTTGCACTTCCGAACCTGAAATAAACAACCAGCCGGAGGCACAAACTTTGCAACGGGAACCACAAAACATTTTGTTGGACAGCAAATGGCCGGCAAAGGACAGCAACATCAACAACAATAACAACAGCAACAGTAACAGTAACAACGACGACAACGACAACGTCGCCCGGTTGCCCGCCCCCTTGCCCGTAATATGACAGGTGGCCATCGACCCAAACGCATTTTCCCGGGCTACCCAGGCGGAGCTGCGAGGAGGAATGCCCAGAAAAGCCAGTGCACAGTGCCCAGTGCCCAGTGCCCAGCGCCCAGTGCCCAGTGCCGGTTGTAGCTGCGCTGCTCTAGCAGTCCGTAGCGGCGCTTTGTCACAGGAACTGTTAATAATGTGTAACCCGGGAGAGAGGCACAAAATCAGCGTCATTGGCGCACCTACAACATGCGATGTTGCGGTCAGGGACAACTTCGTGCCGTATCAGCGAGTCGCGAATAAAATGACTGAAAATAAAAATGCAGAGGCAGGAGCCATAACAGCAACAGTAGCGTGTCCATTTCGAGGATATTTTTCGGGGCAGCAGTCGAAGGGGATGGTTGAAATAACCGAGCAGCCCCATCATGAGTGACGGCGCCGCTGCGTCAGCGGCATGTAATTTTCACGGTTTTTCGCAAATACGAAAAACGGGAAAATACGCAAACGAAAACTCGCTGCCAAAAACTAAACAAGATGCAAAATCACTTGACGATGAAGCGCACTTGAAATACCCTTACCAAAAGTCACAATTCATAAATAACATATTATTTTAGGAAGAAGCACAAGTAACTATATAGACACTATTAACTATACAGTTAATGGATAGCAGTGCTGAGTCGATGATTGCACAATTGAACAACGAGATTCTGCTTTTCGAATTCCAGTCGAGGTTTTACCAACACTTCCCGGGACCTGCTTAAGACCTGCTTATGGAATAAGCTGAGCGACTTCGCCCTCTCAGAAGCATAACAAGAACAGCATATAGCCGAACCTATTCCATAAAAGCGGGCAAAGGTGTGTGCGGGGCTGGTGGGGGTTTATGTGTGTGTGCGTGTGTGTGCCTAAAACAAAAGCCAGCTTTGCGCTCTGTGTATGACAAGCAATAGAAATTGTATGGAATGTGGGGTTTGAGAGAGAGTCGCTGCTGGGTGGGTCGTGTGGGAGAGTTGCTATGCCGTGGCTGCTCGTCAACTACGATGGTGCAACTAGAATTATGCAACGCCATGCCCCTTATTACCACTCCTCCAACACCCACACACACACATGCGAGCTGTGTGTGCATTATAGCTTGCAATTTCTGGCCGCCTTGCTGTGAGTGTCATTTAATGAGCGCAACGCTGAAGCTGTCCGCACAGACAGCTGGAGCAAGCCGAAGGGGAGGAGGGGCGGGTACTGCTCTAGTTCAGGATGTGGAAGTACAACGCAGTACAATTTCCATAGGCATTCCATGCATTTTGGTCAGTTTGATGTGGGTTTCGTTTTGGGTATCGTTTTGGACTCGAGCATGCGATTTACAAGCGCACCGTCAAAACAAAAAAAAAATGGAAAAAAAAAATGAAAATTGAGAAAAAAAAATTAACGAGTTCGCTTACCTAAAAAGTTCGCTATCAACGTCAACAAATACTGCGTCGACTCTGACGAATATTTGGGTGAAATTCGCGCCAACGCAAACACTAAACACACCAAATACCGATGGTATGGATGGGTGGTGCCGTGGCTCCATGGTTCCGTGGCCAAGACCCATTGTCGTTGCTAACAATAATGAGTTCGTAATTTGATGTCGCTGCAGAAAATTGTCGAATTTGGACAAGTGTGTGCGTGAGCACAGCACAGCACAGCACATGACTTCACAGCAAATGGTTTGCCGGTTGGACCGGGGGGAGGTGGGTGCATAGTTAGAGAACAGGTTTGTTTGCAACGTCGCGTTTTCAAATAGCCCGCGATTGTCGAACACACATCACCATGTAGCCAACGGCCACAGTCCGCAGTCTACGGTCCAGGGACCGTGCTATTCTATAGAAAGGCACACATATGTGATTTATCAATGTCCGGACGCCGTCATCCATCTATCCAGAGCTAACATCGTGTAGGCATCGCATCCCCCATCGCCTTGCCCATCTCACATGTTGCCAGAGTTCGTCCTTACTACAATGTGTCAGCGGCATATGTTTCACTCTTGGCCCCAAAACTATTTGGGCATAGAAAGTAACGTCGATGTGGCCACTGCGAAGCTTCAATTTATAACTGAATTAAAGACGTTTAAGCAACATCGAAATATGTCTACATTTATAGTTATAGTTATATACATTCTCAAAAATCGATGGATCATATTGTTTGATTGTTCCTACACATTATATGCAGAGCATCATTTATTTTTAAACATGTTCATTTCCTTAAGGAAACGCAACTTCAATTCAATTATTTAAATATGAAGTGACTCAACACATTATCCATGCAAAACATAAACGAACTTATTGTATCCTCGTCTTAAAGTTTGTCCTGTGAAACCCTGTGGTCAGTCGTGTCCCGTGCGGAGGTAGCACATCAAGTTTGGCCAACATGCAAATGTGAGAAAGGTATCCGAAGCGGCCAGTGACAAAGCCCAAAAGAAAAATGGCCACAATCTTGGACACCGAAGGAAAATTAATGACTGCTGTCGTTCCACAGATTTGATTAAAAATTTACAACAGTCAGAGAGATGGAGACACAGAGAGAGAGAGAGAGAGAGAGAGAGGAGCGCCCAAAATGTCACCCGTCTTCAGCTTGACTTGACATATTCAGTGTCAGCTTGTTGGCTGGACTTCAGTTTAGTTTAGCGGGCACATTGTCATTTTGAGAAGACATTTTGCATTATTAAGTTACATTTTTGTCAGCTGCCCCTAATTCATATCTTATAAATTAAAGCTAAGCCCTCAGATTGTGGCCAGTTTTCAGCTAGAAAATTGAGATTTGTTTAATATTCAAGTAAATGCTGTATTTCGGCACTGATTTTGACCGATATTGGACTGGATTTAATTCATATTTTGACATCCCCTATATACATATATACTGTATATATATATATATATATATATCTTACTAATGGCTTTAATAACTCTAATGCTTTCGCACTGAGCCAGATCTTTTCTAAACGGTTCACTTTAAATCGGACAGCCTTTTTCAAAGGACAGATTGATACATGGTATTATTATCAACTAATCTTTTTACTAAGTAATACTCAAGGAACAGAGCCTTGCCTTGAACCGCTTTAACCGTCAAGATAATCACCACTCCACTTATTCCCTGAACAGGGGAAAATCACCCAAATCAAACTCAACTTAACTAAACACGCCTTAAATGGGTATTATCTGCTAGCCAGCACATTTAATTTCAATAAGCTAAGTCGGACAGCAACGGGGACTTGAATTGCGACTGGGACTGGGACTGGGAGTGAAATTGGAAGACTGTCTGTGGGGCCAAAGGAAGACCATTGCATTGGTCAACTGCTGGGGGCCACCTGTGACCAATTTCGATTATGAGACTTGGCAACTTTTTGTCGTCGCTGGTCGCCCCAAGACAACCCCAAAGGCGTTGTTAATTTTTGTGCCTCATAAAACTCAACCACCCGGTCGTTGGTCGTTGGTCGTGGGTCGAAGTTGCCTCAGTCTCCGCCTCCTGGCTCCTGCTGCTGCTCCTGCTGCTGCTCCTGCTCCTTCGGCAGGTTGGCAGCTCAGTTCATTTTGGGGGGTGGCGAAGGCTAATCAGCTTCCGCATTTTTATAGCGAGCTGTTCTTTGGCCGGCGGGCTTGTAACGGAAATCGCAAGTAGCTTAGCCTAATATGCTTTGTGTTTTGCTGTTTATTTATTTACGCTACTTTCGCTTTGTTGTTTTCTCTTTTTTACAGCTCCCTCTTTTTTACTTTTTCGCTTTTTCTGTCGACCTTTTTTAATGCGAGTTCTCAGAAAGCGGCGACGATTGTTGGATCATTTGTTTTACTTGGCCTCAAATAAATCCAAATCTATAATTCATGGCCCTGAGTTTACTTTCAGGATTTAGTTGCGGAGGCACAGCCTTAAGCCAAACCTAGGGCTGATTGACCAATTGAGCGGGTGAATTATATGCAGGACTGTCGACAGATTTACGCAGCATACTAATGTGATAAATATGTTTATCTTTCTTTTTTTTTTTGTAGCCTCATGGAGTTTATAGATAATTTATAGAGCTTTCGTATAGCGTATTGATATTTATGAGCCAAATATTTATTTTCCAATTGTAAAACATTTTTTGGAAGGCTTATTTTTGCGAAGTCGATTTCTTATTTACGGCTAGTGACTGTGGAATATATCCTCAAGTATATCCGCTTAGATCAAGAAATGATATCTATCCATCCTATAGGTATTTAGCTGCTAATCAATCGAATCTATATAAGCATTTATAATTTAACCGCTAAATAAAATATAGACAAATATAGGGGCAAAAATAGTTTTTAGATGAGAATATTGTAAATACCACCTTGAATTGCTTAAACTATTATTATTGAATGGTGACTAAATAAGTAGGATGCTGGAGGAAATAAATGAATAATCCAATTCGAATCAAGCACGTGTGTTTCCCCGACTTGAACCAACCCAACCCAGATTGAGTGATTAATTAATTCTACTGCGTTGGCTTTCACCGATTTGTGTGTGGCCTGTTGACCGCTGCTGAGTTATGCATCCCGCCTGTATTTTGGCATATCAAGAAGCTGAACACTTCGGGGGTTGGGGGTGCGCAGGGTGTTTGCTGGCTTGAGTGCTACTCATGCCGCCAATCGCAGGCGCCAATCGCGACAGCAATTGAAGAAATTAATCAAAGCACCAAAGTTGAGCCAGCAAAATGATTTATGTGCGAGAAAATAACTTGGACATAAAGGTAACAAATACTTTGATAATCATAAATCACAACACGACCCGGCACACATGTAGTGTGTGGGGGGAGGGAAGGGGGGGGGGTAGGATTGTAGAGGTGGAGGTGACGAGGTGTCTGATTGGGGGAGCTGCAAACCGCACACTGGACCGTAAGAAAGATAAATGATATTAAATATGGTAGCTGGAGATGTTGCGAACCAGTAGCCAGCATCAGATACCAAAAGTCCAAGTTGTTGTTGTTTATATGTGTAATGTGTGAAACATATCATTTCATTTCGATGCGTTCAGCAAGAGGCCAAACAAATTGCCTATTGAATGATTAAAAGCCAGCACAGACCGAACTATAGCTTGGCTATAGCCAAGCCCTAGTCAAAGGACGTGGCTGAAGGACTACAGGACTCCAGTAGTATAGGACTACAGGACTACAGGACAAGAGGACCGAGCGTGTCTCGCAGGAGTGGCATCGCCTTTCATTTCGTATTCGCGTCCGTCCACCATAAATCATCGAGCCTGGGCTCGAGAGTTGCTGCTGCTGGGGCTCGGGGCGGGGCTGCCTCGGCAACATATGAATTAGAAATTGTTACAAGTTTCTCAATATGGGAGCAGGAAGCGGCGTAGGAGGTGCAGCTGGAGAAGGTGGTGCTTCAGATACGGATATGGATTTGGATGCGAAGGCGGCTGTGGGTTCGGGTGTTTTGGAGCGTGCTGTCAACGCCGCTGTCGCAGTCAGCACGTGTTGACGTGCATGAAATTCTTACGGTAAAGGATTTCATTACATTTCGTTTTGTCTCGTTTCGTTTCATTTGCCCTTTGCCGCACGGCCGAGTCGCCAAGTCAACCACCAGGTCCAAGTTCGAATCCAAGTCGTATTCCTCCCCAATCCTAATCCCAGTCCCAGTCCCAGTCCCAGTTCCATTGCCAACCCGTCAACGCATTGCCTCACGTAGAATTTTGCCTAAGCGCCGCTGGCATTTGCCCTTAATTCTCAGAGCCACTTTGCCACTGCGACTCCTTCTGCTCGTTTTTAATTTTTGGTCTCTCTCAGTGTTTATTAGTCTACGTTTGGCGGCTGCTTCTCTTGGCCATAAATCCTGCAACGTGTCTTGCATTCAATTTCACGTTTCCCTTTCGGTTTTTACTATATTTCAACATTTGTTGTTGTTGTCGGTTTCGCATGTCAAGTCGGTTGATTACTCGTCTTTAAATGCCAACACTTTCTCACCAATCCTCGCTTTTTTGCCTCTCTCCTTTTCTTACTCAGTTCCTTTTTCTTTTTAAAGTTATTTCCTTTTCCTTTGCTGCTTTTCAAACACACTTTTAATTCGCGTTAGCGTAATCTATATCCCAGCAATTTTCGCTTTTATAGCAGCGTAAATGAATAGCAGAATGCTAAGCAGACTTTAACTTATTTGCAAAAAATACTCCTTAGCGAATAAAATTCTGAAACTCTGAATGAAGGGAACCCAGTTGAACTCAGTATCAGATTAGAGCTCAATAGAGTTATGGATATGATATTTAAAGTTTTAGATTGAAAGACTGTGTTGCCCAGTCATCACATATTCAGAAGTTCTGAGAACAGAGTATTGCTGAGTCGGGCAATTTCGATTAGATCGTACTCTTCTCTCATCCTCAGCTACAGGGAACGTATTTATGAATATTTATGTAAGCCATCCCAAAGAGTTGATTGATTTTAAGAATACGGTCGATGAGGGACCAGATAATGGGTAACACTGAGCACATCATGTTCCATTTTGTTTGTGCTTTATGCAACTGAAATCAATTTTGGGGCCTTAACAACCATGAGTTCAAACCGAAGAACGGAAATGAGCTTGAAAAAGAAAATATTAGAAGGACAACCGCGGCGACATTTTAAACGTGACTTGTTGACTTTGGCCCTTTCCAGCGACTTGCCTCCCCTTCCCAGCCCTTCCCCCATCCCACTGCCGATGCCCACCAACCGACGGATTCTGACTGAGCGCCTGAAGCAATGTACAATATTTGGTTCGCATTTCTCCTACTTATTTGGTTTTCATTTTGGTCGGAAGCAGGCGCCATGCCGGAGGCGCCTCTGTATACCCTGTACGTTAATTCCAGTTGCGTTATATTATTGACAAGTCAGTTAACGATTGATTCAAATGAGGTTAACATACAGTTATTTCAATCCATCAATCCATAAAGTAAAAATGAATGTTTGCTTCGATCCAGGGTATCTTGAAATTCACTCCCCACGATTGTACAAATGTGCGCTAGTTGCTGTACGGCATTCTTTTTCTCTTTCTGTTAGCGATTTTACCGCCAACACAAGATTTAATTAAACCAAAGACTTGATTTATGAACGAAAGGATTCGATGTCCGCACTGGCTTTTCAAGTGCAGATCGAGGGGTTGACTGCAGCAGTTGAAAAATGTCGAGCAAATGGGGCGCACGGGCTACGGCACTGAAACAGCAGATACAGTAGCAAACAGTGGCAAACAGTAGCAAACAGTAGCAAACAGCAAAAGCAGATGCAGAACCAGAACCAGAAACAGAAACAGAAACAGAACCAGAACCAGTAACAGACGCAGAAACGGAAACAGAAGCGAAGCAAGTGCGCTTAGTTCGCATTGTTGTTGTAATAATGATTTGGCTAACAGAGGCGGGTCTTGGGTCTTGGGTTGAGTGGAGAGATGGGAGTGGATGGGAGGGATGGGGAGTAGAGTTGTCGCCTGGTATGTATATTTGTATGTGTGCATGTATGTATGTATGTATGTGGCAGTAGTACAACAGCTGAACGGGCCGTTAAAAGCGTTCTCAGCTTAATACACATAAAGTATTGTTTTGCAGAGCTTCAACTCGTACCCAAACCCAAACCCAAACCAAAACTCCAGAACACCCTCTCAGACGTAGTATTCTTGTCCACGTTGTTGCTGGCAACATTTTCTATTGTTTTAACCCTTTTCTTTTTCTATATATGTATATATTTATGCTGCCAAAGGCGTGCAGAGGAAAGGGCAGCTACATTTGTGGGCTTTACATGGCATCGATTTAAAAAAAGAAAATTGAATTGAATTTTGCAATTGAGAAATTGTGAAATGTGTAAAGCGTCTTTAACTTTCATAACTACCAACCTGAATAAGACAAGTATTTTATTAAAGCCAAGCAAGTAGCACAGCAATACTTATCCTATTTATTTCTTAAAAGAACTTTGTGGTTCGCTTCTGTTTAAGATTTCTTTTAATTTCTTATTGTTTGATGACCTCTTTTTATAATTTAAATTTCTTATAATACGCTCATGCTCAACTTTATAAGATAGTTCCTAATGCTGCACACGGCCAACATATAAGTATTGCATATATGTATTTTGTACTTTCAATTAATTTGGTTTCATATTTTATTTAGGAGGTTGAAGCGCCTCCACAGCAGCGTTAAATTAATGTGCTACAAATGTAATATTTAATGTTATTTATTATCTGCTAAAACCAGTTCTATGTTTATTTTATAGATTTCAATTCACTGCTATTATTCATTCATACCTTTACAAATCAATGTTTTGTAGCCTTTCAATAGATTGATCAATGTTTAAATATAATTGCTACATAACAAAAAATAAAAGAAAAAAAAAGTTGTCCTTTTTTTTCTTGATTTTTAGAGATTGCTGTCATGCGAATTATTTTAATAATCTATAATACAATGGCTCAACCGTGTGGAGTTCGGCATCTTCTTCGATTTGCTGCTTGTGGATTTGATTGTTGATTTGTAAGCCTTTTGTGTCCACAACTCTGCAAACGTTGTTAAATTTATTGGCTTACAGCTGTTGCCATGGCAGTGTGCAGTTTATTAATTTCAGTGCTAAATATTACAAGCAGTCAGTTGAGCTTTGATTGTTGTTTAGCCGAGAGCCACAAATCTGATCTATGTACGACTAATAATTGGGTTAGGGGATTTGTTGGCTCGCCTTGTGGAATGCCTACAGTGGACTGCAAAAATGAACACAGCTCTGGTCAGTTGACCAGCTCACTGCATACAACATACAACACTAACACTAACAACAACAACAACTACTCCCACAACAACTACAACAACCAAGTCTGTAAATTTCTCATAAACTTTTCCATTTTAACCACCGGCGGCTGCGACGTCAGCAACAGTAAAAACTTTATAAGTAAATCCAGTCAACAGCCACGGCTATAGCCATACCCATAGTCAACTTCTCGTCCAGCCTCCCTGGCCCCGCCCCCTCCCCCTTATGCTTTGACCACCCCTGTCGTCCCAACGCTTATTGTTTACCACAACCTCAGTTTTTGCTAATTTTGAGTATTGCCATCGTAAATCTTTTCATTAAGAAAACTTTGCATAAGTTTTTGCCGCTTGTTGTTGTTACTATTGTTGTTGTTGCTGTTGGCGTTGGAGTTGTTGCTGTTGCCTTCATCATAAGCGCACATCCCCCGCCACCCCGCCCGTCACTACCGCTTGGCCATTTCTTTTTTGCCCAGCCGTCTTTTCGTCGGCGTGTTTTCGTTATTAGTCTGATTAATTTGGCTCTTTTCATAAATTGCCAACAGCATCCTAGCCACAGTTTGCCTAACCACCCAGCAGCGACCCCCAAGCCAAAAGAGATAAGTCCTCAGACCCAGCTCCATTACAAAGCAAGTGAAGAAGTTGACTCCTTGTGGCACAACGAAGATTCAACACACTTGTAAGCATAAGCCAACATTTCAGGTATACAAAATATGTATGTGCATGCTTAGAGTATTTTAAAGACCAAGGACAATTCAGGAAATGTAATTCGTGAATGTTGCCGGGCTGCTGAGTGAGCTGCTTCATTAAACAATGTTACCCCTTGTGGCAAGTGTATGCCGAAAACCAGCGGAAACTCAGCTGCGAACCTTTTTCAACTTTTGGACGTTGCTGCTTGTTGTTATTGTTATTGGTGTTGTTGTTGTTGTTGCTGTTGTTGTTGCGTGAAGAGGCAAACTCTTCAGAGAACCACATCATACATTATCCTAATAAAGGATAATTCATTAGTATTTGAACTTTTTGGCATTTTTTGAAGTCTTTTGGCTGACGGGTCCGAGAGCCATTTTAATTGCTGACGCTTTTGGCCTTGCTGTGCAAGTGCTGCTGCTGCTGCTGTTGGTGCTGCTGCTGCTGCTGCTGTTGGTGCTTCTTCTTCTCCCTTGTCCCCAACATTATCATCATCAGTTTCTTCCTCTTTTTGAAACATTTGATTTCAGCAGTTGTTGTTTGCATTGTTGCTGTTGTTTCTGGTTTTAATTTTTGTCTTTTCGTATTTTGTTCTTTATTTTATTTTTTTTTCTGTTTTTATACTTGGAAGCTGGCTTGCGTCTATTAAAAATTCCGCAGTGTTTCAATTTTACTGGAGTCCGGATATTTCACGAATGTTTATTAATAAAAATTTCATAAAATCAATAAAAAACGGCGGCTGCAACACGATGAGGGCTGCGACGGACCAAGCGCGGGAAGGGCAGGGGCAGGGGTCAGGGTCGGGGCTGGACGCGAGACGAGTGAAGCTAAAGCTAAAGCTACTTGCCGAGTGTGCGGAAATTTCGCAGAGCGAACTTTAAGCTGCTTTGGCTTTACGGTCGTCTTTCAATCTCGTAGTTTCATTAGTGCGCCAACCACTAGCAACCGCTTACCCTATTCCCCACCACCACCCCTACCACCCTTAAAACAATCTGTGGCACTCTGAAAAATGGCGTCGTCGTCGCACTTAAGCCAAAAGGTAAAGTGGAAAAGTGTAAAGACAGCGCACAAAGTGTATGTGGTATCTTATTTTAAGCTGTCAGCTGAACCCATCCAACCAACAACCGCACCACCCATCCGCACCACCCGTCACTCATTATGCGCTCTGGCATCCGCTGCCTTAGCCTGACATATATTAGTATGGATTTTTAATGGATTTAACGTTAAACTAATGTCGCAGTCTTTCTACTCCCAAGTAAAGTACTACTACAACCATGTGAATCGGCGATGCCGTATTTCTGTAAGTGTATGTGTATGTGTGCCTATGTGTGTTTGTGTGTATCTGTGTGTGTGTGTGCTTGCTTGCCAAGAACTAACGTTCGCCTGTGGACGGACATATTGTCGGCGGTTAGCGACTTGAAAGGCGATTCGTTTCAACTTGGCAAACTATTAATTTTACAGCTATGCAAACTGAACGCTCGCTGCTCGCTGCTCGCTGCTCGCTGCTGTCTGGCGCAGTTAAGTTAAGACGCTTACTCATTTTTGAATCCATTATTAATTGGTTCTGCAAGTTCTATTAAATAAATAAAATGCTGCATAATCAAATTTTCCATCGAGCCGCAATGTTAAGCAAATCGAAGGAAAATCTGTTTGATTTGTTCAAAATGAAATTGCCTGTTTTCCAGTCACCTGTTTCCAGTGCCATAACCAAAACAATCTCAAACCCAATTCCAGTACGCCTCCGGCTCTCCGGCACTCTGGAGCTACAGCTGTTGCCTGCCTGCTCGCACGCACGTGCAGCCCGGCATATGCCGAACATTTTCTTGAATAAATGTTGCGGTTAACCACAACTTATAATTGGTTGAAATGCCTTGCGCTCGAATAGAGATGAGGCGACTCTCAATGTGAGTGGCTGTGTGTGTGTGTGTGTGTTTGTGTAACTTACCCTTAAAACAGTTGCATGTGTGCGTGCGTGCATATGTGGGGGAAATAATGGCGATGTTGTTTGACAATCAGTTATCAGTTTCTTTGCAAATATTCGCAAAAAAGAGAAACATAAAAATAAACTTGAGCATTTTTATATGCAATTGAAAGCAGCGCAAAGCTTTCGAGCTGGCGCCATCTGTTGTCTTGGTGCCACAACAGTGCTTACAAAAAAAAGAAGAAAAATATAACGGGCAGGCAAAATAAAAATTTCGCCAAGCGACGCTAAAGTTGCCGCCTTGGCCAACGTCTTTGACTTGAAGCACCAAGACGCAAATGGGTCGCGACCCTCGGTGAAAGGGGGTGAATGTCTAAGTTAAAAGTTATGCGCAGACGCGCCAAAATACTCTACACACACACACACATACACACACACACTCTCAGAAATGGGCAACCCTCAACATTTTTGAAAGTGATTTTTTTCCAGCGCTTTTCTTGAGCCAAGAAAAGTTAAGAAAACTTTCTAAGCTTTTTTGTTGCGGCTACTTATGAAAATTGCTAGGTGTTTTCTTTTTTTTTGTTTTGTTGTTTTCTGCTTTCCATGGATGCCGACAACACGCAGGCCGATAGATGGCGCCAGGCGTGCAGTGAGCGGCGCATCGAAAAGTGCAACGAGCCACAAATGTTTGCTAATAAATAACCATGCGTAATGAAAACTAATGAATAATGTAATCATTTTCCATTTTCTAATTTTGATATTTTAATTAAAATGATTTGCAACTCGTAAAAACCGCAAAACGATTTCAAATCATTCTGCCCGCGTCCCCAAAATGTATTCAAATCATATCATATACACACGCACCCATGCATCGCTGCTGCTGCCATTTTGTTTTAAAATGATCGCATTTATTTCGCAATTGCCAAAAATCAAAATCATTTTCGCTGCCATCGTCGCGGCTGCAGCTGCCAAAAACATGCCCAAAAACATGGGCGTGTCAGTATTGTGTGTGTGTGTGTGTGTGTGTGTGTGTGTGTGTGTGTGCGTGCGTGTGTGGGTTAACCTTTTATGTGGTAAGCGAAACGAGTTTCGCTTTTTGTACGTTTAGCTAGCTGGAGTGGTCAGCGCTTTGAATGTTTAACTGTTTGAATGCTTTTGGCCGAAAATAATAGAAATATGCTTAATATAATGAATATTATAATAATGCATTCAGCGCATTTTATTAAACATGAAATATGATTTTCGCCGCCAGATGAAAATAATATTTGCATGCAAAAAGTTGATGTTGTGCCACATCGCACATACATATGTACAATCCATATAATTGACCAACAAGCCTATATAAATACATACACATCTGAAGCCTTAGTTCATGAAATCACAAATCTTTAGCTTATATATTGTTTTCAGTCCGATTTGTCCGAAATGCGATTTGTCCACAGTCAAAACTGATCTGTTTATTTAAAGCAATTTATTTCCTTTTCATGTTCTGAACTTTAAATGAATACTATGTTAAATAAAGTAACACGATTTTCTAACAATATTCATTGAAATATTGATTCTATACTGAGACCAAAACACACAACTCAATTGCAGCAAATCACAACTTCTAACTGAACTGAGTTTCCAAATGTCGTTTGCCGATCCTTCCTGAAGTTCAAAAGTTCAACATGGTTTACAAAGAATTTTTAAGAGCCTGTCAATAGCATAATATGACAGACCTTTTTAAGCAAAAAGACAACGTTGCCCAACTTTAAAGCGTGCAAGTGCCACTAATGTAAGCAGCATTGACAATACATGGGCATTTAAAAGTAAATTCAAATTAAGCAAACACAGTGTTTTTTTAAATCCGCGAACGTAAGCACAATTTTGGTACTAGCTTCATACTGTGCTGTCCAATAACCCAAAGTGAGGACTACCTGTACTTACTTTCCGATTAAGGGACGCATCGTCTCTTCAATCTGTTGATATATTCGATATCGTTATCTAATGTTATGTGGATGGGATAACGTCATTACAAACATGCATGGATATTTTTTATTCTATTTTTTAGCTTAACTCACTATCTTGCATATTCTATGTGCAATTGTCGTACACCAGTTCTAATTCGCTATCCGTCCAAACAAACATGCAGCTGTGCAAATGCAATCAATTTAGTAGCAAATTGCGTAATTCGACTTCAATACACATTTGCGTTTATTGCGCCTAACTAAAATGTAGCCAAAGTGTCGCCTAGGTGTGTGAGTGTGTCTGCGTGGGTTTGGATATGTGTGTGTCCTGGTGTATTTGTGATTTTCGTATGTAGCCGTGCATTAAAATTAATTAGATTCGAGGCAGTAATTCCAGCGGCAACCGCACGAATTAATTGATTCAAATCAATATTCGGCATTTCGAGCCATGCTCGAAAAACTAACCATAAACCGAGCCAGCAGTCCACCAAATAAGGTGACGCCCAACGCACAATTCTCTATGGCTAGCATCCAATATCCAACACCCATCCACATCATCTGCAGCATTCGCATCAGCAGCGCCAGAGGCACAGGCAGAGGCAGAGTCAGAGTCAGAGGCAGCCTCAGTGGTGGCCACACTAACAAACCATATTGAAAACGTGCTCCAATCGTTGAGAGAGTTCGGTTTGATTTGTCTGACAGTTTTAGCCACTGCCACCCACTCCTGCCACTTCACTTGCCCCTCCCCCACCAGTTCACAGTCCCTCTACATTTGCCGAGCGGACCGCAGTTCTCTTGTGTCGCGTTTATCTGTCTTGCACAAAATTGCAATGCCAAATCGGAAAACAAATGCGGCCGATGATTGCCTGTCCACTGATCACTGGTCAAGGAGTGTGTGAATTGGGCTGTAGATGATTTAAATGAACAGGAATCGTGCAATTCAAATGCAATTCAATTAATTGATAACATTTCTATAAGGTGCTGTCTGTGAGCGGGTCCACGATAAAATTAAACAATCAGTTCTTCAATTCAATGTGCAGACTAGCACAATGTTGCTGTATTGTTAGGTTGGACATATTACAATATCCTATACATATAATTATAAACGTAGTTACTTAGGCATAGCTGCAAGATTTGCTACAAAATGCACATATAATTATATGTTAGCAAAAATTGTATGTACAATTGAGAAAAGAATCAATATCGACTTATCGATTAGTAAGCTTTGGGAAATGATTACTTTTATTCTGTGTTAAAAATTGTGTTGTCAATAGGATTTGCCTCTTTTTAATACGAGTCTACGCTTACTGCATTTTACAACACTTGTCACTCATCGAATGTTTGCCAGCTCGCTGCAAGTCATTCTTTTCTGAACGTCGAGAAAACCCAGTCAACTCCAAGAAAATTGCAAAGTAACAAAATGGACGGCGACAAAACTAATCATTTATTGGTGGATATTGATCAAATCTATCCATTTAATCCCGTCAATTTTGTGCCGCAAGGTTTCAATCACGTCAACGTGACTGAGCCGCTGAAAATTTTGCCACCATTCGATTGGAGTCCATTTATAGCCGAGAGACGTATCATGGTTCGTTGGTTATTTTTATTATTTCGCAGAAGATTCAAGGCTTCAGGTCGCCAAAAACGTACTCGTGGCCGCAACTAGGCAAATGCAAACACGGCAAACAAGAAAATAGAAAATCATTTCAATCAACATCTGGTGAGTACTTCTGATGCGCTTTTATTTTTGCAGCTACATAACCTATTTACACACACACAACCACTCACATACACATTTTTTCAGATGCTCACTAAAAAAATACCAAAGCATTTCATAAGTGCTATAATAATCTGTCATTGCCAAAAAAATAACAAGCAATCAAGAACGCTGCAGTCGACTGAGCTGAGCTACGATATACCCTCCAATAAATATTATGCCTGCCAAAATTCACCTTAACATTTTTGCGTTTATTTCTCAATTCCGGCGCAGTTACTGAAGCGTAATATCAATACATAACTTAATTGCTTGAGTCTGATTCTTGCTTCAAATTCAAAAATACTAATTCTAAAATTGTTTAATAATTATACTAATAATACAAATATTAATAATAAAAAGAATATAATAAAAGGAGGAGAGCATTGCATTGATTAAAGGACACAAAAGGACAAACAAGTGACTGAAGCTCAGCAATGACAGCTGATCAGCTGGAGAAGCAGCAAATAATGCACAGATAATTGGAGCTTTGAGCTCACTCATTCAATTGTTTTTTTTTTTTTTGCTTCTTCGTACTGTGAAGCCGGAAGCTCCGTGTGTGGAACCGGAACCGTGTGAAGCTGCGAGCTGCGAGCTGCGAACTGTTAACTGTTAGCTGCGATTGCTGGCGGGGTGGCTGTCAAAGCGCGAATGCCAAAAATGCAACGCCAGCGAAACGGAAATGTAGAAAAACAATAAAAACCACAGCAAAGAATGCTTTCCATACCTTTTAGCGAGCACACTGCCCCACTCACCCTGCCCCACTCTGTGTGTGCGAGGCGATTGCATGTGTATGTGGCGAGGTGCAAATATGTAGCAGCCGTTAAATATTTGCGCGTCGAGAGTAACGCCAACTGATTTCCAAATGTACAGCTCAGAGAGAGAGAGAGAGAGAGAGAGAGAAAGAGACACACAGAGCGAGAGAGAGGGGAGAGCGAGAGCGAGAGAGAGAGATCCGCCACATAATTTGTGCCGACCAAAATCACTGCAATATTTTGTTGGGCATTCACCTGCATCAGCGGGCCATTTGAGTGCCATTCAAGTTTTCTTTTCATTCGCATTGTTGTTGCTGTTGAATGTTGTTTGCGGCTTGTGGGCTTACAAGTATTTTTAATTTTTTTTTTGTTGTGCCTTCTGTTATTTTTGTTGCCTTGGTTGGTGTTGTTGTTGCTTGCCAGTCAGTTAGTCAGTTCGACTGCGTCAATGAATTTTGTGGAAACTGCCGAGAGGCTGCGTTGAGATTGGGGCTCGGAGTGAGTGCGTCTGCATAAACAAGTTAAATATATTAGCACATAATTAAAAAGTTTGTTTTGCTGCCTTTCAAGTTGGCGGTGGGGTTGGAATTTTTGTTATAGGTGTTGCTAATTAAGCCAGCGTCGGGGTTCTTCCTCCAAGAAACACACACGCCCATATGAGTGCCTGTAATTGGTATCATAATAAACAGTCAGTATACACTCATACTCACACACACACACACACACTGGCACATACATCACTTGCATAATTGAGACACAAGGTCTCAGCAGATGAAGCGACTCAAACGAGATGGTTGTCGTTCTGATGACTGGAGAGCTTGGAGGGCTTGGGGGTTGTTTTGATAAATTCTCAAAGGTCTCATTTATGAATATGTCAGGTGTATTTGCGTACACATTTCGGCAGCTCATTGCTGATTACCATACTCGTTCTACTTAACGTATTCATCTTTATTATTAATAAGTGTAATTTTTTTGTAAAGTTCTTACAAAAAAAATTATTTAAAAGCAGCTGCTTATCAGCCTGCTTTAAGGATAACCTTAATTAAATCAATGAAAAAGCGGTTAATATGACCCTAATACAAAATTTTAATTTAATTTCGCAAAGTGTAAATTTTGTTGTGCAGTGATGCTTAAATATGGTTTTGTGGAAAAGGCAAAACAACTAACAAGATTCTGAATAAAATATTTCTGTGTCATATAGTTAAGTAATTAATAAAACCAAAAAAACAAACATTCTATTTTGTTGTTTTCCACAGTCAAATAATTCGGACATTTTGGTTTATAACGCCTTATACCCTTTTGGAATGTATTACAGGATATACAAATGAATCGTACTGTATGACAACAAAGAACAAGCATGTTAGCATTTGGCTAGCCATTAATTCAGTGCAGTTCAACTCAGGCACACAGTCAGTCACTCATTCAATCAGTCAATGCGGTTGCCAAGGGACTCCTTGTTGCTCATATGAATAATGTTAATATGCGAGGCACGATAGAGACGGACGGGGCAAAGAGAACAAGCTGAAAGAGAGGGTAAAAAAGTGGATGGGAAGTGTTTCACTCTTAGCTTAAATGGGAAAGATGCTTGCCTGAGGATTTGCAGACAGCAACTGAAATGGTTTCCTAGTCTCAATGAAGCTCTCCTCCTCAGCGGTATGTGTGGGTGTGTTTGCTTGAAATGTTATCAAGCGACGCCAGTAACGGGTACAATTTTTTAATTTAGTAACCCCCATACACACACACACACACACACACACATACTTATGCCCACACCCAGTGAACGCATTAAGGGAGGAGGGGGAGTAAAAAATGTTGCCGTTGCATACTTCAGGACGTCGCCTGACTGCTAATTTGCTATGCAAAACATCTTCAGAATTCTTATAAGTACGCACAAATGAAATAATTAAAAGCTGCACCAGACGAAAATAAAGTAAAATCACAAGTCCGGAGTATAGAGTACGGCGTATGGGGCATGTTGTGCAAAATATGTGCTCTGTGAACATTTTTCCCATCGAACTCTAATTAAGCTCCCTTTCTGGCTGCTGGCTGGCAGCTAACTAACCTTTTGCGGTTATAGCCAGTCATGGCTGCCATTTTGGCTCTATTTCTACTTATTCCACTTTGTTCAGCTGCGGCTCATCCCTCGCCTTGCTTGTGCTCCGCATTTTTATGGACTTTTAAAGTCGGACGGGAGTTGAAGAGATAAACGGGAACTGCTATCGTATCCCATATCCCACATGCCATATGCCATATGCCATTGTCTGGCGCACTGGTCGTCGCAGTCCTGCTGGTTGGTTTGCAGCTTAATTGGATGCCACAATGTGAAATAAATTGAGCAGAAAATTACGTAGCCCGCCAATCTAAACCGCAGCTAGACGCTGCTCGCCGTTCACGATATCATTTTACCTTTGCCAATTGTCCCCATTGTGTTGTAAAAAGAGGCAAGTAATTTCTATGGTGCACCTTTCGATTTGTACGGAGTCATTCCATGATTCCAACTCTTCTCGATTTCTACGCTTTGTGCAAACATTAGCGTTCCGTAAAATCTCTTTCTTTTTGCCATTTCAATTCACAAATTCATTCATTTAGCGTCTTGGGAATAACTTTTTGATTGACATTTGATTATCACTGCGAATGTGAACAGCTTCTAATCTCTATATATACCTGAAATTTTGCATAATCTCTCCAACATACCCCATAAAGTACACAATTGAATATAATAGTTAGTTTTTTAATTTCCATAATTATTTTATTAATTTATTTGTTTAATTAAATTGTAGATCTTTTTCTGTTTTTATTCGTTTTTTACTATTGGTTTGAAATCTCTTGCTTGAAATCAAGTTATGCATTACACACGTATATTTCAATTAAATACATAGAAATGTAACTGCACATATGCATTATGCATATGCAAAATTCAAATTCTTTGAGCTGATTTGACATTCTTTGTCCTTTTATACACATAGTTTTTGGTTGTTTCCTTTTTGTTTTGGTATACATCAATTACATATACTTTACGATCAGTTTTAAATATTATATGCATTTATTTTAAACTTTTAGAAAAAAAAAAAGTGCTACTGGACATTTGCAAATGAACAGATCTCTAAAACTAATACCACTCTATTGTGGCTTGTATGCGGCGAATGTTGCTTTAATTTTTTTAACTTTTCATTATTAGTTTTTCATTGACATCTTTTAAAAATTCGCGATACAGTTCCGGGTGTAGGTGTCTGTGTGTGTGTGCGTGTGTGTGTGTGTGTGTGTGTGTGTGTGTGTGTGTGTGTGTGTGTGAACTATGGAAACTTACATTTCTGTCTGAACTCTATATAGCTGTGATGAATCTGACTGTAATGGGATTCAAGAGCAATTGCTAAGCTGAACAGCTTTCCTCTGATAAGCTAGGTGTTTAGTAGATTACAGTGAATTCTTTGCTAACATCATCATCATAATCATCATCATCATCATCATCATCATTATTTTCCACTTAGTCGTTATTCTGAAACTTGTAGCAAATACACTTTGCACATACTGGAATTCACTTATTTGGTAGCCATTTATATACTATTAAAAAAAAGGTATTACACTTATTTATATTATAGTTTAAATTGCTGAGCTTGTTGCACTCAAGTATGATATAATTGTGTTTATTGAGTATGTATACATTTATTTAATAGTATTTAGCTTACATTGCACAGATTTATACACATTTAAAGTACATACACGCATATCAAAGCACATGAAATGAACAGTAAACAAATTCACGAACATGGATTACGGTTTAGGAACTCATATACAACGGCTCTTCGTATACTCTCTCAATCACCTCCTCAACTCCTTTCCCATTTCCTTCTACTCAGTATGTTACATTTGTGAAACTACTAATACATCCAAACAAAACAAAAAAATATATATATATTTAAAAAAAACCAATGGAGAATAAGAATAATAAAAAAATAAATGCTAAAATTCCTATATTATAAACATTGAGAACTACATCAAAAATTGTCAGTGTTCCTATTAGATACTTGTGTTCCTAGCGATTGCTTCAAATTCGCTTTGCTTTCTATAATTCGTAGTGTGTTTTGGATGTATTTTAATGGGGGTTTTAGTTACTTTTGTTTTGTTGTTTATATGACTAACTTGCGTAGTTTAATGGCTCGGGCATACCGCGGGCCTGGGACTGCTGCTCCCCTTGAGGGTCGAACAGACCCAATACTGTCTAATTGAATGCAGTTGCATCTTTGCACTACACACGAATAGTTAAAAATATCTATTATATATATAATATATATATATATATATTTATGTCGCAAAAGTTGTTCTCAATCCACTAAATTTCGTGACGATTTCGTTATGCAATAATGCGTTTTCTAAATCGTTGCGAAATCGAAGCGAATGCCAATTTTAAAAATGTATTCGCACCGTCCATTTGCTAGTTGTGTAATTTATAGCTGCTTTTTCCTTTTTCCTTTAACCATTTTCCTTTTTGGTTTTCCATTTGACTATACTTGTACGCTATACATACATAGAGTGATTTTCCTTTCTTGTTTTTCTTTTTTAATAGTTATATATTGGTTTGGAGCCTTGCAGAGCTGCAATAAATTCTACTAAGATTTTCGTCGTTTCCTCATCATTGGCATTAAAAAAAAAATGTTTCGCATAGCCTATAATAGTATGTACAGAAATTTACACTCAGTAACCCATGCCCCCACATCCATTGCCACCCCCACACATATCCCCACCCACATCCCTCTTCCCGTTCCCGTTCCCATTCCCATTATCAATACCAATATCTTGGATATGCTCGTGCTGCTTCTCCGCCGCTTGCCCCTCGAGTTGCTCCTGACACTAAAGGACTGCGGATCCGCACCACAGAACCTGACCTCAATATGGCCTCCAGACGCTGCCCCCATTGTCAGTTGGGTTGTGGTGACCGCGATGGGCAGCGAGCGCGGCCACCTGACGATTGGTGTTCCCATCCTCAATGTTCCTCACCGACGCACCGCAGTTGCCGATCAGCGTCAGATCACCCGGATGCGCCACGCCCCCGCCAGCCATTATGTTATGCTGCTGCCGCACACCCACATTGCTGATGTGATCCATCACGCTCTGCAGCTCCCCATGCACCGATGAGTTGGGCGACGCATGCGCTGGCAATGTGTGCGAGTGGAATCCGTGCGCCGACTGATTTGCAGCGGTATAAAGCTGCGAGTAGAGCAGGCTGGCGGGCAGGACCGGATACAGTGATCCATTGCAGCCGGCGGCTGTCGCACCAGCACCACCACCATGCCCACCACCGACGCCGACGCCTACGCCACCGCCATAGGCCGAGGCAGACGCATGCTGGGCCTGATTGACAATGCCCGGGAAGTTCTGATTGGTGCCCAGCATGCCGGGATTGCCAGCGCCAGCGGATGCCACCGATGAGGCAACGCTGCCAGCGACGGCAGCACTGCCACTGCCATTGGCTGCACCACCATTTGTTGCACCGCCGCCGCTGCCGCTGCCCAAATTTGGTGTATTAGTTGACAGCAGATCCTCCTGCACCGGCGACTCGGCCTGCGAGCTGTCGCTCAGGCTGCGAGGCCCGTTCTGGCTGGAATGTACATTGTACTCGTTGCTGGCATTGGTGTGATATCGTGGCACCAATATCGAGTTACCACCGCCTCCGCTCCCAGCACCCGCTGCACTTCCAGCGGTTGCCCCGCTGCCGGCGCTCGCTCCATTCACCGTCGATGTGATGGACGTCTGTCCGCTGGCGCCCAACAGGCTATGATGCGACATCTGGCCACTGGTGGATCCAACCAGACTGCTCAGATGCTGATCCAAGTCACTGGCCGTCGAGTCGGGCAGCACTGTGACAAATCACACAAAAAGACAAATGCAACAATTGTATGTATATGAAAGTCTGATCTGCACTTTAAAGGAAACGCATATCGCATTTAGCTCAGTTGAGAGATGGTCTAAAAAAGAACTATAGACTAGGGAAATGAATTCAGTTCAGAATTCAGAATTTTATTAGTCGGATTCCTTAACATTTCGCGAGCCATGGCAAAATTACGGTTAATAATAAAATAACTGACAATTAATATATAAGAAAGGCTGTAGATAGCCCAATAAATATGGAACAAATATAACAATTAAAAACAATTTAATTTCTATTTTGCTAGCAGCATTCAATTTTAATAAATTGTACAAATTAAATTAAATTAATTAAATTATTCTTGAAAGAATGTTTATGCCTTATGTTCTATAGACAATCGAAATCGTAAGAAATCTTAATAGTGGAATCGGGCTATAAGAAAAACTTGTTGATCAAAAACAAAGCTTAACAAAAATGGTTAAAAAATTAATTTAAAAACGATTTCATATTTATAGTAGTGAAAACGATTTTCAATGAACGCCTCTCATTCTCATCAAAAACTATCTCTGAAATATAGGGCTCTGATATTTGTTGAAATTTAAAGAGAATTTGTGTAGTACTTACTTGGCACACAGTCGCGATTGGTGGCACCGCCAAAGTCCTGATTGTTGCTCTGATCGTTTGAAGAACAGGTGAAGCCCAGCGCCGGGTTGTTAAACTGCGCTGAAGTGGGCGTGGTGCACGAGGACAGTCCGCTGCTGGCCAAGTACGGTGAGTAGGCAGAGGCCGCCGATCCGTAGCCCCAATGTGTATTGCTGGCACCTAAACCAAATTGGGACATATCTTTGTTGTTGGTACCGTTTTGGAATCGATTTTTGTTATTGGTTTGTTTTAATGTTACATATATGTTTGTTAGTTGATGTGTGTCAGTGAGATGAGATGAGAATAAAAAAAACAAAGAGAAGAGCGTGATAAAAACTAGAATATTCAGCAGATGAAATATACGGCATGTGTGCATAACTGAAAGGCGCAAACCAAATTGATAACGATTGTCACTGTGTTAGTGATAAGAGCAAGCTGAACGTAAAAGAAATCTAATGTAACAAAGAATTATTTGAAAGCGATTCGAAACGGTTCGCAAACTATGCCCCATTTCGTTTCGCAACACTGCGTCAATTATCGTCAATAAGTGGACAATCCCCATATCCCTCCCCCACCCAACACCTTATCTACGGCAACGGCCGTGCCACGCGTCTACGGCTGGCAAATTTATGGCACATGTGGGCCACTAATTGGAGCCCCATCATGGCCATTATGCGGGACTTCACCAGCGAAGCTGGGCATAAAAATTACAAACAAATCTGATGCGACGAACAGCGGCCCAAAAATGCTTTCAATGTAAGCGTAACGCGAGAGGCGGGCGATCCCCCAAAATCACAATGTTAGGCTCGAGTAGGGAGTGGCTGGGGACGGGAGGGTACTGGAAGAGGGTGTGGGTGGGGAGGGGGAGGGGCAGGAAGTGGGAGGCAACGGTCCTCGGTTGAAGTACAGACCACCAGTGCGGGTCCAGACTCATGCACAGATAATTAGGCTTAATTAATAGCCCATTCGGAAATTATTAATTAGTTTTTATCGGCGACGGGCGCATTTTCGTATCCGGATATTGATTTTGTGGTGGCTTTATTAATGCTATTGGCTTAAATGTTTCTACCTCCATTAATTACGTTGCTTTTTGTGTACAGTTTGTTGCTGCTGCTTGTCGTTCTTGTTGTTGTTGTTGCTGTTGTTGTTGCTGTTGCTGTTGCTGTTGTTGTTGCTGTTGGTGGTGTTTGGACTGTCTGATGTTTGTTGTCACACCGATTGACTTTATCCTGCGCATATTTTGTCACTGAATTATTAACAAGAAATTGAAAGCTCTAACAGTTGATACACTCGCAAAGTCAATTCGATTGTTGGCCTGCGTCCTGTATTTCCACTGCAGCTCACTGCTCAACAAATACGGTACAGTAGCCGCCCCCGCCCCCTTCCCTACAGTCTAACAACTAAAAACATAAACACAAAAATCATATATTTTATAGAAGTCATTTGCAAAGTCAGTGCGGTGTCTGAGTCGCTAAACTCATAGTATAATTTCCTAAAGGAAATAAAAAAATCAGAATATATTTTGAAGTTTTCATAAAACCGAATAATACCAATTATTCTTAAAATCTCACAGATATAAGTGTATTTTTTTCAATGCGTCAACCCATATCAGTATAAAACGTTTGTGAGGGGGGGGGGGGGGGGATAATCGACGAATGCGATATGGGTATGTAAGTTGATGTAGTATATCGTTTTATTTGAATTTTTATTGCGAAATTAATAAAATATATGCCAGTAATTAAGTCAAGCAGCGACTGTCAATAAAATTTGTTGATTAATAATTCAGGCTATTTTACTTTTTGTATATTTACAATTAAATTATGGGTAATGAGTAACAACAGACGCTTTCAGTAATCATTATTTACATACGCACACTACCAAGTGAATATATATATATATATATATATATATACATATATACATGCAGTTACTATGTGTGTATTCTCTTATATGTATATGTATTATAAATAAATAGGATATATATTTTGTGTGTATATAAATGAGGAGTCATTGATTGCAATGCCGTCCAGCAAATGCCATTCTGTAAATCGCGCAATTTGCATTTTGATTTGTGCGCTTTACGCTAGACAGTGGGGATGGGTCTGGATAAGGGGCTGGGTGAGGGATGTTTGAAGGGGTATTCCAGTGCTACTGCCATTGGGACCAAGTGAAAATTGAGTCATTGCTGGCCATTTTGTGTGCTGATTGAATTGGATTTGATATGTTTAAAGACCCCGCTGAAATCGTTTTCCGCTCATTTTCCATTACTCTTTTAACTGGGCCTAAAATATTGGCTTACAACTCTCCGTCCAACAATAATTGGCACTTAATTTAAAGTCAAATGATTGGTTTTTTTTCATGCCATAACGCATCTTAACTTTGATAAAATATTATACAAATAACAATATTAATATTAAAAAAAACCGTAAATTGCTGTCACATTTAACTAACGATTTGTCGCTATTTTTTGAAGTTGTTGTAATTCAATTAATTTTCATTTTAAACTGAAATTATCAAATTTAATACAATTGAATTTTTAAATTTATAATTTAATATATTTCAAATACAACGCAGACAAGCAAAAAAAAACTTGCCTACTATTTTAATTATTGATTTTTATTATGCAACAAACGGTCAGTTGCACAAGAAGTTTGGCTAACTGGTAATGCTCAGATAGATGTCATCCATATCATCAATTATAGTAAGCTTTATCTAACTGATAGTACTCAGCTGCTCAGCCATCCATATATCATTTATTGCAAGCTTTACCGTAGCACGATGCGGTTAGAATTGGATGGGGATAAAAAAGATTAATATAGAATTATAAATGTCACCCGTGTGGACACAATATAACTACGCAAATGTAGATAATTGAGTTCTCAGCAATACTTGATACAGGAAACGTCGAAAGATATATTTACTGGAAGCGTTACAAAATAGAATCATATCACCAGCTGCCGCCAACTAGACTAGTTTTCATTTCACATGTGGACATGTTCACAGGTGTGTATGCATTTTGTATATTTTTATAGTTCCGTATTTGGCGTCGCTTTTGAAATCATAACACGCCAACAACAATGCAAAATGTTGACAGACACACTTGAATACACACACACATACACACACACACACACACACATGCACACACACACACACACACACACACATAAGCAAATACGGTTACGTGCTCGGACAGATAAATAACACAAGCAATGCACTTTTTTTTTGACGCCAGCTTTTTGTGCTGTTTGTCGAGTGTCATTGTTGCTTTTGTTGTTATTGTATTTGACCAAGGTTTATTTATTTGTATAGTAAACTTTGGTTAAATAAAGTGGCCAACAATTTAATAGCAGCGTAACAACAACAACTTAGTGCAAGGTAAAGCGAAATGTCAGCCAACAGTTGCAAGTTTTTAATTTTAATGCTCTGCTCCCAAACAGCCAAAAAATACTTTTGACTTCTTCTGGCTGCCTCGGCCTAGATAATCCCATACATCATTCAGCTATGAAGTTAGCTGGTTAGCTCGACAACCTTAGATATCCTCGGAGGATACAGAGGAAAACTCATTTCGAACCGATTTGAGCAATTGCTATACTGAGAACAGGGAATTGTGCAGTCGGGTTGTTGTTGCTTTTTTTTTTATTTTTTACATTACACAAAAAAAAAAAGAATTTAATTGAGCGCCTAATTAATGTAGTCGCTTTAAGCGTCTGCAAAATGGATGTCAAGATTTATTTTATTATCTATTGTATATACATTTACACACACACACACACACACACACACACACACACACACACACACACATACACGCATATAGATATATGCTGAACATTTTTTGGATTGAATTTAAATTTCATACATATTATTATTGCTGCATTTTTTGTTGGCTTGCGTGGTGGCAGCTTAAAGCAGAACGTTGTTTTTGTGATTGTTTCATTTTTTTTTTAAAGCCTGCCAACCTAATCGTTCTGTGTGATTTTATGTGGTTGCATTGGGGCACACCACACAGCCCACACAGCCCACACGGCCCGCCCACCAACTGTCGGAGGCCCAACCCCAATCGCAATCCCAATCCCAATCCCCAAAGCGAGCGATTATTTTTGTTGCATGCGGTTATTGGATATACCGTTACTCAAGTGTTAAATGAAAAGCGGAAAAATGCTACAGCAGCAAATGCAAGCTGCATCAATTAATACTAAATATATATAAGCCTATGATACATGTATTTTATGGATAGTTGAGTGGATAATAAATATATGTGGGATACACGTAATTGTACTGAATGATATGATAATGATACAATAAGGGGTACTTACTCTGACAGTTGCCAATCGGAGGCATGCGGAAGCCGGACAGTGGATCCGTGGAGAAGTGGAACGGTCGCTGGCCGAAGGCGAAGTGAAATTGTTGTTGTTGCCCTAAAAGGGATAACACTAAGTTTTTTTCAGTTTTAATTATCTGTCCTTAACTAAATTGTTTTTTTTTCAGTTGTTTTTGTGCTTGTGTTTGTGTGAAATCTGTTGGAAATCTTAAAAGCGTTGAATCGATTTGAGAATGGAGTGTGCAAAATGGCTAACAACGATATTTTGACACTTACTCTCTCTCTCTCTCTCTCTCTCTCTCTCGCTCTCTCACTCTGTCCTTGTCTCTGCTGCCCCCCTTTTCTTATCTAAGCGTTGTCTCCCATTTTCCAGTCGCCATTTTACGGCAGATTGTATTCATTATAAAATAATAACCTTTTGTCTGACGTTGGCGGCGGCAGCAGCTTAAAAACAACTGCCATTTATGTCCATGCGTGCGTGTATGTGTGTGTGTGTGTGTGTGTGTGTGTGTGTGTGTGTGTGTGTGTGTGTGTGTGTGTGTGTACCGCAGAAAACTGGCCCCTCTGTTCGGAGGCGTTGCAGTCTGGCAGCAAAGGATATAAATCATGCCATGGATTGAATTGTTGTTCTCGGACTCCGCAGATTACACTGCCAACAACGGCAACAAGGACAACAGCGGCAACAGTGGCAACAATGGCAGCAACTACAACTCTGGCTACAACTGTTGTTAGTCTGGAGCTGAGTCTGAGCTGGGCTGCCTTAACATATGCAAAGTAAAATATTTGCATGCTTATAAATATGCATTTCAAGCTGCTGAACGAGGAGTCGACACTGTTTATTAAATACACTGCGGGGACAAGAGAGAGAGAGAAAGAGACATAGAAATAGAGAGAGAGAGAGAGAGAGAGATGGAGAGTGGCGAATAGAAGGTGTGTCTACTTTGGGCTTTAATAAAGAGTTATTCATTGTGCAAATTAATATATATTTGGTAATAAAGCCATTTTGGTATTTTGATTGGTGTTTGTTAGTGTTTGATGTGTGGGCTCTTTGGCTATTGGCCATTGGCTCATGTCTACTGGCCATTAGTCAGAAGCCATTGGCCATTGGGTGTTATGCATTATGTATACTTACTTGTCTTGGAGCGGGGCTCGCGTGGCCCATCGACGGTTACTTTGATCGCCTTGTTGTAGGTGGCTATGTGTGGTGGATTCGTTGACACGGTGATGGTTAATGTGAAGCTCTTCCCTGCAACGAGGCCAAGCACACAAAAAAACAAAAACAAAATAAAACAAACGTGAGCTTAACAAATTTATGACTAGTAGCTGTCTAAATGTGCTCTAGACACGCGCGCCACATTTATGGCCTCAAAACATCGGTCGATTGTCACATCGTAAAAATCAAAGCAATTTTTGTTGACTATAACATAATAATGTTGTACTAGTTAATAAAGACAGCTGGCTGGCAAAGTGGGCCAATGAGCATGCGACTAGCAACAATATTGTAATCTTGGATTCGAATTAGAACAAGTTTCATGTGCGGTTAGGGAGAAGGAAAGAGTTGGAGATAAAATATGACTCTGATAGTCTTAAAAAGGGGAATCTTTATTTGGCCCAAAATTACCCAACAATAAAGGAAATGATAACTAATCTAGTTTGTCAATATGTTACAAATGTCTTTGAAATGGAATTAACTTATCATCTATTTAATTGACTTGCCAATTTCAGATCATACTGTACATTATATTTTCTTTTTATATGGTACGCATCTCTATTGATGATTGCATCTTAGAACTATGTTTTTCTTGGTAAATTCTTTGACTTAACTCAGATCACTCGAGTCTTGTACACCTGTTTTTAGACTTTTTGTCAGACGAATTAGACTTTAATGTATTAATTATGGATCACATTTGGCAAGTTCTTGAACCATCCGACGCTCTCACCCTGCCGTCCTTTCCACAATGCAAGAATTAATTACAATTCAAACTCATTGTCTGTAACATACGACTCACAGAGACACGTCGCTCTATTGCTAAGAAAATACCCCCAATACGCGAAAGCTAAGATTTATTTCATTTGTGCCACACAGTTTTCTTTTAATTAACTTGTTACGCCTAACCCGCCCACACTTGAGAAGGACCTGCCCCAACCCCAGCGTGGCTGAGTTCTTTTTGCCATTGTCAAGTGTTGCCAGGCCCACGACGAATTTGCAGCGATTCAATTAAAAGCATTTCAGCCAAACTCGAAACTCCCAACTCTCCAGCCGTAGACATTGTGCCTTTTTTGTCTTGCCTGTCTATGACAACGTGGCGTATGTGCAATGTCTTCAAGTGTTGCCATTGCCGATGCCCCTTGCCGCCGTTTGCTTTTTAAGTTGACAAACAAAGCGTAAATCATTTCGGCACACACAACAATAAACCACCAACTCATACACACCCCCCACACACACACACTCACACACACACACACAAACTCACACACACGCAGACTGAGGCTTACACATGTTGCTGGCACACTCCACTGCGCCTGCTGACAGCGCCGCCCTGATTTTGGTGTACATCTTCGGCTCGTTCTCGTTCTGGTTCTCCCAATCGCCTTTTTTCTAGTCCCCCCCAATTGCTAGTCTCAACGCCGTCTTGGTAAAAAAATGAACTTCGTCTTGAGTTTGTTTGCAGTCGCTTCAAGTGGCATTTTGTCTTCGTCCTTTTGGCATTTTACCTCCGTCCATTTGTCCTGTTTGCTGCAAAATGCTTTTCCGCATTAAGCCCTCATTGTAATAAAGTTTAGTTCATTGTTGTGCTATTTTTCGGCTATTCTTTCTCGACTCTGACTTGGAGTTGGCAGTTGGAGAGTATTACAACATAATATTATAGCGATTAAGAGAATTACAGATTCTAAAAAATAAAAGTGATGACATTGATTCGTCGTTCCATTCATTAGAAGAACATGCTTTTAAGCTACAAATTTAATTGATTGAACTCAAAAAGCTTTCTGTATTATGTATTTATATATATATATATTTAAGTCGCTATAATTTATAATTTAAGTCGCTATACTTCAATCAGTAAACACTCGAAATGAATCTACACCAATGAATATTTTTAGTGATATCAAGTTTATTTTGACCATCTTTGTGTGTAGGAAAAAACAGCATATCCAAACTGAGTGCGCCTATGATTCATTTGTCTTATATATTCAGCACTTGCAGTCGCTGAGACCAATTCGAATACCAGAACAGGCTTCTATCTCCATAGGCGGCTATAATCAATTATGGTAAACCTGACCCTCAACAATATCCAGTCGCTGGCCAAAACAGTTTTGTTGCCACTGCTGTAAGTCTCATAAATCAACAGACATCAAGGAAAAAAGGGAAAACGATGCATTAAAAGAAAACTGGAAGGGAAACCAAATAAGCCACAAAATACGTTTTGTGTTGGCCGACTTACTGGCTGGATTAGAAGGCTCAGAATGCTTTTAAGGGCTTACCTCTGGAAAGGTAAAGTGAAATTTCAAATGTGGCTGCCATGTTTGCAAATGGCTGAAAAAACAAATAGCTGACTATGCAAAGCGAGTGTAGGTGTGGGTGAATGTGCTAAGGCTGTAAAATATGACAAGCGGTGTAAATATTTGAGTATTTGCGTTGGAAGAGATGAGCCAAAAATGTAATTGCCAATAATCCACAAATTGTAAATTTTAAGACACGAATCGTTTTTGTGTGCCTAAATTGTCTGTGTGTGTGTGTGTGTGTGAGTGTGTGTGTGTACGTGTGTATGTGTGTTTGTGTGTTCATATATGGAAGTGTGCATAGGAAACGCCTTCTTGTGATTTGGGATCCAGCCACAAACATTGACAGACAGGCAAATACGTGTGCGTGTGTGGCCTACTCCACTTTGTCTTACACCATGCCACACTTCACACAGCCACACACCCCCCACACACCACATACACCCCACCCACACCCTCCACACCCTCCACACACTCCACACCCTGGCATGACACGTGTAGGTGTTGTATGCCTTTCATTACCCAATTGATTTATTACGCTTGTTCTGTAAATTGCCAAGGATTTGCAACAAGGATTTCAGTTATTTGTCAACAGCTTTGATTTTAATGTTGCACACGAAATACTTCTTTCAACCATCCCACAAAATATCCCCAACATTCGAGTGAGTTTCGATAGTTAGTAATGGAAGCACAGAACAAACAAACTTCAACAAAAGTCTATGTGAAATTTTATTAAAATTCCAATATATATTCACGTCAACATCATAGAAATCATAAAAGATTGACATATTTAATAGATTAATGATGCCGGCTTATAAATGCATTTGAAATGAAAGAGCAATAAAAATATTAACTTCTGATATGGATAACTATCAACATTCAACCCTATCGTAAGATGATATTTTAAATACTTTTGAATACTTTACAGCATGTAAATATATGCGTAGATATCTCAAATGCTTAAGATGCTAATCCTGTGCCTTATCTCGCTGAGATCTTTACAAGTGAGTTCATCATAACTGTAAGTGACACAATTTAAGGCCCGCCTGTTGCTTTCTTTTCGAACCCCAAGCCCCAAACTCCAAACCCCATACAGTTCACCCGCAACAAAACAATGATAAGAACCCCAGAAACCAAAAGCAAATTGTGCGCGCTTACAAAATTCTAGACTCAACGCGTGTCCTTTTCACACAGATTGTGCCACCTCCCCATTCCCCATTCCCCACTCCCCACTCCTTCCAACTGGCTCTAGCAGTCAAGGTGTCAGTTCGTAGAAGTTTTTTATTAGGGTATTGTATTAAGCTTTGTTTTTCTTATATATTTGTTGTTGTTGGCGTTGCTGTCTTGCCTTTTTAACGCCTTCTTTTGAAGGCTAGAACGCAGCTGAGGGGGTCTTGACTTTTGGCAGGCATTTGTCTTGCCTTTGGTTTACTCAACAGAGCAACAGCAGCAGCAACCGAACCCGACCCAGACCACGTCCCCAATGCAGACCCAAAACTCTCACCCGATCCGAAAAAATTTTACGAAACGGACGCCCTTTTTGTCGTTTGTGTTTTTATATATGTATATATATATATATATTTCTTTTTTTTTGGGGTGCCAACACCGCCTTTCACTTTCAATTGTTTGCCTTGGCTTGGCTTGGTGTGACGGTTGGGAGTTCGGAGTGGGGCGGGGCTTGGGGTGGAGCGCAGTTCATTTTGCGGCTGTCTTAAATGGCTTGAGAGAGTTGTGTAAATAGAAACCTCAACGCAGCGAACCCAAAGCTTAACTTGCCATCCTTATCGATAATGTTGATGCGATGGGATGAATTACGGTGCGGTGCGGAGCGGAGTGGTGTGTTGTGTTGTGGTGTGGGTAGTGGTGCGTTGCTTTGTGATATGATGCGATGGAGAAGTTATCGACGTGGCAAACTCTCGTAACAATCGCCAACTGGCACCGCCGATTGTGCACCCACTCCCCTTGCCCTTTGTGTGTGTGTGTGTGTGTGTGTGTGAATGCGTGTGGTTGTGCATGTGCATGGCACTTTGCTAATTAAAAGTGTAGCCTAGTGCAGGGCGGCGGGGCCACATAAATCGATGCCTAGGTAATTAAATTGCATGACGCGAGCTCACGATATCCGAAAGGCCAACTGATGTGACTGGGGGGTTAGGGGGGTTGTGGTTGGGGTTGGGGCTGGGACGCAGTTTAAAAATAGAAGGCGGAGTTATGCTATCCATTTGCTATTTGGATATTGTAATTTGCAAACGATAGCAGCAGTTGCTAAAGCGAAATGGCAGCAGCGGTCAAGTCAGGCGCAACGATTAACAGCGAATGCCACACAAATCCCTCATACGCGTTACGCGTTACGGAAACCAAATCAAACCGCAGCCAAACACAAGCGAACCGTTGCAATTAACACACGCAATTGCAAATCTTTGCGTACCCAACCGAATCTTAGGATGCGGATAATTTACTTATCGTAAACATACAGCAGCGCTGCGGTTTGATTTCATATGTGGGTTGCCGGCAAAGCTGAGCGTCAGCACCAAATCAAACAGGGTCTGTGGGCAAACAACAAAAGGCCCTTTGTTTCTTTTTTTTTTATTGCGACGGCCTGTCAAAACGAGACACGAATATGGTGGTGATGCAGCAGTGGCTGCATGTTCATGTTGCCCACGGGAAAACATAGTGTGAGCGGGGGGGATGGAGTGGCTCGTTAGCCCAGCACGGCTGTCGTTGCATCTCGCGGGCTGCCAGACGGCCTTAATGAATGCGAAAATTTACAATTAAACGCCTCAATGCGAATGCGAATGCGAATGCCAATGGGAGACACAAAAATGCGAAATGAGAAGATGGACGCGTCTATGGCATGCCAATGAATGACAATGCATGAATCCTGTGGCGCAACGGACAGTTGGACATTGGTGCGGGTCTCCACCAGGACAGTTGCCCTTGTACTCATTCTCGCTCTATCTCTTTCTCTCTCTCCCCTCTCTCTCTCTCTCTCTGTCACAAATGCCGCAGTTGAAGCTTTGGTTTCTGCGGTTCTACCGCAGCGGATGCGTAAGCCCCAGTCCCTCTCCCCACGCCCAGCTCTCGCCGTCTCCTGTTCCGTCTGTCTGTTTGACAGGGCAAAAACTGAGTTGAGTTGTGTCCGTTTGGTTTCGCTTGATTCAGTTGCCATTTCGTTTGGGTTGGCATCTATAAAGTTCAGTTAAAAATACAGGTATTTAACAGAATTTTCACTACCCTTTTTTTATAATTAATAATGCTGAGTCAACAACACTTTAACATACGCCGCAGTTCATTTCGCTTGACGCTTTATTAAGCTCTTTAAGATGAAGCCACTTATTTGAGTAGATGGCCGAAGTGGGGGACAGGACAAGACTGCAGAAGTCGGACCTCGTCTGCTAATGAACTGCTGACAATTTTGTGCATCCCTTTACAAGCGGTTACAAAAGGATACAAAAGGATGACGGCGTCAAAAAAAAAAAAAAAACAGTAATAGGATAAAAAAGAAGTTATAAATTGTTGGCAGTGCAAAAAGTGGCTGAATAACACTTGGACAAAAGAGATGGCGTTGAGAAGAGCGCACTCAAAACTTTTGCCACTCAGCGGACGGCAGAGTGGACGGGGGCGATAATTGAACAAATTGTTTCGAGTGCATTTCGGCCACAAAGGAAAGAAAAGGGCCACAACAAAACCAACAACCACCGACTGCTGACAATTGACTGCCGACGTCTGACTGCTGAGGAGCACTTGAAAAGTTGTTTGGTCACAAAATGATGGATTTCCAACACAAGGCGAAATGGAGATAGTTAGAAAGTGTGTGAGTGAGAGGGAAAGAGAGAGAGAGAGAGAGGGGAGATATAAGTATGTTGTGTAGAAGCTAAACCGTTAATAGATTGAGCTGAGCACAAAACTCTCAGATGCGAAAGATGCAGGTAAGCGAAATACTCTTCAAACTTATTGAAGTGACAATTCTTTAGAGCTCTAAGGTACTCAAATTGAAACTTGCCAAATTATAATCAACAAGTACGAATGCTGTTGTGGAGTGAACTCAACTAGGATATTCCCTTAGCCAAGGTGTTAAATGTATATTCTTGGCTTAGACTAGTTCTAGGCTTGGACAGACAGAGGCACGGACATGGCTCGGTCGTTGAGGTCCTGAGATCAAGAATATATAAGCGTAATCGGATTCGGGGTTGTTTCCTTCTGTCTGTTAACTTAGTTTTGCACAAAATCATTAAACCTTTGCGATTGCTTGTGAAGTTTGCTTTAGGATTCAACAAAGTGCGCCACCAAATGCGGTTTTGCGCGGAGCATCACTTTTTTATAAAGTTGAAACTCACAAATATTGACGAGATACACTCACCTCTACCGCTACGTCCCACAAATCGTAGATCATTGAATTTGGCCACCTGGTTCTTCATGACGGCGGTGCAGTTGCGCAACTCGGCGCAGTAGTTCTCATCGTTGCCGGCACGCACCGTTACCATGGTGCCGTCCATGATGTCGCCCAGGGAGACGACCTTGAAGGCCACAGGCAACGTCTTGTTGGAGCGCCAGTGCGGTGGCAGAACGGTGCAGACGAAGAGGGGGCTGCTGGTTCTTATCAACTCACCGGGATGTTCGGTAAGGAAATCGCCCAAAGTGCGTTCAGCCAAAATGTCTGAAGTCATCTTGGTGTAGGCCTCATTAAGTAGCTGGGCTGGTGTTGGGGGCGTGTTTTGTTCGGTGCTGTTGTTGTTGTTGTTGTTGCTACTCGAGCTGTTGTTGTTGTTGGAGCCATTTGTGTTGCTTGTGTTATTGTTGTTGTTGCTGCTGCTCGAATTGTTGTTGTTGGCGGTGTTGTTGCTATTGTTGTTGTTGTTGTTATTATTGTTGTTGTTGTTGTTACTATTGGCATTAGATGCCGTCGAATTAGTGCTTGTGGTTGTCAAATGCATCTTTTCGCTGTTGTTGTTGCTATTGTAGTTAATATTGCTGATGCTGTTGTTGTTGTTGTTGTTGTTGCTGTGTTGCTGCTCTGTGCTATAGTGATTGTTGTACTGTAGCTGTTGATGGTGTTGTTGCTCTTGTTGTGGTTGCTGTTGCTGTTGTTGGTGGTGGTGCTGTTGCTGTTGTTGTTGCTGTTGCTGCTGTGTGTGGTGCAAGTGATGTTGCGAATAATGTGGAGTGTGCTGCTGCGGCTCTTGCTCAAACTGCTCCAGATGTCCTTGAGAGTGAGCCTGCACTTTTTTTAGACGCACAATCTTGTCGAATTTATCCAAAACGCTGTTTGATTAACGAAACTCGCTCGCTTCCTTAGCCAGCTAAAAATAATCAGGAGCATCAAATAGGATTAGGATTCGTTTTCAGGTTTGTTTTTTTTTCAAAGCAAAATGGAAGAATTAGTTGATCATTAAGTGTCCGACTCATGCATATGATAATCTATTGTATCTCTAGAAAAGTATTTAAGCTAAAACCTTTGTAGATATTGATTGTATTGAAGAGTTTGTTGAATGAAAATGAATATATATATAAAGTATATATTTTTTGAAGTGTATTTCTTAAAAAAATTATATTCACAAAATGTAGCAACAAATCTAGTTATTTTCGTAAAAAGAAAAGCAAAAAAGTAAGAATGCTAAAGCACGACTACCATATTTCACTTTACAAAACGTTGCACACCCAAATGTGAGCAGCAAGTGCAGAGTAAACAAATACTAAATACTAAGCAAGAAACGGAGGCAGTTTGCGATCAAATGAAGCAAACTTGATATGAGCGGGCCATACGAGAACCTGTATTCCTCTAGCAGTTATAATTTCTCAGATTCGCCTGCTCATACAGACAGACTAAACGGGAGAACAGCTTACAAGTTCTTGATGAGTAAGTGATAAATAATTGATTTTTGACTGTAAAATTAAGTGTGCAAACTGCAGGGTATTTGCAGAGATTAAATTGACTTAAATTTCAGCTTGTGTTGGCCACGAAATTGGCAGAGCCATCATGTTAATGTCTTTAAATCACAGCCAAACGGCATTTTACATGGTCATGTTGCATAGTGAGTAGTGAGTAGTGAATGGTGCTTGGTGTATGGTGCATGGTGCATTGTCCGTGCAGGTCCTGGTTTGGACTGGCTGGTCGGAGGACCGAGTGAGCCAAGTGAGCTGCCCGGACAGCACACATAAACACAAATCAATTGTCAACCACTCGACGCTAGGGCAATGGCGTCATCATGAGTATGAAATGGTTAACGTTGACCGTTGAACGTGCAACCTTCAGCGGAACGCAATTTGCGTTGCAGTTTTCAATTTCCTGCAACGCGACAAAGCACATTGGTGCTCACTGGGCTTGGGGTAATAGGCAGACGGAATGAACGACAGGAACTGGCACAGGACATGTGGCTAGCTGTGGCATGCAACTATCCAAACGCAAATCTAGTCCTCATCCGCGTGGACGACATGCAACGACTGCTCCTTGCTGTAACCAGTGTCAAAATGATTGTGGACTCACGGGTGAGAATTTGTGGTTTGATACTTGCATATTTTGTCACTTGTCGACGCTCGTCGCCCAAACGTCAACCCAGCCACCCAGCAGTCCCACTGCCCCATCCCAACAGCCCAACAGGCCAACATTGCAACAACATGCCATCATCATCATCAGTCAGTGCCAGTATATCCACATTCCGTCTCCAGTGCAAACAGGCACGCACTGAAGCACCCACCCTGAGCTCGGGAAAGGGAAACGGAGGTGCGGGGGAGAGGTGTGGGTGAGATGTATATTCTGACCGCATCCGCTGACCTTGTCGGCGCAGTTGTCATTGTTGTTGTTGTTGTTGTTGGGTCATGTAACAACTTTAAAATTCCTAGCTGCAGATTTTTCTTCTGTGCCAACCACGCCCCCATCGACGACGCCACAAACAGTTGTCCAGTTGCCTCCATCACCCCTACCGACATTTTTCCCCAATTTACCCCGACTTCAGTTGACCGATAAAAATTACTTAAAAATGCCACAGCTCATGGGTTGACTTTTGGCCAACAAGCACAACAAAATACAAAAAAAAAAGAAAAAGAAAAAAGAAAAAACGCTGACAATTGGGAATGGCAATGACAATGGGCACGGGAATGGGAATGGATATATGGGTATGATAAAGCGCGAAAGGAAATCGCGGCGAAAATCCAACGGAAGCCAAACGTGTCGGCGCGTGGGCAGCAAAGCACCAAAAAGCAACAAAACTGAAACAGCGGACAACAGCAGGACCAAAAAAAAAGAAAGAAAGAAACAAAAAAAAGACAGCAGAGACGGCACATAATGGACAACGGAGGTTGCGTGTCGCAGCCATTTCGACATCCGACATTCTCCATTCACCACTCTCCATTCAGCATTTACCATTCGCCATCCGCCATCCGCCATCCGCCATTTGCCATTTGCCTTTTATTGTAAATTTACTTTATAAAGGTTATTACCAAGCCATACGGAACAGGAGCGACCGGCGGGTAACAGTCGAGCTGGCTCTTGTGGGTTGCTTAATGACCTACCCAATACTGGCCACCCAAATGTGTACCGATTGGCGTTGCTAAGATTGAAAGGCCTTTCTGCGTTTTCATGGAAGATCTCGGGCAGCGTTTCAAAATCAGATATTTGCAGAATAATTCATCTCGAAAAGTATAGTTACGCAGAATAAAAATAGGCCAATTGTAATCCAAGCAAATCGCTGACAAATGGACACATTATTGTCCATAAATACCAACTCATTGGTCGGCTTATTTTTCTTCTCTTGGTGGTAGCGTGTTGCAGCAGTTGGACAAGCCGCACTTTATTGAATTGTGGACAAAAGAAAAGGCAAATTGTTGGCCAGCTTAAACTCTGCCGGAGAAGCGCGCCATAATCCGCGCTTACCATCATGGCACCATCAAGGAAATTTCTTCCTTTTTTTTTTTGGCCAGTGCTGGGTCACGCGTGGTTTGTCACCTCGTTGTTGTTGCTATTGTTACTATTTTATTGCTGTTCGTTTTTAATTTTTGGTGCGACTGGCAATTTTTTTGTTCTTGTTCAAAGGCAACTTGCTGGCTTGGGGCTAAATCAAAATTCATGGTTTTGTTAGAGGCGATGGCGATGGCGATGGCGATGGTGTCGCTGCTCAATCCCGCATTGGTATCAATAGCCGGCCAACACACACTCACACACACTAATGCACACATACACATGGACGTGAGCAGACGGTTTACACGCAAGCTTAACCCTTTGATGGCCCCACACACATGTATAACATGTAAATTGTTTCAATTTGCGGCATTTGCCGTAAAGCTGCGCAATTTTCAACATGCCATGGATACGCTGCGACTATGTGTGTGTGTGTGTGTGTGTGCGTGTGTTGTTAGGTCATTCTTCTTCTCCTTTTTTTTTGTTGCTCATAGTTGGCATGGCCATGTACGTGTCCAGCTGTTGTGCTCCCACAAAGCACTGGAACCCAATGCGCACCCGAACCCAAAAATACTAAACTTGTTAAATGTTATAGCAATATATATGTATACATATATATATGTATATATATATGTATATATATATATATATATTGATGTCTGTGTGTGTTCGTGTAGGTGTCGTCGATGTCTCATCTAAAACAGCTACTGATGCGGCGGCTGCTGCTACTTTGATGTAGTTAAATTTTAATTGGACTTTGGGTTTTTATTCCCCGTCTGTGGTATTTCATGAATGCGTGTGTGTCCAGCTGTATTTCTGTCTCTGTGTGTGTGTGTGAGCCAGTGTGTGCCAGTAGTTATATTATTTAAATTTTAACATTTTATGTTAACGCATTCTAAGCACAAAACGACGAAACTGACAAAATTCTTGAACAACTGCTAATTTCGAAAGGGTCAAGAAAATAGCTTTATTTGAAATTGAGAACTCCGATAAATTTCAGTCTCAAAGTTACGCAAGCACAAAGTGAGAAAACTTTAATTATAAATTTTGAAGATAATATGTGAAAATGTTTTGCTAGCAGCAAACAATTTCTTATTAATGCATTTTCATACCGAGCATATCCCACACACTACAAGCATTATGTTATTAATATACCTAGTGTAATTTGTGCAATTTCTCTTATAGTATGCATATTTTGAGCTCGCTTTTAATGAAAGTAGCACGTGTGTTTTTATTACACTTACAAATTCCTATACGTGTTTGAATTTATGCCCTGAAAATGTTGTGCATTAGCATGATCTTAACTTGCATCCATGTTGGAACGTTAAGCAATCTGTATATGTTGACTTCTGTTTACGGCCTCTAAATTAACAACATTTGCTACTAACTAACAGCAAATTAAGCCATACATTGTTTATAAACGCTCAAGAGTCTTCCGTGCTGAACGAGGCAGGATGGGGCAGGACGAAGGAGGCTGTCTGATGACTGGAGAGCATTGGATTCACTTTAATGCCTAAATCAACTAACTTTGCGGGCGGCAAACTTATTTCCGGCATGCCGAGAACACTTCCCAGGCTGCAGCACATACAATCCAATAGCACACACGCACAGACGCATATAACCACACACGCAGACAGAAGGACTGGGCAGAAATCAACAGCCAAAGAGAAGACACCAAATTCAACCATAAATTGATACAGTAACACGCCTCTCAGTCACGCCCCTGCTCCCGTCCCTGTGCCTGTCTCCGTTCCAAAATGCAGCAAAACCGAATTGCTGCATTTGAGGACGATGCAGTGCAATGCAATCCTTCCGGCTGCTCTCTTTGTTGACCGACAACCTGCCTGCCTGGCTGGCCAAAAACTAGCAACCAACAATCCCAAGTTTTCGGTCAACTTTGGGCCAAAACAATGCTCCCGGGAAAAGCAGCAGGCGCCAACCACCAGTCACCAGCCAACAGCCACGAGCCCCACCAGCCACCAGACCGAGTGCTAAGGGAGCAGGCCGAGAACCAAAAACTGAAAGGCACGAGGCACGCATCTTGTGCGACTCGTTCTCGTCCTCGTCCTCGTCCTCGTCCTCGCACTCGCACTCGCACTCGCCTGCAGACTGCATTAATAACGTGCAGCGGCACACGTCCTGTCTAGTTGCATGTGCATGTGTCCTTTAGCCCAATGCCTCTGCTCTATGCCTTGTGTGTACTTGGTGTCCTTGGTGTCCTTGGTGTGCTCGGTGTGCTCGGTGTGCTCGGTGTGCTCGGTGTGCTTGGTGTGCTTGGTGTGTGTGCACGCGTGTTGTGCCCCTAAAAAAGGCAACGGCTGCAACTGCAACTGGAGTTGGACTTTCTCTGGTCAATTCGCGGTTTTGCTTGTCACTTAGCCGACGCGCTGCCCAGCAGCGTTACCCGTTGGCCATTTGATAAACGACGAAGAAACAAAACGATGCCAAACGAGATGCCGTCACACGAGGCACAGAACGAAGTGCTGCCACAGCCAAAGCCACAGCCAGCTGCAACTGCTGCTTGTTGTGTTTGTATTGGTGTTGGTGTTGGTGTTGGTGGCCTCCAGGCGACAATTTGACGACATTTTATGTCCATTGAATTATCTGGTGTCCGAGGGCTGTCAACCCTGACTGAATGACTGACTGACTGACTGACTGACTGAGGTAGCAACTGCTTCCCCTTACCAACATTAAGCCTAATGACCCTGTGATGCTGCATGTATAGAATCATAGTTTTGGATGAAATCACATTTCAGGTGTATTTATAGGTGAAATCATCAACAAATTGTTATGCTCAAGAGAATCCACTTGAAAATCATGAGTATTACAGTCCTCTCGTTATTAAAATTAATAAAACATAATAATAATGGGAATTTAAATAGAACCAAATTAAAAAAAAAAATGAAAAGTAAAAGAATTCATCAGGATTCTTATTGATATACAAGTTTGTTGCCTGAATTAAGTCCATTAATTTGGTAAAAGCTCCATAATATAAAAAAACAAGAAATATAATTAAACTGGAGATCCATCAACATCAGCATTGTTTCTATGATTTACAGTTATCGTTATTTAGTACTGATAACAGTTGTGATAAATCGTCAGATATCAAAAAAGGGTATGTGAAGTGCATTGTGTCAACTGTGAGCATTGCGTAGCCGTCTGTGCCAAGCTTTAAGTGGCGTAATAAGTCCGGATTGCTGTCGTTGAGAGCTGCCTGGATCGGAGCTCGAGTCCGAGCTCGAGGTTGTGTTAGAGTGGGAGTTGGAATTGGAGTTGGAGTGGGAGTGGGAGTCCTTGTTTGTTTGCGCCTGCCCGCAGCTTGCTTTGGCTTTTGCTTTTAAGCCCCCTCCTTGCCCAGGACCAGGGACAGTAGCCGGAACAGTTGGAGCACCAAGTGGAGCAGCACTAGGAGCCAGCAATTGCAGCCGGTTGCCGAAGCAGGCTTTTAACATTTTTGAGGCTTGATTGGATTTTACACAGGCCTCTGCGTAAAGTGAAAAATTGCATTTTGAGCAGCTGCTGTGTTGTTGTTGTTGTTGTTATTGCTGTAGTTGTTGTAGGTTGCAACTGTAGTTTGCTGTTTGCAACTAAACTTGTTGATGTTGTTTTTGTATCTAGTGCTGCTGCTATTGTTGCTGTTGTTATTGTTGCTGCTGTTGATGAAGTCGGCTTTGGTTTGGTTTGGTTTGGTTTCATTTGGTTTTACTGGTCAGCCAGCCTGCGGCTGTCTGTTATTTTGAAATACTCGTTGAGTGGCTCGTTTGCGGTGAGCATGCATGTGGCTGGGACCTCATTCCATATGCCATACCTCACCCGCACCACAGCCACACCCACCTGCGTAAAACTACACAGAATCTCTCCGCACAAAAAAAAAAAAAAAAAAAGAAGAAAACAAACAACAAAAGAAATTAAACGCAAGCATTGTTTATTTTTCGACAGAATTTCAAGCGATTTACTCAATGGAAATAGCCAGTAACACCCATTAACAGTTTATTAGCACCTCAAGATGCCTCCGCCCGCCCCGGTCGCTCTGGCGTTAAGTGTGAAGAGCCACGCCCATGCCTGCCGATGTAAATGGAATATTGCATTTCTACGGCAATTAAAATGAATTTTCCGGTTGCTTGACACATAACATAATTTGCATATCCGGCGCCTGACACGACCCCACACCACCTCCCCACACCCCACGCCCCTTACAACACTTGATGGGTCGCCCTGGGGGCTTAGATTGTTTAAATGGATAAATGATGCATTGAATGCAGCTTCCACTGCAATTCCAACAGCAACAGCAACGGCAAAAGCAACAACAATGGCAACAGTAACGACAACGTCAATGGCAATGTGCAACCGCAGACGCATACAACCCTTGAAGGCGCCGCCCCTTCTACACACGCCTCTCCCAAACGCCACTAAGTGTGTCTCCTTTAGATTAAACTGGTCAGCCGACTGCTGTGAAATGTATTTACCCCAAAATAATTTAGCACTATTAGAATTTCAGATATTTCTTAATCATTTGAAATCACTTTCGAAGTATCTGACGCTAAGGCTATAAATGATATTTATGATTTTGCAGGAATCAGGAAGCATCAGGAATTATTTGATTTATAAGACTTCAATATAAATCAAATAATTCCCGATTGCAAGATCACAGATCTGGTCAATCTATGGAGTAGTACAGCAGTTGGATAGTAGAAGGATATATTCAATATTTTCATATTCATATCGAGTGTGCTGTACAGATATTTCAAGTACTCTATTCTATTCTAAGCTCGTCAAAGATTGCTGACTTCTGCTGTGCAGTGTGCAGTGTGCAGTGTGCAGTGTGGACATTTGAATGTGCATGTTGCCACCATTGTCGTTGCAACCCACATCTCACATATCACTGATTTAGCCTCCTTGATGCTTTTGGTCTCCAGATTCCGATGAGCAACCCCAAACAACAGAATTGACATGACGGCACACACACACACGCACACGCACACGCACACACACACACACACACACACTCCACACACACACACACATACACACTCCCACACACACACATACGTGGCGAGTTTGTCGAAATCACCGAGTTTAACAAATTAAATGACTTCTAGTGCGTACATTGTTTTGACACGGATGTCCCCACAAATCCAGTGCATGTCCTTGCACTGCTTGGGTTTGGGCAGCGTCTGGGCTTTGCCAAATTGCTGTTGATTGCTCTCGGCCACCCTCCTTGCAGCTGGGCGCCCACCTGCAATGTGCATCATTTGACAGGCAACAATTCCTGCCGAACTCCCGATCCCAATGTGCAGCAACCCCATGCAGACCATCATCATTTAGCTTGGAATCGGAGCGGAGGAAGGGGCTGGGCATTGTTGTTGTGTTTGGAGCGAGGCGGGGTATGGAAAGTGACGCCCTGCACTTTGCATGACGTTTTGTCAAATATATTCCACACTGCACGACTTTAATCATAAAACTAAAAGACGTTTTTATGCAGCCATCTGCCAAAGAGTTGGGCTGATTAACAGCACACTGGCTCCCTGCAACAAACCGAACCGAACCGTACCGAACCGAACTGAACGGATCCGCTGGACCACCCAGCAATCCAGCGGCCACCTTTGATACGCATCATATTTAGTTTTTATGGCGTTTGCCTTGCGCCGTTTTTTTTTTTTTTTCTTCAGTTTTTATGCCTATATAAATACACAACGGAGGCAAGTCAAAAAATAAAAGCAAAAAGCAAAATATGAGAGATGCAACTGAGTCGTGTGACAGGAGCCGTGTGTACGGCATCCTCTTTTGTTTATGGCAATAAAAATCCATTCAATATCCATAAAAACTACAAACAAACAACGAAAACGCCTGCAAAAATGTAAATGAAAAATGATATCCGTGACAACCATGCACATTCATGAGTGACAATACCATCTGTTTAGGTGTCTCTTCAGCAATTGTTGCAACTAAAAAAGTCTATATAAAACTGCTTTTAAGTTTGTACAAGAAGGTGTACTATGTACTATGCTGTCTCTGTATATTGGCAAGTGACATGCTCTAACTTCAACGCACATGATATTCAAAGATATTTTTATCAATAATTTATAGACCTTTATCTTTAGACTTATGCACATCACGTAACTCAAATCACAATCCAAAAATAACAGAAACATATATTTAATTGACTTTAATTATTAGTTTACTTGGAGTTTCTGTGATCAAGTTTTTGACAAAAACCCGTCATATTTGCAATCTATACGTTACCATAATAATAAGCACTATTTTTGTATCAATGCTTGCTTAAAGTCAGTTTACATTTGATTCTTAATCACTTCACTACACATAGTCAAATTAACTTGTTCACTTTTTGTAATTTGTACACTAATGAATTAAAACTGGATGCTTCACATTGTTCACTTGTAATATGCCGTAACATATTTGTTATTTACACACGCGTTTGATTTTCCTTTATTATTTTTTATTTTGATTTTCTGTTTTTTTCCGTTTTTTTTTTTTTGTTATAGTTTTGTTTTTATTTGCATTTTTTATGGTTTTCTCATTGTTTGTGCTCCACCGCAGCTGCGAACGCGTCGCGCGTGTGTAAAACTGAGTTTGGGTTCGAGTGTGTGAATGACTGTGAGTGTGTGTGTGTGTTTTGACTGTCCGGCCACATGTGTGTGTGTGTGTGTGGTTCTGTTGTTATTGTTGCCATTTGAGTCGCCGCGTTAACTTGCCGCGCCTTGTGTGTTTGTGAGTGTGAAGTCTCTGACGTTCAGCTAACCAAAATTTCATTGGATCTCGGTGTAAATTACACACATGCCATTGGATATGCGTGTGTGTGTGTGTGTGTGTGTGAGTGTGTGTGTGTGTGTGTTTGTGTGTGTGTCTGTGTGCTGCCAAAGCATCGCTAACATTTCTGCTTGGGCATCTACTATCCTATGTAGCCACAGTTGAGTCGTTTGCCGCCTTTGATGATGAGTGTTAAATATTTTAACGGCGTATTCTATTTTTTTGTTGTACTTTTTTATGTTGTGCTCCTGCGAGTGAGCTGGTCTCAAGAGAGTATGTGTGTGTGTGTGTGTGTGATCTACATGTGAGTTGCCTGCTTTGTAATTTGCCGTAAGCACACTCAACTCACAGAGTACTCACTCAGCAGCAATTCGACTCGACTCAACGTCTCTCAATTAGCAAATTAAGCATTCCTCTAACCGCCCCAACACACACACACAGACACACTCACACACACACACGCACACACACATACACACATATGCAGTAGCAACAGCAGCAGCAGCAGCAGCAGCAGCGAATGTCACTCTTGGCAAGGGTTGCAAAGTTGGAGCACTTTGGCTCCGGCTCTCAATTTGCCCCCATTTTGCACTCGACTCAATTGTTGGCGCTGGTTGGACTCCGCCCCCGTTGCTCACGATCCCAGTGCAGCTTTGCATACACATGCAGTGTGTGTGTGTACGGTCAGTTTTGCGTTCTGCTCTGTTTTATTTTTATTTATTTTTTGTATTTCTATTTGTATATTTTGGGGATGGTTTTTGTTATTATTGTTGCTGCTGCTGCTGCTGCTGACTCGTTTTATATTTTCGCAGCAGAGATTTTATTATTTTACGTATGTTTTGTGCAGCATTTCGTTTCGTATTTGCAAATCACGCAGTTACCGCCCCTTACCAGATATGAGCATAAACTCTCCTCCTTCCCCCCTCCCCCAATGCAGCACGAACTGTGCCACAAATGCCGCCCACAGCATTTTGCGGTATGTGTGCCCCAGAGAGGAGTCGCAACAGGCTAAATAAAAATTGAAAAAACAGCAACAACAACAAGAAACCAACAGCAAACCTGGAGGCTGGACATCGTGGGTGTGGTGGTGCGTTGTGGTGGTGTGTGGATTGTGTGGTGCGGTGCGGTGCACCGGTCGAGCCAAACTGGTGCCAACATTTTTGTGTGCAATTTTTAGTTAAATTATTTTTACACTCTCACACACACACACACTCGCACACCAACACCCACCCACACACACATGAGGCAAAAATATGTAGGCACGCAAATTCGATACAATTTCTATTTTATGCCCAACCATGAATTAGTGCGTGTATGTGCTTTTGACTGCGTGTGTGTTTGTGTGTGTAATTGTTGTGTTTGTTTTTGTGCATACACCTTTTGCCAACTGCAGTTGGGTTATCGGTTTTGTTGCATTTGTTGTTGCTGTTTCAGCAACAAAGTGGCAAGTGCAGATTTGAAGTTATTACCAAAAACTAACCAACGTTTTGTGGGTTTGAAGTTGTGTGGAATAATATTGGTAGACCTAAAACGCCTTTGGTTTTTCTATTATTTTTGTTGTTGTTGTTGTTGCTGTTGTTGCTGCCGCACTGCTCTTGTTGTAAATATTATGTCGATTTTTGGCACACACAACACACTTCCACACACACACACAAATACACATTTTTAATATTATCTTGCATTCAAGGACTAAATATTTATTTTTAATTGTATGACAAAATGCAACAGTTTGCAATCAGCACATAGTTTCAGCAACTCGCCTGCAAATCAGTTGCGCGATTGGAGAATAGTTGAGCAAAATGTGGAAGCTTACATTTTGCATTGCTATATAAATTAAAGAATAATTTTTTGACATTTGATCTTAATAAACAGCCTGGAATACATTTTACATTTCTTTCGTACACTGACTTAATTTTCAACTGATAGTTGATTGAGTTGTTTGACTTTGATTCGTAGAACTACAACTAAAATACTAGTTTACATAGCATTTATAGATAAATACACTTTGCGAGGTCCAATACATATGTAAATATTTTTCTATTCAATTTAAAATGTGTATATACCACATAATTATTATTCATTCACTTCAATTGTGCATATTAGAAGTCTTTGAGAGTTGCATACCGTTTTGGACACATTCACTAATACAGTAACAACTCGTTCACTATTTTTTGGATGCACAACATACTTGCTTATCAATATTAATATTTGCCGCACAGTTCTACGTATTAACTGCAAATACTAATGTAAGCAGAAAAATTTTAGACACAAAAGGATCTGTGTCCTAAGAGTAGCTATCCACTTCAGCATTAATTTCAATATTTCTCACATATCGCGTTCAAAATTAAAACAAAACAACAAAAAAATGATTGATCTTGCGGACATGGAAATAATTGATTTACCATTTAATAAGATACCTGGTTAAGAGACTTGCAAAAAAAATGAGTACTTTTTAAAAGAAACATGGTCCAAAAAAGGGAAAAAGAAATTGCAGCAGGAATTTGCAATTTGCTTTGTTATTTTGTCCATAAGATGCAACACAAGGACTACGTGCTGAACACGTTTATAATTTGTAGACACCGAAAAAATGTAATGGGTTAACCGCCAAACACACATGCACACAAACAAAAACAGCGGCAAACAAATGCAGGAACAGCAGCAGCAACAACAATAAAAACACCAACAACAAGGACAACAGAGACAGCGACAAAGTTGCGTTGTTGGTACAAAAAATTACGAAACCAAAAATCAGCAACCAACTATGTGGTTGCCACCAACAAAAGGACTAACAAAAGGCAAATGAGAGTGCATACGCAGAGCGTGCACAACGAAAAGATATCCTGTAACACGAACAAACCCTGAATCGGACACATTGAATCATGTATTGAATTGTGACAACCACTGAGCTTGAGCACGACTATTACGGAATAACAATAAATATAAGAGCAAATTCTGGTGCAATACCCGTTTCTGCTACAGGGTATAATACAGCACACACTCACGTGCCATCCACCTGGGTGGACTGGGATTGGGAGGTTCTGTGAGCGATGGGCAGCTGAGATGCTTGGCGGCGGCCATCGTCAAAGGTCGCGCTGAAAAAACAGGACACAACAACAACAACGAAAAAATAAAAAAAAAAATTGCATTGCAGTCTATCGCAGCAACAGCAGCAGCAGCAACAGCAGCAGCAACAGCAACAACAGCAAACGGCCAGTGCACAGTCCCGGTCCGCAATCCACGGGCCGTGGCATAATAAACACTCTGGCAACACGCGTGTCCAGCATTGGTGGCTAGAACAATAAACGAAGCGGGCGTTTTTTCCTGTTGCTGTTTCCACCGTTGCTGCTGATGTTGCTTTTGTTGCGTTTTGCGCCTGTCTCATCAGCATCGGCAACGGCAACAGCAACAGCAACAGCAACAACAACCAGCAACATCAACAACAACAACAACTCGGCCAACAAGCAAGGATAGAGGTGTGAGTGCAAACGAGGGGCTGACAGCTGTACAAACGCAGAGCTCTGCAAACAAGTCGGACACAGGGACGTGAATGTCGGACAGGAGGGGCCAGGGGCAAGCAGGACGCGTTTGGTCAGTCGGCTGGTTTCCGTTGCACACGCCGCGTATGCGTAATGTGCGAAAAGCGCAGCAAAATGAAAACGAAAAATCAATAAAAAAAAAGAAGAAAACAAGCAGAGAAACGGCAGCAAAACAAAAAAAGAAACGTATTAATAAAAAATAGACGAAAGAAAACGCAGTGCAATGCATAAAAATGCACGCTCCTGCAGGCAGGACACGCATCCGGATTCAGGCAACGTGGCACAACGCCACCCACTCCTCACTCCCCACTCCCCACTCCCCATCACCCTTTGGGCCCAGCCTCAACCTCAACCTATGGCACCTTTTTGCTGTTTGCAACATTCAACGTGTTCATTGCAGTCAAACTTGTTGACAATGCTCGCATGCAAGAAGGCGCACGTCCTGGCTCCCCATTCGCAACACTCTCTCACCACCCCTGTTCTTGGTCTTGTTCCTTTTTAAGGTTTTGCATTTTGAGGCCAACATTGAGGCCACGAACTGTGCTGCCTTCCAGCGCTGACAACAAGAGCAACAACGCAGCCCACAGAAGCTGTTCCTGTTTCTGGTTGTTCTGGTTGTTGTTTCGCTCTTTTATCTCCATTTTTCGTTTATTTTTCACATTTTTTTTTTCATTTTGTTTCTCTTTTTGTCGGCCTCTTTGTTTGGCCAGCATGTAAATTTATGACGCTGGTCAAGTAGTTGTGCCAGTTGGCTGTTTATACCCTGCACCCAACGGATTGCAATGCACATGTGCTTCGGTCTACAATCAGTCAACTTATTTTGTCAATAATCACATATTTTGCACAAAAATCTGCTTGTCTAAAATAATAAAAAAATATATATAAGACTATTTCAATTATATTAAATACATCGGACATAAATCTCGACATACAATCATATTTATATTTGTATTTTTGCTCACATTTATATTTTAAAACAACGCTAATTCAAAAATAATAAAAACAAAAATTTCAATTAAAATAATATGTTTATTTAGGCTTCAATTTCCATGCATTATCTTGCTTATAGCTTGAGTTGTTTCTTAAATAAAAAACAGCATTAATATTCTTGGAACTAAAATATAAAGTTCAACCTGCGACTGAGGACTTAAGGGTTTGACAGCGTATTTAAAAGTCTAACACAATTCATAGGTAGTCTTTTTTTTGTTTTTTTTTTTTGATGCTTGCATTGCTGTGTGCGCTGTGTGATTTTTGTTGGCCAGTTTGCCAATTTTTTAACAGCTTGTTAACATTTTGTCGCCTATCAATGCGCAGAGTACGCCCGGAGCAGCCAAAAGCACGACAGTTATCGTTGGGCGGCTGATCTGTTTGCGGTTGTTCGATGGCGGACAGGTGTCCTTCAATTGGGCATGTGAATGTGTGTGTGTGTGTGGGTGGGTGTGTGTGTGTGTGTGTGTGTGCGTATGTTTGGGTCAATACAATGATTCCCGTGTGTTGTTTGGCTTGTTCCCTGTGATTCGCATGATTCCCTGGTTGCCTGGTTGGCTGGTTGGCTGGTTGACTGTTTGCCCGACTGTCCGTATTCGCATATTTAGCGTGCAAGGAAAATGCGTTAATGAAGTGCTGCTCGAGAACTCATTATGCATTTTGCTCACGTTTTACATTTTTAATTGCATTTTGTGCCCTTTGCCAGTTGCCCATTGCTGATGAATGCCGACTCTGTCCAACTATAACGGTCTACTAGTTGCCTCCTTGCATCTGAGTCCTTTCATTAAACGTGGCGCACGGTGAGCGATTAAAACGACCACCGAAGGAGCAAATCGAATTAATTTTTGTAACGTGAAAATGACCGCATCAAGCAGCAACAGCAACATCAACAGCGACATCAACAGCGACAGCAACAGCGACAGCAACAGCGAACAACAACAACGACAGCAACAGCGACAGCAACATTAAAAGCAGTTTGCCAGGAACACAGGAATCCGCATTAAATCCTTTGCCGCACAACACATTTAAGTTGATGATTAAGCTGGCCGCTTTATACGATATGTCTATATATATATAAATATATATACATAAATATGTATATACATATCCGTATGTATGTACACCAATAGGCGACATTGCCTCGCTCTACATAAGCAGGAGTATGTGTACATTATGTGCTTAAGCACATAAAGATGTAATGACCTGTATACATGACCACCATCACCATCAACACCACCAGCAGCAACAGTAGCAGGACCATCAACATCAGCTGATCTTTTGGAGCGCGCTTTTGGTTGCCGCTTAATAAACTACACGAGTCAGTGGGGGCGGTGTGGGTGTGGCATGGTATATTTATTTTTTGTATATATTTTAAATGCTTTTAATTGAAACTCCGCAGAATGCGAAAAAGGATGCAACTGCAGCAGCGGATGCTGCAGCAGGCCGAATCACAGAGCTCGTCGCCAGCCAGCAGGCATATTTTAATGAATATTGAGGATTAAAGGAATTTGCGGATTTTCATTGAATTATGCATTTTGGCCGCTCGTCCTGGCTGCGGTCTCCAGCACCAACGGCACTAGCAGCAGAGGCAGCAGCGGCAGCCAGCACCACCAGGACATGGACCATCGTATATTTCTTTGTCGCACGCGATGATTTATTAAGTCATTAGCACTTTTGCGGCTGCTGGTGGCGGCTGCCCACGCAAAGCTTGCAGAAGGATGCAGCGGAATGCAGCAGGATGTGACCATGTTTCTCTGCATGCGTATCTGTGTAGCGTATAACTTGTAATTCTTATTAATTGTGTGTTGTTGCTACTGCTGCTGCATATGCGAATGTGTATGCGTATGTGTATATGTATGTGGTCGCATATTGTTCAATATTGTTCACGGGCTGGCATCACAGCGTCTGCTCATTGAGGCGCACGACATTAACTGCTTAACCAAAATTCATAGTCATCTTTATGCAGACACCGTTCGAAGTTATGGAACTATTTTTATGAGTCTGCAGCTTGTACAATTCTTATAATAACTCATTGTTGACTAACTTAAACAATTGACGCATTAACACGATTTAAGGAAAAATTGAGTTGGAAAATTAAAATGAAAACTTTTGAAAAAAAAACGATGTACAGCATTCATAGCTGTCATGCCATAATTTTCAAAATATTCTAACTTATAATATTGTTGAACAGCATTTCAATTTGAAATTATAATAATACAAGCTCCAAAACAAGATTATAAGCGACGCAAAAAGCTAGGCAATTCTCAAAACATTTGCTTAAATTTGATAAGGTTAGGTAATTTTCTACTTATTATTTATTATTATTTATTTATTTGCAAAATGATTAAGTATTAATCAAAATGCCTTACTAGCGAGTACAAACCTAGGCCTGCGAGTCATGTATTAATTTAATTTAAGTAACCAGATTTTCTTAAAACTAAACCAAAACTCAGCTCTGGTTTATTTTCCAGAAATATGTGAAATTATTTTTTAATGGATTTCTACATGCCTTAAATAAAATAACTACTATCATTTAAGTTAAGTTTTGACTATAGTTTATAATTCGTACTCATTTTAGCCAAGCTCAGTTTAAAAAAAAACCCGATACTAATGAAAAATAATAATCGCAGATTTTGCTTTAAGTTTGTTCAATTTATTTCTCAGGTAAATTTTAATTCACTCTCTGTTCATTTTCCTTTGAATTTTAATGCCAGACATCGCATGAGAATCGGACAAGTTTGCATAAGCTTCAAGCCAACCTTGTAGGCCATTTAAGAATGTTCCGGTCACATTTCCAATTCGGTTAAAGCTTGTTCTGCGTCTCGGGAATTGAGCTCATTGAATGCGAAGCGTGTTGTGGGGTTCATGTGTGTGTGTGTGTGTGTGTGAGTGTTGTGGGCAGTGGGCAGTGAGGAAGTGTCTGCTCTACTCCAGAGAATGTCAGAAATGCGTGTGAAAAATAAACGAGATTTTCGCAACGCGCTTTTGATATTTTTGCATGACAGAAGCCAAATGAGAAAATGCGATTTTCCGCATTGCTCCGGCCAATGACATGAGCATGAACATGGCGGCAATGGCCACCGACAGCCGCCAGGCGATGTCCAATGGCCTACCAACTTAATGTGTTGGCGTTTCCTGACACACACGCACACATCACACATACACACACAAACGCACACAAGCCTGTATACACATGATGAGCACACTCACAAAGACAGGCGCAGAGATAATTTATATAATTTGCAGCAATGCGTTTTTAATTTAAATCGATAAAAGTTTCATTCGCACAAAAACAAACCAGACGAAGACAACAACAATAACGATACAATGCAAAATAAATTGCAAGCAACCCCAATGCAGTTCAAGCTGCAATTGCAATCCCAGTCTCAATCCGGATCCCAATCCCAACTCTATTCAACATACATTCCCTATCTGAGTCCCGGTCTCCATTTAATTTCCATTCATAGGCAACAACTTTTAATTATGACAGGCAATAACCTTTAAGAACTTTTGTTTAAAAATAAAAAACTTTATTTAAAAAACTTGTTTAACAATTATAAGAATTGAATAATTGCTTTGGTTTCATCATGTGATTATCTACAATAAGAACAACGATTAAACTCGCAGAGAAAAAATAGAATAAATAGAGAAAAACTCAGAATGTGTTTTAAAAGATGCCGCATAAGTGAATGAAATAAAAATGAAAAATAAATATAACAGCAAAAAAAATGAATTATGTTTTATTTATTTTGCCATATAAACTACTCAGGAGTATGATTTATTCAGAACCAGATATATATCTGTAATCAATGCATTCTTACTTGCAGACTTTTGTATTATTGCTTAACATCACATTTTTTCTAACTATTTACAAAAAAAACTCCAACACTCTTTTTAAGATGAGTTTTAATTGAGTTTATTTTACGGTATATGTATATATATAATTTATTTTGTTAACGTATAATTGATATATATATATATATCATATTCATGACGTGGATGTCGGTTGGCATTTCAAATGGGGACTTTATGTGTTGTTGCCTGCTCTTTTTTTAAAATGAAATAATTGGCCAGCATGTGGCAGCTGCAACAAAACAGCGCAATTGCAATAAATACACATATATATATATATATATATATATATATATGTACATCAAATTAAATCTAATTTAATTAAATGTTTGGTGTAAAACAAGCCGAACGTGCAACTAACGCCGACGGGTGCAACAAAATGTGTTGCCTACATTTGAGCGTCGGCAGCGCTTGTGCTGAAATTGTTATCCTTTGTTGTTGCAGTTGCAGTTGCAATTAGTTTTGCTTTTGATTTGACTGCCTTGTCACACACACACACACACACACACACACACACACACAGACACACTCACACATGTTTGCATATGTGCTCTTGTGCATTTGTATTTGTATTTGTGTTTATTTTATTTTATTATTTTTTCTCTTTTGCGGTCAACGAGTTGGTTGACCACTTTCAAATACAGCTAAAGCCAGCGCCATAGCCAGAACCATAGCCAGAGCCAGAACCACGCCTATGCCCATGCCCAAACAAAAATACATAAAAAAAAAAAAAACAAAGAACTTGAGTGGTGAACCTGTCTGATCTCCTCCCATCGCTTGTCGTTGTCGTTGTTGTTGTTGTTGCTGTTGTTGTTGGTGTATTTGTGTTGATTATATGCACAATATTTGTTGCCTACTTTTATTTGCATTTTATTTTTATTTATTTTCCACTTTTTTCTTGATGCTCTTTTTTGTTTGTTTTAAAATTTCACATGGCTGTGGTTGCTTTTTTTTTTTTTCTTTCGCGTTGATCTGTTTGTAGTTGTTGTTGTTGAATGCCTACAAAGTTGATTTAAACGTTTTACACCCGCGTGCCAATTTTTTGCCTTCTCACGCGGTTTGTTCTCTGTTATTATTGTTGTTGTGTTGTTTTTTCCCCGTTTTTTAAATTTTTTTTTCATTTTTTAGTTGGTTGACCGTTGGGTTAACCGTTGAATTATCAATTTCGCGGTAGAATTTGCGGTGCATAAGTGCGGTTCACCGATGAGTTTTCGAAGGTATCATATTATACACATACTATTGTTCTGTTTGTTGCTGCTGCTGCTGCTGCTGTTGTTGTTGTTGTTGTTATTGTTGCTTGCATTGTTGTTGACCGTTTGACCGAGCGAAATGAATACGTTAAATTTTAATTAATTGCTTCAAGTAAAAATTGTTCATTGCGAGCATTTTGCGTTTGCATTTTGACATGTGAAATTGGATCGTTAAATGCTCATCTTAATCACTTGAAGTGCCTTAATGACCAAATAACATATATATTATTATTCAATATTTTGTAGCAAGATTTTCAACCAATTGACGAGTCTCTTCACTGCCAGTAAGTCTTAGATGCATGTAAATCTATATAACAACAGCTCGCATAGCAATTTATGTATTAACTTTTGGAGATGCAGCTCAACATCTTCATGTTTGCTCATTTATACATTAATTTCGCATGCAGTATCTATTTCTGTACACATATGACTTTTATATGCACCTTCTCCAATATTAACAAAATTATCTAAAAACTATAATCCTCGTATTCAGCACTGAGGTAAAGGCACACAATATGGCAGCCATATGCTACAGAAGACATTGGACATTAACATACAAGTACGAATTATTTGTCCGCAAAGACGACTCTGTGACATATTTATAATAAGAAATGCTGAAATTCTTATACATTTATTCATTTGGATCATAAGTGAATTTATGACTGTAAATTTATTTCATGAATTTATCAAACGGATTCAAACACACAATAGAAATGATTATCAAAATAAAATCAATATAATTGTTTCATATATATATACACAAATGCAAAGAAAATAAATTTATGAATTTCAAAAATACAAAAAGAATAATTTACAAATTGTATTGACGAACATGCAAAAATGAAGTCAATTAAAGGACGATCTCCAGATCAAATATGTTGCTACATACCTATACATACCAAATAAAGTATATAACCAAAATTGCTTGCATTAAATATTAAATCAAAAATATGCAGATATGGAACAGAAATAAATGAATTGTTCAAAATAACCCAAAAATTGTCAAATATTGTATTTGAATGACAATTACTTGTAAAAGACTATCATAAAAATATTTAAAATGTGTTCGTCTGGGTTAACTTACACTCCGAAGAACGCCCAAAACAATATTATTAAATTTGTACGAATAAATTCACAGAATATTTTTGTTTACTCAAATTCCATTTGAACTGTTTAAAATGGCAGCCGAGCAAAGTTGACTTATTGATAGAAAACTTATGAAAATGGGAAAACTTACCTTTTGACAGAAATTTGCAACTCTCTATTAATGCTGTCGCTGCTGGTGCCAACGATATTGTTTACTGTATATTAAATAAGATTTGTTTTTTGCAATCAATGCTTGGCAATTCTGAGCAAGAGCTGCCGATGGCAGGCACTGTGGGTGTTGCAGTTGCTTTGTTTGATTGAGTGATAAACTTGCGGTCTGATCAGAGGACGCACTTGATGCAGACCATAAGGGAACCGTTCAACTTTATGAATAAGACACCAACACAAAAAACCACACACAATTGCGTTTGTATTGGCAAAAAAAATAAATAATATTGAAATTGACGTTGTAATTGTTATCGAAATTGAAATTGCAATATCAATCGAATTGGTAAAGCGATTATCTTGTTGCGCATAATACTAATACGAAAACGACGTATCGAATCGAATCGAATCGAATCGAATCAAAATGAGCGCCCGGAGCGGAACGGAAACGCGGCCGCCAAGTTAGTGGTCAGAATGCAAAGTGACACATGGAGCTCCAGCTCCAGTTGCTGTTGATGATGTTGCTGCTGCTGCTGCTACTGCTGCTGCTGCTGCTGCTGCTGCTGCTGCTGCTGCTGCTGCTGCTGCTGCCGTCGTTGCTGCTGCCGATGATGTTGATGCTGCCGATGCGGATGCGGCCAATGCTGCCCCGTGCTGGCTCCAACTGCATTCGGCAATACCGAAGCCGCTTTGAGCGCGCCCGATTTGTGTGTCGCCACGCAATCGTTGCACTTGCCGAACGTCCTCAAACTCCAATGCCCCAACACAACAAACGGTAAACGCGACCAACGAGAACCGCACGAACGAGAGCCACGACGAACTAGAACCGACAGACGAAGCTGTGATTGCCACACGACCAGTTCAAGTCCGTGTCCGTTAAATGTTGTTGTTGCTCTTATTATTGTTGTGGAGTTGCTGCTGTTGCTGTTGCTGCTGCTGTTGCTATTGCTATTGTTGCTGCTACTGCGTGCGTGCGCTTTGAACCGGTTAACAGCACAATTGCAAATGATAACACGCTCACAAAATGCCCTATGAAAATTTTCGAAATTTTCACACAAAAAACTTTTCAAATTTTCAAAGCAGCGGCGACGCCGTCAACGTCGCTCTGTCTGTCTATCTGTCCATGTGTTTGTGTGTGTGTGTGTGTGTGTGGGCGTACATACAACAGACCACACACACACATATGAATAGACTCACGCATGCCGAGCAAAATAACACATACACACACACACACACACATGTGTGTCTGTTTTTTTGGTTTAAATAACTCAAAAGGGAAATTGAGTTTGAGCGCAAAATTTTGAGCGAGCGCCCCCAAAACGGATTACGTGTGTGTTTCCAGATTTATGCAACAATTAAAAGCGACGATAGATGTGCGTGTGTGTGTGTGAGTGTGTGTGTGTGTGTGCGCGCGCGCCTCAACGGTAAGCGGAAACGGAAACGCAACCAAAGGCTTAGGGCTGAGCCTGGAGTGGACTACGAACTTTGGTCACTTTGTGCAGCAAAAACAAAAACAAAACAAAACCAAAAAACAAAAAAAAAACAAAAAACACAGCAAAAGGCGCGAGAAGAAATCAAATTTTGAACATGTAAATGGGCACTTGGAGGCGTAAGAAGTGGGGAGATCATTGTCGGGAGAAAAAGGAGGAGGTGTCCACGTTTTGGGGAACTTGGAGGTCAACCCCTTTAGCATTTAGCTGGTCACTTGGTCAAGGGTTGGCGCCACTTGCCACTCACTCGGCTTCTTCTTCTTCCCCATCGTGAACGGCTTTCCCTGCTTTGCCCCGTTCCCGGCTTTCAGGGCTATCCGTTTTCACTCATTTGGACGGTCTGAAAATCAGGTTTCATTTCTACACAAAATACATAAATTTTGCATCATTATCAAACGGGTTTTGTGCGAACGCACAACTAGAGATGAGAAAACCACCCAAATAACCATCCACTGTGGGTGGAAAGGGTGGGGTGGTGTGGTGTGGGGGGTGGGGGTGGGGCAACTGTTTGGCAAATGAAGCGAGATGGCTATATTAATGAGTGGGTATGTCCGTGTGTGTGTGTGTGTGTGTGTGCCCACATGAGCGAAATGCTCATTATCATAAACAACAACAACAATAACAACAGAACAGTAGCAAAAGCAGCAGCAACAGCAACAACAGCAACAACAATAACTACAATAACAACAACGACAACCATCCACCAACAAATTGTTCGCTGAAACATTTCACATAATATACAAGAAACATTCAGAGCTTAAATAGACATACTCGCATATATGTACATGCAAATAGTATATCGTCAGTAGTTGGTCGCTTTAAAAACACATACATACCTACAATATATATGTATATAATATATATATATATATATATATATATATATAGTCGCATGCATACTTAGAGAATACAAAACGCCGCTCAAATTATATACAACTCAAAAACCTGAGCGAAGAGTTGCGAGCGAGTACTGTGCGAGTGTGTGTTAGTGTGTGTGTATTAATGTGTGTGTGTGTGTATTAGAGTGTGTGTTGTAGTTTTGCATATAAAATGAATTTTAAACTATTGGGAAAACTATCGCATAGCCAGCGCCATTTGCCGCATTAGTTTGTAGTTGCGTTTCGACTAGAAACATTGCGGGTAGTAAAAGTTGCAAATGTTAGCACACACACACACACACACACACACATACACACACACACACACATACACACACTCACTCACACACACACTGCCAGCCCACACACACACACACCTACAAGGCCTGGTTAACTTTGTACTCCTTAGCCAGCGATAGTTTTGATTGGAGGTGAGTGTATGTGGGTGGAGTGGAATCAGCGGGCATTTGTGAATGTGAATGTGAATGCGAATGTGAATGCGAATCTGAATGTGAATGAGAATGTGAATGTTAGTGTGAGTGTGCGAGAACGAGAGTAGACGAGACTGTACTTAAATATGCAAGTGCCGAGCACATCTCTATTTAAATTGATTGTTCTTTATTTTCTATATATATTTGAACAACATACATGTATATTATTTTTTAAACATGTGCCGTACAGTGGCCAACTGCACTTGAAAACGGTCATTAAGTGTGCGATTACATAAATTACTGTAGAATCTATCATCATCACTGGCATTAGTAAGGCAACCTGAATTTCTTAGACAAACAATTTCTGATAAGTGTTTAAAATGCACATCTTTCAGCTTAAGACGTTGCTTCAATTAAGCACAGTATTAAAATAATACCCATTGCTGATATAAGCACAATTTTAAGATGATATCTATCTCATATAAATATGGTATTCAAATAATGTCAAATGCCTACAAATTGTCACTCATTGTTATTCATTATTCAATATTTAGATTATACTCTGTTAAACTGTATGCCTAATCAATATATATTATTATATATATATATCATATTCTGCTGAAATACTGTGTAGTCTGTAGATTATAAAATATCCATTCATTATGTCTCTTATATTCAATTTTCATTCACAAAATGTGGGCTTTCAAGTGATATTTTTATCTTAGGGATTTATAATGCAAGGGTTTCACATTTGTCGATATTCCTTTAAGTCGTATGACTCTGCATATTATCACATATAGGCGCATCTCAAATATCGCTAGTAAATTATCACTGGCCAGCACAACGTGTGTTGCACCACTGTGCTGTTATGAGGCCACGAGTGTGGCAACAACAGCGCGGTTGTTTTCACATGTGCTGCAAGCATCAAGCAAACATCGCCCCACTGCACCCCACCTTGCCGCCAGACGCTCGAACTTTGTATTGAGGTTCAGTTTTAGCTTCAGCTTCAGCTTCAGCTTTGGCTTCAATGAGCATCCGAGCTCGGCCAACAGACCATCATCAGCATTATCCTTGCACACACACACACAGACACACATACACACACACACACATAACGGGCGCTGTGTCAATGCGACCTTTTCCAACTTTATCAGACCAGAGGGTGGAGCGTATTGTGGCCGGGGCGGGGACGGGTTGGGTCAGGTGGCATTTGGGCCACATACGCCGCGTATTTCTGATGGGCATTTCTAATTTTCAAAGTTTCAAGCATGTGTGTGAAAGGGTGTATGTATGGGTGTATCTTTGTGTGTGACTTGACTCGACTCGACTCGACTGTGTTAATGATTAGAAAAAGCTTTGGCCGGCTCTCGCCTTGCATTGTTGTTATTGTATTTACTTCCCGGCAATTAATGTGTGCAACATGCGCGTTTTAATTTAACACGAGTCCTGCATGCCCCTTATGTATGTGTGTTTGAGTGCGTGTGTGTGTGTGTGTGTGTGTGTGTGTGTGTGTGTGTGTGTGTGTGTGTGTGTGTGCGTGTGCCATCCCCTTGCCGTAGCAGAAACCCTTCCGCAACTCTGAGCCGCAACTTTTGTTGCTTTTCTGCAGCAAATTTTAAATGTTTTTCCACGCACACTTCGCTTCCGTACCCATGGAAAACTAAATGAAACGCAACCAGTTAAGCAAGTTTTACGCAAAAGGACTCTGCTGGACGCCTAGCTGAGGCACGACATGTGGAGCGATACGTGGTGCAGTGCTGCATTTAAGGGGCGCTTTCTGCGTGGCCAGGTGCACGCACACCAATTTGCAAGTTCCGCTCGATGCCGTGCCATTCAATAGCTAACAGGGCAATGGCGAGGGGCGGCGGCCAGCGGGCATTTGGGCATGGCCAGCCATGAGGGCCAACGAAAGTTGCAAATAAGGCTCTGATATGCAGTACTCTCAGCATACGCATAATTCCCCTCCACACTCGGCGATACAGGCCCAATCAGACGAGTAGCTGAAACGATTTTGATTATGTATAGTTGGAGACCGCAAACATAATTTTAATAAAATGCTTTACATAGCTGCTTGAAGGCTGCTTGTGGGTGGATTAAGCATTTTTGCGTGCACCAACTACAATCAAATTCCATTCATCTGCGAGTTTATTCTGGAAGAGTCGCCTTTGGCCATCAATCCATCTTCAGTTTGCTCTCGGAGAATTTTCAGTTTTGTGGCTTGTTTACATTTTGTGCCACGTGGCTGCTAACAGCAACAATATCGGATTAAGTCGACTAACCTGGCAAGTGATCGACTTTTCAAATACCCTGTAGCTATGCAAAGAAATGTGGCTTAAGTTGTAATAAATACAATATATTTGTACCATGTGCGAATGAATATACATATATTTAGTACACTCAATTAATTATTGTTATTAATATGCCACCGATAAGCAACCGCTGGGCTCTGCTACCTTTTGGCAACAGGGTATTAGAAATCAGCATCAGATCATGCGCCCCAACAACAGTTGAGTGCGCAAAACGAGAGCCGCTGCGCCTTTGCACTCAATTTTGCATGTGGCACCAACTCAGCGGAGCAGAGTTGCCAACGCTTCGCTTGTCGCCTAAGCCCAAGAGTCATGAGCTTTTTTTTGTTTTGTTTTTTGTTTTTTGGTTTTCCTACCTATCTACTTCATCACTTAATCAATTAAAAAAATCAACAATTTTGATAGTTGGTTGGCTTGGCTTATGCATTCTGCGAGTGCGTTGTCAACCCTAGCACAGATGAGATACTGTCGGAGTGAATTGCACAACGCACTCATTCAGCCTGCTTATGCACAGTTTTTACTCACTCGAATCGAGTGGGGCACACACACACGGACAGAGCGAAACGGAGCTGAGCATCCCCTGACGCCGCTTTGGCTGTGCAACAGCGGGCGGAGCAGTCGTTTTTCTAGTTTATTTGTGTGCCTTTTTCTATTCTGTGCTCCGTTGGGGCACGAGAAAAATGGGATCCGCTGATTGGAAGAGGCCGCCAACGATGTGCGGCGATGCTTTTATAGTTTTTTTTTCATTTTTTTTTCATTTTTTTTTTTTTTTTTTTTTTAGTGGGTAAGAGGCTGGCAGCTCTTGTATGTGGGTGGCGATGTCACCGACCTTCCAACCTCCCGCCAGCAACAGCAGCTGCACTTTTGCGAGCGTATGCCACTGGCTGGCTGACTGACGGTCTCGGTGGCGCCTCCGCGCGGTGTGCGGCATTTGTGGGACTCTTGTGCGCATACTTGTGGGTGACAATTTTTCTTATTTTATGCAGCATCCGCTACACTTTGGGCTGATTTAGTTAAGCGTATCTTTTTGTCACACATACATAATTGGAGGTGCAATAAAATAACATTGAAATCAGACTCAGCAATCAATCAGTCAACTGCTTGGAAAATAATAAAGTTATAGCTGTCTCAGCTGAGTAGGCATATTAAATATATTTCAGGCACGATTATAATGAAATAATGAAATGAGTCATTGTACAGTTAACTTTTTAGATTTGTCAGATAAAGATATTAATTGATACGATACTATATACCATAGTCCATCAAATCAGTTTGAAAATTATTGTTGAGTGCTGTGTGGCAAATCTGTTTCTTCTTGAGCATCAATTGAGGTTAACCTTTTTTAGAATTTAGCCAACAACCTTCCACTTTCTTATTGATACTCACTACAAAACATTTGTATGATCTAAAGTAAAGATATATTCATTTGAATCTCTTAGCTAATGGTTATATTCGGAGTTCGTATCATATGAGTGTATTCACTCAGTTTTTTATTTTAATAATTGCCCTTCCACTTTCTTATTGATACTCACTACAAAACATTTGTATGATCTAAAGTACAATATCTTCATTTGAATCATTTTGCTAATGGATGTATTCAGAGTTCGTATCATATGAGTGTATTCACTGTTTTTTTAATAATTGCAGCGTCCTTGACAGCCGTTGCAATCGATTCATTTTGTCGCCGTCTGCCGCCATTTTTGCTGCTCTAGTCTAGCACCATGTGATACCCCTAACTCCGCCCTACCCGTGCACCCCAATGTGCCCCTTCATTCGGCAGGCATGCAGGCAGTTTGCCGTCGCTTCATTCGCTTTATCGCTCGTCTAGTTTTTGTTTCATTTTTACGTGTAGTCAATTCGGTAGGGAACATGCGCAGACTTTTTTAGCCACTCCTCCCCCATCTGCCCGCAGCAAAAACTGCAAGTGGAAAAGCAGCACTGACTTCCTACTTCAACTCGTCCTTGTCCCAATGCTCATCCTCATCCGCATCTGCATCCGCATCCTCATCCACAGCCTGGCTCGTCGCTTTCTATACATAGCCGAGAATCTTGTTTGTGGCGTAGGTCGGGCATGGCATAGCTGCTGCTGCTGCTGCTGCTGTTGCTGGGCGGAGGGGGCGGGAGTTGGGGACGAGAATAAATGCAGTGCAATGAAAATTGTGAAAAATAGAAAAACGAAAGTATTCGTGCTTTTCATTTGCTGTTGCCCGTTTCGCAGCTAGGTCGGGGCACGTCTCTAAGTGGAGCCCCCTAGTGGCGGTTCGGTTTGATGCGATGGTGGTGCGGCCTCCAGCGTGGCTGTGGTTGGCTGCCTCAGCTTTTGGGGGCGTCTAACAAATAAAACAAAAAAATAACAAATATAGCTATAGCATTTGAGGTAGACGGACAGACGGCCGTCCGAGGGGGGTGGGCGGGGGAGGGGCATCACTATTAGTGTAGCATTAATTAGTTATGGCAGACGATTTTGAGGTTGCGTTTTCTGCTGAAAGCTTTTTACTGTACGTCAACAGAGCCCAAAGATAAAGCACATGTGCCGCTGTATATGCGAGTGTGTGTGCGCGAGTGTGTGTGTGTGTGTAATGTGTCATAAATTAAAAAAAAAAAGAAAGAATACCAAGCAAAAGCTAGCGAACTCGCTGAACAGCGGAAGTTTCCACAAAATGTTGCTTGATTAGCAACCCCCATTTTGAGTATGAGTATGTGTGTGTGTGTGTGTGCAAGTGTGTGTGTTGCTTTCACATCTCTCAATAGATATTTTAATTAAATATTTATTTTCATTCTTTCAACCAGGCAGAACAAAGCATACCACCTCCCCGCACTCCTTTGCGCCTGACTAAAGGATTCGCTTAGTGTGGCGCACACTTGAGTGGCTTTCAATTAGTTGCGCCACAACTACAACAGGCGTCTCGTCTTTATGAAATGTACTCCCATACCCCGACACACACACACACACACACACACACGCACATACAAATTTCTCCACTTTATTTGGTCATTTATTTATTTAAAAAGCAATAAATTCATGGCAAGTTTTATGCGAAAGTATCTGGAAAATTAAATGAGCAGCACTCCCAACTTAGCTCTTTGGGGTTGGTCAGCTCGCCTCCCACACCACACCATACCACCCCACCCCCGCATTCAGTCGCTAACTAAACCCTTTCCCTAAGGGTGGCTGGCTACCATGTAAAAGTCAATGGTGGTCAGCAGTCGACGGCAATGAAAAACAGTCTCGTGTCCAGCCTCAAATGAAAGTCCTAAGCTCAAGGCAAGTAAAAGCAAAGCAAAGCAAAGTAAAGCAGAGCAAAGCATAGCAAAGCAAGGCAAGCTTTCAACCCTTTCAAAGGCACCGCACATGCTTAAGAGACGAGGGGTGAGGGTCAGGTTGGGGAAGTTTGGGTTGGCCTTCGGTCCGTCTGCTTTTTTGACCATTCGTTCATTATCAACACCAAAAACTAAACAAAATTATTTGCCTTGGCGGAAGTTGGCAATAAATTAGTTGGGTTACACAGAGAGCGAGCGACAGAGACAGAGATAGAGAGAGAGATAGGCAGTGAGAGCGAGAAGGAGAGAGTGAGGGAGAGGGCGAAGGGCGCCCATCCGACCTTCTTCACACAGACCGTGTCCAGACATCCGCCATAAAGCATTCATAAATCCCAAAGTAAACTAGAGTGAATACACACACACACACACACACACACACACAACCACACACACACACACACTGCGAGTGAGTATTCGCCGACTCTTGTGTAACATGCGGTGGGGTCTACTCATTCATCCGTTCATTCATTTAACTCCTGACCATGTTCTGCCTCCGCTTTTGTGTGTTGCTGCCATCGCACTTTATGTGTGTTCCACTTGGCCACCAACAACGCGACGCACCCATCCAACCCCCCATTATCCCCCTGCCACACCCACTCCGTCTGCCCCTGCCACTGGCAACGTATAGTTTCACTTTTGCTTTCAGTTCGAGCCCCTCGGCACTTTGCATATGGCTCTAGCAACGGCAAACGGATTCCAAAGCTCCTGGAGTGCAGCCATCGCCATTGTCATCGTTGTCGTCGTCGTCGACGTCGTCGTATTGTGTGGTGGTACTATGTTCACTGGGGCCACTGGCAGTGTCCACTTCGTTAGTTGTATTAGTGTGGCCATTGTTTGAATTATCTCTTTGTGAGACTCTTTGTGTGTGCATGTGGCCGTTTCTCCGTCTGACCATATTTTCTATTCTTGCAGACTTTAATTAACCACTTTGAAAAACAATGGGCAATTTCGTACAGAAATTTTACCGAAATCTGGACAAGGTCGAAAGCCTGCAGTGAGCAACGTTACATATCAAACAATTTGGCAAGATTTGTGACAGAATTATCCGACATTTGAATCGAGTGAGCTCTGATCGTGTGAAGTGTCGCCATCTACAGCTCGTTTTCATTCGCATTCGTTTTGCTTATTCCGAAATCGCTTAAAAGTATGCAACACGTTTTGCTCAAAATATGGCACCCAAGCGTAGGCAGCAGACGAATTCATTGGAAATAACTGCATTTTTTGTAGGGTGTACATTAATGGGAATGCGTGGACGAATTAACTACCAAAACTCCCATTCCCAACAGTTGCCAAGAATATATTCTGAAAGCGGTCGAATAGTGTCAGCAGCTTGTTAATATAAATGATATGTATATATTTATGTATTGTATATTTATATAAATCGGAAATATATATCATATACATTATTATTTTTAAAAAGATTCGAATGAGCCCTCATGGAGTAACATCAGCAGGTGACAGCCATCCAATAAGTATGTTTTCTGACCTAACCAAAATCAGCCCACATTTCCAACTCATTTCGATGATCATTCCTTAATATATATTCATATAAATTTGGCTGTATTTCATGTATTTTACGATACATTCTCTTCAAGAACGTTAACCAATTACATTAAAATAAAGAAGTAAAAAATATGCTCAAAATTCAAATTTATTTTGAAAATCAGAGCAGTCACTAATTTCAGAATGCTTCTATAATTTTGATATTAGAAGATCGATGTATTCGGACTTGTTATTTCTGGGAAGTATAACAATGAAATCTCTTTGTACACTTTTTAAATGTAATTATTGTAAATCGTTTAGCTCAAGGCACCTAAAATAGGAGGATAAATGTTGTTATTGCAACAATATCAATAAACTGGCGCAGCATAATAAAGATGAAAAGAAATAGCATTGCATATAAAACAGTTTACAACTTAACCATTTAACCTTTAGCCTTAACAAACAATTAGCAGGGCTCGAGGCACGGTTGCCGCTTGCGTCGTGTGTGGGTGCCACAGGATACATGTGTGCATGCATGCGCCAGATGTTGTTGCACCAAAAAGGGATCAACAAAGGAGTAAGCTGATGCCGAGACGGGGGCGCTAATTGAAACTCATCGAAACGCGTGCGCAACAACGTTTGGCGCATGCCATTTCCTCTGCGAGAGCCCCACCAAAACTGCCACTCACAGACACACACACACACACACACACACACTCTGATCTACTCTGTAATCCTTAGAGTCTGCCCCTCTTTCTCTCCTGTGTCTGTCCGTCTGTCTTTTCCTCTGGCTCAGTCTGTGTGTCACGGTTCATTCGCGGCGTTGCGCATCCTTTGCACGCTCGTCCAGCCGGAACTGTAAACAATAAATACCAACGCTGCTCAGCCTCGGACTGATCCCCTTGCTCCCTACTAATCTAACAGTTAATATTGTTGTTGCTGTTGCTGTTGTTGTTGTTATTGGAATGCCCATTGATCGTACGTTAATTGATTTATTATAGGTCTGCGCCAAAACGTCTTGTTGTTGGCCCGTGTTTTGGGCTCATAGCTTTATTAGTGTTATTAAATTTCATCTGTCTTTGTTGGCACTTCTCTCCGGGCTAGGGGTAGTGGTTGTCCTGCTGTACCTTTTATGTTTCCTGTGCCGTTGCTGTTTAAACAAGACGTAGGCTGATCGGCAGTTGTTACAATTTTGGCACATGGAATACGTGGAATTTGTTGAAATTCTTCAATTGAACTGTTAGTTGAAAACAAATAGCCGAGCAATATGTTTGTTTCATAAAAAATGAAATAACATGCTGTCAGGATATTTTTCTGCTCCTTATTGTTACCTAATGCCATTATCGACTCCTCAGCTGAGACTCAGTGCAGTTTGGCCCACGTCGCGTGTTGCGTTGCGGGCGAAGTTTTTGTTTTTTGTTTTTTGTTTTTTTGTTTCTATATGTTTTGGGTTGCTTGAAAATATTTTTAATTAATTTCACGCCACAAGCTGAAGAGGCTTGCTGGGCAAACTATCGCATTAATCAGCCGGGTTAACTTTCAAATTCAGCAAACAGCCAACAACCCATCAAAGTCGATGCCAATGACGCTGATAATTTGTCAAAAGTGACAGGGCGCGAGACAACTCCTCTTGCCGAAGCGTCGTCTGAGTTGTCTCACTTGTCACTCACCTCTCCCTCGCTCTCTCCACCCACCCCTGCCCTGCCCTGCCCTACTCCTACTCTAAGCCCACCCAAAAACGTCCATCTATGTGTGTTGCATATGTGAATGTATATATATATAATGTATATCTGCCTGTATGTATGATTGCACGGAACACTAAACTATGAGGCTTTTAATCTAAACAATTTAAAATTAAGTTTTTCAGCGAAAGGGGGGAAATTGTCAGCATGTTTGCATAAGTGTGTGTGGGTGGTGTGTGTGTGTGTGTGTGGGTGTGTGTGTGTGTGTGTGTGTGTGCTTGTTTGTTTGCTCATTAATTATGTTTGTGCAGATGCTTTGCTGTCTTGCAGAAGCCTGCTTGAAGTTTTATGTGCTCAGTTGAAAGAGGGCTGTGCTTAAGTTACAAATTAAACTAGAACTAACGAAAGAAAACTAAATAAATAACTAGCTCTAATAGTCTCTGAGTTGCACGTGTTCATCCTGATCGGGAAATATATATCATTTATGGAGTCGTAGGTGCTTCCTGCTACATACTTTTACACAAAATGATCAGCCTTTGTAATCAAAATTCCTTCTTCTATATCTAATCAAGTATGAAAAAAAAAACAAAAACAAAAAACTCATCGATGTAAATGTAATTGAATCTAATAGTATTATGTTTGCATGGAAATTCTCTGAATATGCGAGAACATGTTGAAAAATATGACAACAAGCAAAAAAATGTGGTTCGTCAATGCAACAAAATCAACCAGAAACAATTTTAACAAGCTGACTGTGTAAGTTATATATACAATCGTAATTAAACAATTATATTGCGGTTTTCTTTGTGCTTAAGTTCCTGTATGAGCAACAAAATGCGACAAATTTATTTAATTGAAATACGAACTAAATTTAACTAAAGAATTTGATTTTTAGTTTGGTTTACTTTTCTCAGCATAGTTCGAGCGTAATAAATTGACAACCTGTGCCACATTTTGATTAACATTTAACACTATTTAAATTAGATTTGTTGAAACTCCATTTCTTGTGAATGAATTGGAGCAGTCCATTTAAACTGGGCCAGACTGGCTCAACAGCTATCCCAATGAGTTGAGATGGGGCTGTTGGGATTCAAAATATACGAATCAATGATCAATTTTTGACGCGTAAATACTTAAATCGCGTACGCTTTCATTTGTCTGCGCACTCACCCCATGTCCTTGAGGACAGTCGGAATCATTAGTTAGCTAACGACTCAGTTTGCGGCACTCTCCATTAGACAACTCCCTAATCCCTCTGTGATCTCACCCGCCGTCGGTACATAAATCATAGTGCAGATCTATCGGCAGTCGGAAACTTTGACATTTACAGTTCGGTCACAATATAGGACACCCAGGCAAAAAACAACATAGAAGCGACAGGATCTCCATCAGCAGATTTGAAATTGGATAGGCAAAGTTCCGATGCCGCCAGCGAGTCTGGCGTGAGACCCGCATCATTCGCAGTAGCCGGATCCCTCCTGATCCTGATCCTGGTCCTGGTCAAGTGGGCGGCCAATGTTTGTTGGTTGACCGCCACTTCCAAGGGCCGGAAGCAGATTTATGCACACTTACTTCAAAAGATCGACTGCGATTGCGAGGCATTTGTCAGCTGACATGAGTGCACCGGGCCAGACAGCTTGGCGGCTTCAAGTGGCCACTTGACTCCAAATGCCTGCAACAACAACAACAACAACAAATACAGCGGCCATCGAGCGATCAATATCCTTACCCGATCCGGCCCAACGGAGCCTGTCACACCAAGAAAAGCAGCCGATACCAACAGCGACCACACAAGGCGCACGTGGCGGTCCAGTCTTAAATATCAGAGCTGCCTGCGGAAGCGGATCTCCGTTTGGGATTCCTTTGAAGTTGCCTGCCCAACAAGTTGCTCAACTAATTTCAAAACTTTGCAACCCGAACGCAGCACATTAAATGTGCCTCGGTCGAAAGTCTTTTGGCCACATCATGCAGTTGGCCAGCACCCAGGTCAGATTCTGCAAGTGTAATTTAGCCGCATATATATTATATATGCACATATTGTAGCCAAAAGACTTTCGACAGATTTTCTATTAATTGAAATGTAAAAAGTTACGTCTTAAAATTATTTTAGATATGGTTTTTGCTTTAAATACTTAAAACTTAACACTAAAAGAATTGTCGTAAAAGACTCAATTGTTAATATGTATTTGTTAAATACTCGTGCTTTAAAATTAGTATTATAATTTAATCAAATTCCACATGACCCTTAAAAAAAGTGCTCAATAAAAATAATATTTTTGTGATAATGTGATCTAAAAATTAAGATCATATTTTAAACAGAAAAAAATGGGAATATGCCAGTGCTTCTTTTGAAGTCAAGCTCAAATAGAATCAAAGCAAGGGTATCCCAATCTGCGCCAATTAAAGCATTTTTTCACTGGCAGTAATTTTTGTTCTCACTTTTTTTCAACTTTGTTCAACTTATTTGAAACTCTTGCAATTAAAAAACGGCGCTGAACAATATCGACATAATGAGCAGACAAAGCAGCGCACTTTGTTGCTATTATTGCTGTTCGAAACATGTGTAACAATTCATTAAATAGTCTCACACACACACACACACACACACGCGCACATGCTGAAATAGACATACACACGCACACACACGCACACACACACGCACAACATATGCTAAATACAAAGAAGGGTTACAAAAGAAAATTAATGCATGTAATTCGCAAATGCGCAAAAAACGTCTGGTGGATTGAGAGAGAGAGAGAGACAGAGAGAGGGGAGAGAGAGGGAGAGAGAGAGAGAGATAGAGAGACGAGACAAGCGGTTGGGGCGGGGGCCCACGTAAGTGAGTGGCTTGTGTTCACTTTTTGGGTGGCTGACTGTCTGCTCCTTGCAGGCAGTTGGCAGCAGGCAACTGACAGCAACCAAGGCAAAAAACCAAGTGGCAATAAAAAGCCAATCCCTGCGTTCGCTTCTTTTTTAAATCCCGCTGCAAGGGTCTCTACTTTTATTTAATGAGCAAAGCAACGCACATATATATGGACACATACACGTACATCAGAAATGCACGAGCAAGCAACCTTGCCACAACCCAACATCCTTTGCGTCCTACTCTAAAAGTTGCTAAAGTATTTTTCCTACACACATCAGTTTGTTCTTGTATACAAATCGATTCTAAGCTCAGCCAGCGAAGACTACACGGTCTAACTGACGATTGGCCTTTGTACAGACCTTGCAGCCCCTTCCATCCCTCTACTTAGGCACTCCACTAAATCCTTGCCACGAGTAGTTTCATTAAAGCGCTGCTCAAGCTATCAAAATCCAGTGGCATCCACCTGGGGGGATTGTTAAGCTTTGCTAATTCTGCTTTGGAGCTCCAAAGATAAATGAGCTCCCCACAATGATTATCTATTTATGTATATTACTCACTTTTAATTGTATATAATTTAATTCTAAATTGTATTTTTTTTTAACTCATTTAAAAATATAAATATAAAAACAATATAAAACAAATATAATATAAATAAGTTATGCTAGTATGAATTAACAAAATCTGCAAAAATTAATAATTAAAACTAACTGTATAATATATAAGTGGATATATTAAAAAATCGGGCATACAAAATATTTCATTGGAGCGGAGCAATGAATTCTACAAATATATTAAGACCATACAATTTTTAAGCTCTCTTTTCGACAAAAGAATATTTAATTGCTGAGAATTATCAGAATATATACCCCCTAACACCTAGTATAGGTTGCAAGACTTTTGGAGGACTCAACTGTTGGTCATTCATACAAAACATTAAGTACACAAATTGTGCATAATTATAGAAACTATAAAGATGCATTAGCTTTTTATTCTCAGCTACAAAGAATATTGGCAATTGGGTATTATACTTATTGCAGTTGCCATTGTTGTTGCGGCTTCTGTTGCGGCTTCTGTTGCAAATTCGTTAATTTGCCACTATTATGCAAATTCATAGTGAAGAATTATAATTTAAATTCAATAATGTTAAATTTTGATCAAAATAATCGAAAAAAAAAACCATCAAAAGCAATTTAGTGAGTCGCACAAAAAACTGCACCGTCCCCCGTCCAGCGTCCACCGTCCACGCAGCCAGTGCCTTGAAACTTTTCAGTTTGAGCAGCGGGCAACAAAATACAAAGGCGACACCAAACACAAACAGGCAGCAGCAACCCTTTCGCTTTTTAAGCCAAGCGGCGAGCGCCATGGCGCCAAAGCTTTCGCCATTTTAAATAAAAATGCTTGTGCTTGGCGGCAACTGCCGCCAGATGGCGTTAACAGCGCCTTATTCGGCGACTTTTAAACCAGTATTAAATGCAATTTAATTATTGAAATGCATTTGTTGTCCAAAAATATATAAAATATATATATTAAAATTAGTTTGCTGGCAGTGATTTAATACTAACACAGCTTAGAGTGTAACTTGGTGCTTTTTGTTGCCAGCTGCCAGCATAAAAAACAGCTTGGAATGTGTTACAAATGTACCGCACCAGATGGCGCCAGTGAAAACTTCTTTAAGTTTTTGCGGAACTTAAGCAAATAACAAATGTTTTCCATTTCAATCAAGTATCAACGATATTTCATTAATGATTTGAAATGTAGTCTGAAATACGAGTCTTGTTTTTGTTAAGCTGTTGTTGACGTTAAGTTGCTTCTTGCAACCACACTTGCAACGCTAACAACTAACCCAACTTCTAAATGCTGTTGCATGGCCAAAAACTGAAACTGTGGAAGAGAGAGTGGCAGAGAGAGAGAGAGAGACAGAGGGGGGGGAGGACGGTCCCAATCAGACAACGGCTACACCACAAAGCGTGGTGTCCATGCGTCTGTCCCTATGCATCCGCAAAACGACCAGAAATGCTAACCAATAGACCAACCTACCAAAACCGAGCAGCCCAGAGACCATCCGCATGGTCGGGTTGGGGTAGCGACTAAGTATAGCACAGAGACACGAGTTTCAGTTTTGTGCGTGCGTGCTTGCAAATTTTTGATTGCAATGCAGTTGCAGTTGCAGTTGCAGTTGCATTTGCAGTTGCATTTGCTGTTACATTTGGAGCTGCAGTTGCTAGGAGTTGGAGAGAGCTAGCAGAGTTTGGGTTAACTGCTCACCCACGCAACGTTGGTCTGCCTGGCTGGCAACGGCAACGGCAACAGCAACGGCAAAAGCAACGGCGGCAGCTCACTCAACCGGAAATTGGAGGTGTGCGGCAAAACACGACGTGACGTGACATTTCCTCTTCGTCAAAATGTCAAAATGCAGTTACAGCAGCAGCGAAACGCGACATGAAGCCAAACAAAGGGCAACACTTACCTCAGCAGAAGCAACAACAGCAACAACCACTACTTTGCAAGAAGCACGAACACAAACTTACTGCATTTTATCTTAATAATGGGCGGCGCCATAAAGCGTCTACTCACAGTCATAAATGAAGTAAAGGTTGTCTTACTATTACACACATAAGTTTAATTGAAATGGAACCACAACTGGGGCTCAACTCAAAGATATTCGAGTTCCATTCAGATAAGAGACCACTCGATTTGTCATAATTGCTTATTGACCACTGCAAACAGCTTAGAACATGCTGGAGAAAAGGATAAGGAAATCAAAGGAACACTATAAAGCGGAATAGTTGGTTGAATGGGATAAAATAAGTAATAATGACACCAATAACTTGGTGAAAGAAGGCCAAATTAAATTTAGGAACCACATTCGACGTTTACGTTCTAATTACTGAAGCTAATAGCTGAAGGACTAAGCTTGCATTGCTCTTTAATATTAGTTAGCTTAAAAATGTATGCCATAATTTAGCTCTATTTAAAATGATATAAATAAAATGTACGATTATCATTCAAAATGTGATTTATGGTGACAGATTTTGCTCTTATTCTATCGATTTGCATGTAAATATGTGCAAATTTATATATTATTTATTTCATCATCTTATAAAGATAATTAGCTCTTGAATATTCAGTCAGGCAGCTACACAAATTTTAATAATAGGCTGTATAATTAAACCTGTGATGGAAGCAGACACCTAATTACAAAGCAGAAACTATTTACGGTTTGTTAGTTGTCTCTCATTTCAATTATATTTGCAACACAAAACGCATCTGTTAACTGAAATCATTGAATTGTCATATTTCAAATATTTCCAATTAACGCGCACAAATTGAAACACAAAAGAGTGTTTGCGGTACAAATGAAATCTAATATTGATTGGGCATTTCACATCCAACAGTACAATTTGATGAACACTTGCCAAAATATATATAGTTAACTTAACGCGTATAGCTGGCACTGCAAAATTACGACAGCTGTTTGTCAGCTCTCTTAAGCTCGGCCACGCCCATTTCTTATATATTTTTTTTAATGGGCATTAGGGTGCGCTATGCCGGACTTGGTGCATGCTTCGCTGCATGCTTCTTACTTCTCACAGGATGCCGCGAACTTCGGCCCCGCTAAAGATGTCGAGTTCCAAGTGAATGGCCAGCGAGTTGGTCAACCGCAACGGGAGACCAGAGACCAGAGACCGGACAGTGGAGAGTGCAGAGAGCAGAGTGCAGAGTGGAGTGTTTGAGAAAGCACCAACAAAAAAAAAACATAGAACATAAAATTGATTAGCCAGTTCCGAAGTGGCGGGAGCGACGTTTAGCAGCTTGACGCACTGGCGCGGCCCAAAAACGCCGGCGAATTTCGTGACAACATAATTACATAATTAGATGCTTCCAAAGCGGTCAGAGTGGTTAACAAAACGGAAGAGCCACACGAGTAGTGGCAGTGGCAGTGGCAGTGGCTGGGCCAGGGGCTGTGGGCAGTGGCAGGGGCAGGGGGAGCATTGAGTAAGAGAGTTGTGCGCTTGTCAGCTGTTTGAGAACCCAAATGCAGCGAAACTAGTCAAAGATGATTGAATGCTGACATTGAGCCAGCCTCAGCTGTCAAGCGCATTTGCAGAAATGCATTAAACCAACACACAACCACACACACACACACACACCACAACACACTCTGACAGAGAGTGAAACTACAAAGCAAATGTCAAACTCAAATGGAGCCTGGCCAAGACAATAGGCAGATACAGGAGCCAGTTATCAGTACACTCGCAAAAAAAGATGCCCAATGCCAAGCTAAATTTTATCTGAATGCGAAATGATCTTTTCTACCTCGAAAAATCAAGGATAATTTTGGCAACACACATATTAAGCAATATTTTTCCAATATTTTCTGGATTGCAGTTTCAGAGATATGTCCAAAAAGAGTTTGCATGCATATTCAGAAATGTGTTATTTAATTCAGCATTGTTGATTAAGGAATAGATTTTCTGCTATTCTCAAATTAATTTTGGATCATGTAAAGACTATTTTAAAGAAAAACTATTTGAAATATTTGTGACTTTGTCAGCATTTGTTTTTGCTGAGTGTAGCATCTAGGCAAAGACACTTGGCTAAGCGGATTACTGCGATTACTGCAATGAGATGAGAATCGATGTCGATGTCGATGTCGAAGTCGGCAGTTGGAAGTCGGAAGTGCATAATGCATCATCTTGCATGCGCAGCTCAAGGAATCAGCCAGGAAAAGGACAATGCAGCTAACCGTGCGCAAGCGGCTCAGCTCTGTTTCGCACAGATAACGGCGGCAAAAAGGACACTGACACCACCAGCAGCAAAACATCATCTTCATGGGAAAGTCGCATGGTGACACAACCTGTGTCAATGCAGCGGAGGCAAGTTGCAAGCAAGCAAGTAGCACTGAAGCAGATTGATTACCCAGCCGATTACGATGCGATTAGGCAGTGACGACACTGATTTCCCATGAATGAATACCGGCCAGGAGGCATTTAAGCATTTGGGCGGCATAGATGAGACGGTCACATTGAGAAGCAGCAGGACGAGCCAGAGAACCAGACTAGCAGAGGGAACAACTGATCCTTGGGGGACATTTCATTTAGGCCGCTTATGCGTCTTAACCTGCCTGCGGCTTAGCTGCGCTAATCCTGCCGCAACAACATGTTGCAAAACAAACTCACGCACACAAATGCACCATAACCCATAAAGGCCCAAGCCCCTTTCAAACGTTCAACTTGGTGCCACTTGCTGTGATAATTTACGAGAATGCACGTTTCACAATGCGAATAACCCTTTAAAAACGATGCGCGTAAATTGTGATTAAAATCGCTGGAGCGCCATTTAACCGCGGCGGCCATTACCAAAACCCCCAACCCCCAGCAACCACCTCGCCCCCCTCCCAACCGCTTCGCCTATCGCTCAGTGGGCCCATTGTGCGTTCGGGCACTTTATCAACATTTCCGGCAACGTTTTATGGCCTCCAAGGAAATTCACTTGACAAAAAGGCAAAAGGAAGGGCCTTTCCAAATTGAAAGAAAAGTTTTAATTATTTTTAATTTTCATGATTAGTACTTTGCGTTTACAACAATCTCCAACCCCAGATCCCAGATCCCAGATCCCACAGCCCCAGATACCAGACCATGAAACCCAGCCACGCATCCCCACACCCACCAACATCACCACCACCACCACCACCACCCAGCATCCATAGGTCCACAGGCCCACAAGCCGGCTTGTTAATTAAGCGCAACAATGGTGGGCGGGCTGCTTTCTCTCTACTACAACTGCTTGTTTTAGCCGGATTGGTGATAATGATAATTTTCGCACTTTTCCTTCAAGGCTGGGTGGTGTGGCGTGAATACCATCCCCCACCTCCCCCACCCGGCTACGTTTTCTTGGGGAGCTCTGCTGCGCCTGACACAAGTTAATGAGTTTCGCGCTTTTGCGCCTGCCAAATGCCACCATCGGGTGCACTTAATTCCCAGCAACTTCAACTCATTCTCTCTTTCTCTATGTATCTCTCCCTCTCTCTCTCTCTCTCCCTCTCTCTCTCTCTCTCTCTATCAGTTTCCATCTGTATCTTTCTTCATCTGTCGCTGCTATCTGGCTGCTATGCGGCTACCCCCAAAAGCATTTTGGCTTTTGGGCAATTTTTTAATTGTTTCTTTATGCTAAGTGACAACTGGTGGGTGGCAAGCGGCGAGTGGCGAGGTGGCAGTTAACAGTTATCGGGTGGCAAGTGGCGAGCATTGGACGGCAGTCGCCTCATTAATACAACTTCCCAAATACCTGGCAGCGAGCCCATAAATCAGCTGCCGCTTTAAGCCTTTTGCCCGACAACTTCTTAACGCTCGCCCAGTTTTCCATGACAGGCGCCGTAAAGTAAGCGGATTTGGAATGGAAAGAAAAACAGACGGAATATGGTAAATGTGTCAATGAGCAAAGGTGCTTCTAAGCATATGCAGAGACTATTTCAAACTTATTTTATATATTTATAAATTGATTGCTGTTTAAAATCAATGTTTCAATGTCGACAATTTTGAAAGTTATTTGACCCATCGCCAAACCTATTTTTCGACCCTTCACATAGGTGCTGCAACAACTGACGGCTACAACAGCATTTGTAATACCCTCTGCGGGGGTATAAGAAAAGTATGACTACAATTGAAATACCAAATCAGATTATACAAAACTCGGCTGGGTCAGTCCATTAGGATTTTTTGTTATGACTTTCTATGTCGATTCCTGAAAAAAAAATAACAAACTAACTAATTTAAAGAAAGAGTCCTAAAAAAAGAAATGCCATGTGGAACATGTGTTGACCTTTCTTCCAATTGTGCAACACAATTTGTTGCACGCCCGAATGAAAGAAAGTACAGAGAGAGTTGCCGCCACAATAAATTAGCTGCCTTTTCTCCACCTGCGACACCGCCACAGCTTCTGCTCCTACTCCTGCTCCTGCTCCTGCTCCTGGTCCTGGTCCTAGCCAAGGTGTGATTCCGTTGAAATTGAGTGCCCGGCCCAGACATTGAGACACCAGCAACAAAATTGTAACAAGTCAATTTGAGTTTCATGTGTGCCGCCGCCAAAAAGAATGAGGAAAAAAACATAATGGCAAGCGGGTCAGACAAAGCGGCAGGTCAACTGGCCAGGACCCGGGCCAACAATGGGTTGGGCTGCCCATGGGTCAGCCATTTACATGTTTTTGGAAAAATGTTTACAAAACATTTGGCATTTGGTAGTCGACTCAATTTAAAGCAAATCAAAGTCCCATTGTCTCCCAGTGCAAAACCGATCTGGCAAATGGGGCGTGGGAATCGCAATCCAAATCGGATTCGGATTTGGATTCGCAATTATAATAGTGAATAGGAAAACGCAACAAAAGCCAAAACCAAAAAATCATAGCAAGTGAATTAGTCAAGAATATATTCAAGAATACACAATTGTAAATGATTTGTATGGTCATTCATTTCCACTTTGTCCCCTTTGCGCAACTATATATATATGTATATTTATATATATATGTATATATAAAATATGACATGATTTAGTGTTATATAGCACGCATATACATCTATATATTATTATTCAATATTTGTGGCTCGCCAAAATGCGGCCACAATTTAAAGCGCCGCCCCGCAGAATGGCCATACTATAAATCAATGGAAAAAACAACGAAATAAACAGCAACAAAAGACTCTGCGATATATATAAATATATACATATATGTATATATTCTGTATGTATATATATACATATATATATATATTTATATATATTTATATATATTATGTATGTATATTATGCGAGCGTGTGCACTCATATGTATATTTGGAAACGCATAAATCTTGAGCTAATAATTTTCCATTTATTTATTCTTATTTTTTTGTTCTATACACTTTCTGCGAGCTTAATCAGCTTGAGATTGAATATGTAATGCCTTAATCTAAGTCTAGAGGTATATTGCAAATGGTGCATTTATACTTTGTACAGAGCTAACCAGAGGACTATATTAAGTGATAAAGTAACGCCAGCTAAATTTCGATGACAACACGAAAATATATATATTAAGTTCAAATGTATTACTACAAATTGTATAAAGATATTTTTGCATATATACATATATTATTCATAATAATATAATTGAGATAGATAATTTCTATATTACTTCTATATTAAATGAAATTTTCGAGTGTATTAAATATTCGACATACAGTGAAAATTTATTATTTATAATTTATTTCCTTCTTTTTTCTTGCCGCCGAAAATGACAAAGTTTATTTGGTGGTTTTGGCAGAATTCCTTCTTTTTTTAAACTACCGAAATGGTTTTGTGGTCATGCCAAATCTGTGAAATAAAGACATAAGAACATATTCTATAAGCAACAAATAAAATGGGATAAAAAAAAGCCTTTAAAATACATTGTTGTCAAAATAATAAAGCACCTTCCTGGAAATATGCACTTGTAGAGTCAATAAAACTATTCGATATTGAGCTGCTCTGCATTCAAATGTAGAATTTAACTAGCTACTTGACTGATCTGTATTTCTTTTTGTTTTTGGTCACACTAAACGAATCGAGAAGTGTAAATTAAAACATCAGACTCGGAGACGTCGATGACATCGTAAATAACGTAAATCAAACTATGGCAGGCGAGGAGCAGGAGCAGCAGATAAAACTGTTAACGGCTTTTGGAAATCTATTGACTTTGGCCAGAGACAAAAGCGACGTTGACGTGACAAAAGCGGCAGCGCAAGCAACTGACAAAGGACACAGTACGCAGGACGCAGGGCGCAGGACGCAGGACGCAGGATACTGTGAAGGTAAGACATAAACGAAGACATCACATCTTCGTCTCCGCATTGTCTGATAAAACTCAACTGGGCGCTGACAACAAAAGGGGGCTGATCGTGTATACAGAGCAAATGCTTCTAACGCGAAAGGACATTGTTGACTTTGGCCATTTGTTGTTGTTGTTGTTGTTGCTGTTGTTGCTGTTGTTGTCTCTATAAAATTTTCAAAACGCCAAACATTGTAGGCATTTGGTGAAAAATGTGTCTTGTCAACATTTTCCTTCTATTCGAATGCGTCCATTGTTCTAGAGGGTTTCGGGCCTCGATTCCCGAGTCGTCCTCGGGCGTCGGAATCAATGAAAACTGCTGAATGAAAATGTGATCCTTTGGCGAGCTGTGACAGTTTTTGGGCTGACAACAAATGCAATGTTATCCCTTTGTCGTATATGCTACTAAGAATTATGTTGCCGATGCAATATATATATAAAAAAAAAAAAAAAACCTAAATAGAGGGAACAAAAAAATTAATGTCCTTTTCGCTGCAGCGGATGCAACGGCAAATATTTGTAAACGCGCCCTTTTATTGAAAGTCTCATATACCTTTTGCTGCGATTATGCGACATAAACACATATATACGACTACAAGCTGTGCGCAGGGGCTGCTCTTCGGGGGTAGGGGGTAGGAGTGGCATGGCAATAGCAATAGCAGTAGCATCAGCAGCAGTAGCACTAGCAGACAGAAAGGCAGCTGAAGTGGCGAGCTGCACGCCCAGGCACTTCACTCTTCGGCAACGGGTAGATGCGAGCACCCAAAAACTGTGTAGCAACAACAGGAGAACAGCAGCTTTTCGGTCACACCCCAAACTGATGAGTTTCTACACTGAATACTTAGGGCAATTCCAATAGGGTATTACAATATTATACATAAGTATAAAACTACAAAAGTATCCATGTATATCCATATATGAATCGAACTCAAATCAACTTGTGCCAGGTGTTGGCATATTATTCATGATGAGTACTTTTTGAAAAACTACAATTTTATAGAAATTATAAACAATGAAAACTTACTATTGCAATAGAGAATGTTATGGGGGAAATTTTGTTTAGAAGAGGTCTTGAAAACAGATCATAGCTTGGTCGCTTTAAGCGAATTTGTGAAGATTGTTATTATATTATTATATTTTACTTTCAATAATATTATATGTAACAAGTAGAGAGCGAATAACTAATTACATATTTATTCAACAACAAAATTACTTACTTACTTATATTTGCTACAGGGAATGCAATCAGTATTTGTTGTGATATTAGATTTAGCTATATCTTACTTAAAAATAATAATAACATATTAGTGATTGCGGAATAAGGCGCAACTTACGTGAACATTTTACCATGTAACCCAAGTCAATATTAATGCGAACATCGAGCATTTTTTTATTAGTTCAAAACCGCTTCACATTTTATCTATTTATAGAGGTGAGATTACTTTCCAAAAAGTATAAACGTATTTGTGCAGTTATCTCTAAGAAAAATGCTGGGTGTTCAAATTAATAGTGGGTTGGGTTTTATTAAGCAAATTATTGTCAATTATTATTGGCTACAAAAATATTTCTATTTGCTATATCCAAAAAAAAAATAGAATGGTAGTATTCTGGGGGTTCAGTTGTACTACAATATCTACAAAGTCTTATTATATAAGTCCAAGTAAATGTTGTATGAGTTGTATAAATTAAATAGTTCTCGTTTGAGTATGTCACGCCTGCAAATCGAAGCACATATTTAGTCTATATATATTTTGATGCCCTCAAAGAATTTACGCTTAACAGCAAGAAAGTTGTTGTGCACAGCTATCAAAATGAAAAGTTGTTGTTCGAAATTAATTACGACACCATATTATCACATGCTGTGTTGTTTTATTTATCATGATGCGGCTGCGAGGGAATATAAAATTTGATTTTGTCACATAGATTGTGCACATGCATATACATATATACATATATATATATATATATATATATATACATGTATTTGTTATTATGTATTCTTGACTTTGATGAACAGACTCTTCTATTATTATTATCAACACTATCTGGGCATATGCACACATGCCACATACATAATGACACGCGGCAGCAGCTACCACCACCACAATCAGCAGCACAAGCAGAGGCAGCAGTCGCACCACCATCACCACCATCACCAACATCATCACCACCACCACCAGCACCGTTCCACCATCGTTGCGACGGCGGCTGGCGATACTCTTGATGCTCCTGATATTGTTGTTGTTGTTGTTGTTGCTGTTGTTGATGATCATCTGTGGCACGCCGTCACCAACCAAAAACGCGCGGCCATCCACACACTCACTCACACTCTTCAGTCTCTCTCTCCCTTAGACACACACACACACATGCAGCGTCTGCAGAACTCAGCGTGAGAGCCACGCGGTGGTTTATGCTTGTTAGGACGAGCTCTTCAACAGCCGCACAACAACAACAACAACAACACACAGCTAAATGAAATCGAAGCGGGGCGCGCGTTTTTTTTTTTTCATTCCTGTTTTTGGGGTGCTCGCCGGCTACTTTGTATAAAGACACACGCACACACACACACACACATACATAAACAGCGCGCAAAATGGCGGCTAGAGTTGTTGTTGCTGCGGCTGTTACAAAAATACAAAATCATCAAGCGAAGAATGATGAGCAGTGCAGGGGGAATGGCAATGGCATTGACAAGGGGAGGAGCAGGAACAGGAACAGGAGGAGGCGGAGGAGGAGGAGGAGCAGGAGGAGGAGGAATGGGAATGGGAATGGGAATGGAAACCGTGGCAATCTGCGGGTTGCAATGCGCACCGCGCGTCTTTGGCCAAAATGGTTTTTTGTTGGTTTCTTGTTTCGTATACATTTCGAGTCTCTTTGTCGTCATTGTTGTTGTTGTTGTTATTGTTATTGTTGTTGCTGTTGCTGTTGTTGTTGATTTTTGGCGTGTGTACAGTGTACAGCCAACTGTGGAGTGGGATCATGAAGGAGAACAACAACTGGGGACTTACAAAGAAAACTTCGAATAAGATTACAATTTTTGAAATTTTGAATAAATATTTTAGACGTTTTATGTTATTTTTATGTTATTGAATTTTAAAAATTAAGCAGCAATTGCTAATTGAGTTGGAGATGTCTATAAATTCACCACAATTTATTCATTGATTATCGAAAGAAAAATTATTAAAAAAAAACCCAAATTGAGTTTAGTGAGTTTGAAAGTTTAAAATATGCCTAAGATTTATGTATTGATTATACCAATTCAAATATTAAAAAAAAAGAAGAAAACAATTTTTACATCACACAAAATTAGCATAGATAAAAAAGTTTATCCAACTTGGAGATTTTTATCCAAATGCAAAATAAGTTTTAAAAGCATTTTAATATTTGGCTTATTTGCTTTTAATACAATATTTAATAAAAGTTAAAATAAAAAAAGAATATCCAGCTTTCAGATTTGTGTTCATAACTTATTAAGTAATATTTTAAGCTTACAAAATTATTGGATAATATTATTTAAGATTTAAGTTTAAGTTTTAAGGCTTTCAATAATAAAATGATGAAAATGTTATCGAATTTTTAGCGAACTTAAAGCAAAGACCGCAGCTCAGTTCAAGCACCGTCTTCTAAAGAAACAATTGATTTAAGCAGTTTCAATTCGAAGATGAAGTTGCATGCTGCTGTTTGTTATCTACTCGGTTTGCCTAGCGATGTGGCTAAGTGGATTTATGCCACACTGCTGAGCAATCGATTGATTGCGCGCACACATACTCGCACTTACACACAAGCTGGGCATCGGTGCGATGTCGCAAGCCGCAACCACATCCACAATCCGCTCATAAAGCCACACATTGAGTGCTCATCGGGATTTTGGAGCGAGCTTGTGGGCCAATTCACTTGCCCCATAAATCTAAGCATCAAACGGCGAACGGGAGCAAGGCAATCGTGTCGCGACAAAATAATAAGAAATCAATACAATCTGCGTAATATGTTTTACGCGCTTTCTTCTTGCCAGTTTTCCACACAATTGACTTTGATGATGCGACACACACACACACACACACACACACACACACACTGCGATGTGCCAGCTTCTGTGGCATAGTCACTGTCTGGCGGCATCTTCGATTAAGCCACAGCCCAAAGGGCCCATGACGTGACTCTTGTGCCTCGTGCAACGCACGATAATCAAAAATCAGGCGCACACAATGGACTCTGTAATAGTTGAATTGAATTGCGTTTGGGGAGTGACTCTGTGCTCTGTTTGGCTGTGGAGGAGTGTGGAGTGGAGAGGAGGTGTACGGTTTGCGAGGGGGACGTGAGCTTGCCAAAGTTTGCCTGCTGGTTAAGGGCGTGCCGCTTGCCGCTTGCCTCATTGTCTGCCCCCTGTGTGCTTCCACTAACAGAAAAAAATAAATGTATTTTTATTATCGAGCTCAAAAATAAAAGAGTCGAAAGCAAATTTCTTATTATTATTTTCTTAAAATCCTAAAAACAAATATTTCAGAGGAACGATCTTATCTTTTGAGAATTTCAAATAACAGTTTTTTTTTAATTTTTTTTGGATAATGGAAAGTTGCATTCCTCACAAGTCTCCAAATATAACGTAAGTCGTGAAATTTATTTAAATTTTAGTTCACATTTGATATAATCAAGTTCTTAAATTTAAACTCAATCAGAAATTTGACATTCGAAATAATAAGCGAAGATGATTTGTTGTCAGTTGTACTTGAGCTTCGAGCATAGCTTTTCTCTAAGTGTGTGTGTGTGAGTGCCTAGACGCTATGCCTTCACCTCCTTTACTGCCCTTCCCCTCCCACTTTTCCTGCTGCTGCTTTTTACCACCGCATTCGGCGAGCAGACCTCATGTTGACTTTATTGGGCTCATTGCAAAGGCGCCGCACCCATCCCTCCACTGTGCCCCACCCTGTTGCGATTTGTATGCGGCACTTTGACATGCTTTGACACTGCCACACCCCCTTGATACCCATCTCCCCACCCCCCAACCCCCCACCCACCACGCACACACACACACACGCCCACGCCGCTAAGGGCACATGGCATCATTACACGGACGCTTCGCACGCAAAATTGTGCGAAATTTGGTGAGCCGCGTGTGGCATAGTCGTGTGGCAAATTCAATTCGCAAACTTTTAGAAGTACTGCGACTACTACAGCAACCCAGATACTTTTGATGTGCCTGCCCTGCGTAGCCTCATTGCGTTATAAAAGGGTGCTCCGACCCTATCTCTGCCAATGCCACCGCCTTTGCCTCTGCCCCTGCCTCTGCCCCTGCCCCCGCCTCTGGCTCTGCCTCCCTCTGTGCCAGCAGCAGCCCCAATCATTATTGTGTGGCTCAGTTATTCTTGTTTCTTCCCCTAGCATCGCAGGGGGTAGAAAGTATCACACAACTTTTGTCAATCAGTTTGCGACGCTTTTTTAAGGCCAGCTAAAATAATCACTGAAATAAGCACAACCGATTGCCCTCCTTTCTCACATTGTAATGCCATACTCGAAACGAAAGTTTATTGACATATCCATATATTTATTTATTTAAACGCAATCATTTATATAAGTAAACAACATTGTTCTAAGCTGAATTTCAGTTAATCGTCGAATTTTTGAAAAAATCTTTAGACAATTTAAGCATTATTTATTAACATTTTGAAACCCTTGTCCATTTTCTCAAGTAATATATATTCTTGATCAGCTTAACTAGCCGAGTCGATGTAGCCATGTGTGTTTCTCTGACTATCTTATGTTTATTTTTTATATACGATACACGAATTTAATTCAGAGTCGAACGGATCGGCAAACTATATCATACAGTTGCCATAGGAACAATTGATTGAAATATTTATTCTCGCCATTTTTTCACCAACAGAAAACAAATGAATAATATTTGTGTAAATCGTACAGAAACAAACAAATAATAATAACTAATTATTAATATACTAACTCCGGTCTACAGGAGTATATAATCTTGGACGTGCCTCAGATAATCGTTGTTTCTTGTTTATATAAACAAAATAATTTATTATTGCTCTTATGTCTGTTGGTTCAAAATCGAATTTTCAAATTGTCTTCAAGTATAATATTAAAACACGATTTAAGCATTTTTTATTTAACTTTTTTCCCTCTCCCACTCTCTCTACTTTTAGGCCATAAGTTAGCCTTATATAAATAAATACATACAGATATGTGTGTATATTCAAACATCCACGCACATTTTAAATCATTTTGTGTGTAATTTATAGTAGAATTATGCCTACTTGTTTATTTTCAATTAGCTGATTAGTTGGGCTTTGCTACTTTTAACTTTTCTTTGTTTTACGCATCATTTTTCTTCTGTTTTTTTTTTTTTTGTTCATTTTCATTTTGGTATTTTTTGTTTTCTTTTTGCCGCTGCTGTTTTACTGGCTATAAAAACGCAGGCATCATAAAAATGTTTTAATAAAAATGTTCAAGGGGCTTTGAGCACCGGGACCTGGTACACTCCTGGTAATCCGTCTCCCGCCTCACCTCTCTGCTCCCTTACCCCATCGGAGTATTGGATCTTTCGTCTAAATATCGAGTATAGCATCGAATCAATTCAATTCTTGTTGCGTTGGCGCCTTGCTCTTTTCGACATGACCAGAAAACCAAATATTTTGCTACACAAAATGCTGTGCCAGTGTGCGAGTTTGTGTGTGCGAGTGTGTGCGAGTGTGTGTGTGTGTGTATCTTCAGTGTATGTTTGTTGTTCTTGTTGTGTTTGATTTGTTTATGGCGCAGCTTTTATGGGCGCTGGTCGAAGGCGTGGCCACGAGCGAATTTCTCACGCCAGAAAATGCATAAACAATCCAAATGGCAAAGCATTCAACACATGACGATGATGACGAAGATGGCATTGTTGTTGTATCTAACAGATACAGATACTATCTAACTGCACATTTTGTTTATTATCAGAAAGTGGCGCCAATGGTTAACATTTTTAATGGTTTAGTTGGCAGGCCCCCTAATATAATTGTTTACAATGCGCTTAAGCGCATTTACAGAGTTTGGGAAAAATGCTATCCTAACTATATAGCTGCATCTGTTTAGCCTTGCCCGGATTGTGTGTGTGTGTGTGTGTGTGTGTGCGTGTGTGTGTGTGTGTGTGTGGTGTATATATGTGCAGCTGTTTGCAAGATTTATGTGCATTTAAATAAATTTGATGAGATTTTCTTGCCGTAACTCTTTGCAAGCCCCAAAGAGTTGAGCTGCCACGTAAAAGATGCCATAAATCTTATGCTGCTCACGCGCGCCAGCTGCGTCACACGACACGATCCCTTTACCAAATCAACCCCCCCCCCCATCCCCCCACCCATGCACCCCGTTCCTTGTCAGAGCGAAAAACCCCATAGCTCAGAGCACCTCTTGACGAGTAGTTTTGTCAAACGAGCCTAAGTGGATTTCCTATGGCAATTTAACCAAAAACAAAACAACCAAAGGAAAAAAAAATATACTTTCTGCTTCCCCCAGCTCTTTATCAACGTGACGCGTTCTTAAATGGCGCACGTGGCAATCAATGTTGTTGTTGGTGTTGTTGGTGTTGTTGCTGTTGCTGCTGCTGTTGCTGTTGTTATTTTGGTTGTCGTCGTTGTTGGCCCATCAGTGACAGGGGCCACTGAGTTCCACCCACTGCTCGCCTTCTTCTGCATATCACGTATGCCCTTTGTGTTGTTTATTTATTTGTGTACCATCCCATCCCATCCCATCCCGCCCCATTCTCATAGATTTTCACTCTTAAGCAGCAGCAGTTACCTTTTATATGTGTACTGTTACTGTTTGTTAAGAGTCGCGGAACTGATTGAAATTCGCGGATAACCTGAAATGGATTTTTTCCTCTCCACAATTGCTTTTTGGTGGCAATATTAGCGATTCACTTTGTGCGAGAATTTCCATAAAGATTCGGGCTGTCATTTCTCTGTCTGCGTCTGTATCTGTAGCTGTAGCTGAAGCAGTATCTGTATCTGATTTCGATGCCTTATTCCTTTAGAGAGTTTCCATAGGCTGTCATCAAAAGTTGGGTTTATGTCATTCGGATCTGTCAAAGGTATGATATATATGCCAGCTGCAATGCATACATCTATTTCTATAATGAGGGCTGTGCAACCTAATCTAGTGTCTAGTTTCTAAGCCGAGCACCCATTAAAAATGAGAAAAATTAGATAATGTGCTAAAGTATGTAACGGAAACACGCAGAACACCCAATATCCGACCCTATACAGTATATGTATGCATAACATATATGTTCAGGTTCAACAAACAAGTCGAACTAACCATATCGATCTGTATGAAGTCGCCGATCTCAGAGACTGAAAAAGCTAGAATCCCCAAATTTAGAATATAAATTCTCGCAAAAAAGTAGTCTCCAATTTCTCGATACAAACCGACTTGCAAAAGCATTAAAACAGAAAATTGGCCAATACCAATGAGGAATGCTAAGAAATCTTAACTACTGTTCGAGACTTTAATTTACTTGTACATCTTTTCAAAACTATTCCGTTTATTAATGTTCACAGTGCTCATTGTTTTTTGAATTGAACTAAGCCATTTTTGTTGAACTTTTACAGCACATCTATATGAGCCCATCTATTATTACTCGCAGTCAATTACAGTATTCAATACCAGTCTGTTGAAATATTATACAATATTTGTAAAGCCCCCTTTTGTCAAAGCTATATTGATATAATTGCATCTAGTTTCTTGCTAAATAGCTCTTTTACACATACACACACACAACTCTCAATTTGTTCACGGCACAACCCCAAATAATGAATCCAAAAATATCCAAAATACGCAACCGAATTGCAAATCCCAAAAGTGGGCAAAAAAAAAAAAAGACTTGCCGCTAATTTTGCAATGCTTCTGAGGCTTTCACGGCCTTGGAGCATTTTGCCAATTTAGTTGTAAATTTATAGCACACACACACACACACAGACAGAGATTAGGTGTGTGTGTGTGTGTGTGTGTGCAAAAGATTTTTATGTGCGCCTGGGAAAGTAGAACGGAATCGGAATCAGAGTCGCAATCGGAGTCGGAGACGGGGTTGCGGCAGGGAGTGAAGAAACGCAAGAACTTTTCCGCTGTTGCGCTGACGATGGGCAACGGGGTTTCTGGGCTTGGGCTTGGGCGGGGCGGGGCGAAAGGCGCGAAATTGCAAAATTAAATTTGCAGTTATTGCGCAACCATGGAGAATTGGTTACTCTGTAACGGTATAAATCGGGCATTGGGCGCCGGGCGTCCCCTAATTGGCAACATACACACACTCTGCCTCTGTGTATGCGTGTGTGTGTGTGTGTGTGTGTGTGTGTGTGTGTGTGTGCGTGTGTGTGCGTGTGTGTGTGTGTGTGCGTGTGTAAAATTGCCGTTTGCTATCGCTCCTTAGTAAACTTGTATTATGGTAGTCAATGGCGGCTTCTGCATTTGCATTCAAATGAGAAATCTGGTTAACCCCAAGAGTTGATGGCCGCTGTTCGCAATACGCACTCAAAAGTGCCTACAACAACAGCAGCAACAATTGTTAAATGAATTTCTAAACAATTTGTTTACTTTAATACTATGCATTTACATTGAGTGCAGTTCAGCTGAGAGCCAAATTAAAGAATGCACTCGAAATGTGCTCAAACTATAGGCAAGCAACGTGCTTATAACACTCAACTGGCAACATTATAATATAAGTGGAATTTGAGCCTGCATCAGATATATATATTATATATATATATATATACGATATATATATATAGAATAAATTATTAAAATACTTTGCATATGGCATCTCTTTGATATCAATCTAAATATGTGTGCACAATTGTTGATGAGGCCAAGATTGCTTAAGCGTTAACCAAAAGAATTTAAAGACGCTTTTACAACCAAACTTCGTTATGCCTGCTTAGTCCGTCAAATACTTGAATACTGATCGTGTGTTTGGTCATCTTAGTTTAAGAAGTACCCAGACCGAATTCAGTCTGTTGAGAATCAATTCCTTCTCATTTAACTGGGATTCCAAACTTCTTATCAATGTGCCGCCGTTGACTAATCGCAGGAAACTTATCAGTATTGTCCTAGATTGTCAAAGCTGCTCCTCTTCTGGGTCTTCTCAACTTTTCTGTTCCAAGTAGACCTCCTATAAGCATAATCACTTTTTAAGCTTTGCACAAACCTGTTCTTATTTGTAAATCTTACAATGCACTGCATCGCATATTATTTGCAAAATTGTATCTTGCTTTAATTCAGTTTTGAACTTTAACAGTTTCTCTGTGCTTTACTGTAGTATATTTATCGGATTGCACAGGATCAAATATTTTGGTATCCCTTCTTAATTGTCCCTCTCTCTTTTTCCCTCCCACTTTATTTTTAACCCATTACTTTGTGTAGATTACTAATCCCTAATCGAACCTAATTTTGGGCTGATTATTATTAATATTAATTTTTAATTAATTGAATTAACTCTCATTGATAGGCTTTTACTGTTGTAGACAAAACTGAATCGGCAGTCTCGTCCATACTAGTTCTCCATTAGCTTTAACTGAGTATCGTCGAGTACACGACTAAACTATATGGACTATATAGGTATGTGTATTTGAATACCAATGCGGAATGTGATATGTATGAAAGCATCTAGCCGCAGAGAATTCGACACACCGCCTGCCCCACCCCCCCAACCCGGACTACTGCCTCATTTTCGACGCGATTTTCAACAGAACCCGAGCCAGACCCAGACCCAGACCCAGACCTAGATGCAGGCCCAGAGCCAGACTGAAACCGGCGACGCCCACGCAGAGTGCAAAATGCATGTTGAAATAATTATGCGTGTGCATTCCGTGGCCACGCCGAAATGAGCTGCGATTTATGAATGCCATGTTGCAGCTACAACCAACCAACACGACTCCCCTCGACCCAAGGCCCACAGCCAATCTAGGACATGGGGTGGCCGGCAGGGTCGGGGGCGGCTGCAATGCCGCCGTGTACGACAAGCGCAGACATTATAATTATTAATAAATGCAAAAGCAGCGCCAGCGGCAGCCATGACTGCAGCATGCAGCAGAGAAATTTGTGGAGCGGACGTGGAAGGGGGAAGGGTGGAGTTCAACTATTTACGGCATGTCCATGTTGTGATGCCCCTGCGAGAGTGCGAAACTGGAATTAATATGTGGCACCCAGGCGACGACCAAAGCGCTGCTGCTGACATGACCACGAAATGGGGCGCCGCATTGGATGCCAAATGGCTGTGGGTGGCAAGCGTTGCGGCCAATCGGTTGCTGACTGGTTGGGTACTGACCTGGGCAGGCCTGCCCTGGCCCGGACTATCCCGGTTGGACTGTGTCGGTAGCTGGCATTTTTAAATTTATGATACGCAATTGATTTTATTAACAAACAAAAATATTGGCTTCTCACTGGCGGCTGCATTAACGTGCAACCAGCTTAATTAAGCTGCCAGTATGCGCCCCAAAAGGACACCCACACCCACACACTTCACACTACACACTGCTCCCTTTAAGTTTATTACCCATATGCATGCCAGGGGCAATATCCAAACACCAGGCACAAGGTCACGACACTGCTGTGCCATCATTAATCAGAGGCTTGTGGCAGTCAGTCTCAGTTAAAGCAAACATTGCGGGTTTCTGCTCCTGCTCCTGTTCCTGCTTCTGGTCCTACTTCAGCTTCTCCTCCTGCTCCTGCTGCTGCTCCTGCTGCTGCTCCTGCTCCTGCTCCCGCTGCTGCTCCTGCTTCTGCACCACGTGCACTTAGCTGCTGTTTTGGTTTGGCAATTTTGGCTTCTGCATTCTGCAGAGGTTTAGGTATTCAACACACTTGGAAAAAATGATGACTTAGAAGATTACTTTGAACATATTTTAATTTCATTCAATTTTCTCAGGCATATCCAAGTAGATTTCGACTTAATTTTAAAACAAAACTTGTAAATGCCCAAAGCCTATTTGAATAACTAGCAAATACTACGAAATCGTCGCCAAAGAAATATATAAATATAGCTATCGGCATCAGGAATGTTTAGACTACGATTTGTCGACTAAGCCTTTGAAAAATATATATATTTAAGTCATTAAAGTATTGTTTTAATGATTGATTCTTATTCTTCTGTAGGGAAATAAATATTTAAATGTATATATTAATTAAAGAGTTCGACTTGTCGATAATTTAATTTTTTAAGATATAAAGTATTTGTTTAAATCACAATTTTTGAATTGTTGTTTTTTTTACAACGTAAATTTTAAATATTATAACCAATTTTTAGACAGATTTTCTCAGGATTTGGGGCATAGATTTTTGGTGAGTGCAACTCCGTTGCACTTTTCGACAGCACAACTGTAGTTTTGCGGGCTTGCACTTGTGGCCAAATGTTGGCCAGTCGGCTTTGTTCAGTTTAGACATGGCCACGACGACATGTTGATTGAGTCACCTAACCAGCCACACAATGCCCAAATACGGCGCAGCTCCTCAACAGGGCACAACTGCAACGTGCCATGTGCCATGTGCAACGTGCAACGTGCAACGTGAGAATGTTTGCCAGCTCCATTTAATGGCCACATACGAGATTACGTGTGTGAGTGTGAGTGTGTGTGTTTATGTGTGGGTGTTTGATTCAATTTTTGATTGTTTTTTTTTTTGGTTTAGTTACGAGTTAGTTGCCAACTACATTTTTACGTGGCATGACTAAAACGATAGAAGAATCTGCTCTGCAACTACTTATGTATATCCTCGAAAATTTCAATCAGATCATCAACATAGTTCCATAAAATATGTAATGTAAACTAAAGTAAATGAAACAAAAAACAAATCTTTTTATAAGACCTAAGAACAATTTAAAAATACAGTATGAACCGTATTGGCTGCTGATAAATCTACAATTGTTACAAGGCAAAATGTTGAATATCTCAGTAAAAAAGAGTCTAATTTATATTTTTATACTCAGATAGAAAATCGTGCTAAATTTTACAATCGCCCTAAAATGAAAAACGCATGAAAACTGGAAAAATATTCTTATTTTTTTTTAATAATTTCTTAACTATACTGGATCGGAAAATCACTGGCTTTCAGAAATATACTGTTGTGGAGCAACCAGTTGAATAACTCAATAAAAAAATGTCTAATTTATATTTGTTTCTGATCTGCAATTATGTTTTAAAAATCAATTTAACACTTTTAAAACGCATTTCCACTTGTTATGGTTGTGGCCCAGTTTCCCAGATTGCGTCCATAACATTAATTTGTACGCTTCTTGGGCACTCTGGGAGCCTATTGTATTGTCTGAACGCATTTGGTTTTCAAACTGACCAGCTAACAGATAAATATAGCAACTGCAACAGCAGAAACAACAACAGCAGCAACAGCAACAGCAACAACAACAGCAACAACAACATTCAACAGCAATTTGTACAAATTTGTTAAGGCTCATAAAAATGTTGAGCGGCTTCTCGAATGCAACACATGGCGAAGAGTCGGGAGAGTTGGGGTTGAAAGAGTCGAGGAGACCTGAGAACGCCATTAATTGAAAGACGAAAAAAATGAAAAGTGAACGAAGGCCGCACAGTGAGAAAACTAAAAAACAAAAACAAAAACAACAACTAAAAAACAGCAGCAGGTTAAGACATCAATTTTTGATATTAGTTCGGTGTTTTTTTAATTAAAATGTATATGTTTCTATTGTTTGGCGGCGCAACGAAATTTCTAACTTATGCGACAGTTTTATTGGCCAACTCAAAGGCGGCATCGGTTGCAGTGCCAGCCAGGTCCACAAAGGGGTTAACGTTAATTGCGCCTTTATGTTAAACAGCAATAGAAGTCGATTTTGCCGCAGCCGCAGCAGTCAAAAAGAGTTCAAAAGGCATTTAGATATATATATATATATATATATATATATATATATATGTATCTCCGTCTCTGTCCCTGAGGGAAAGATGACCAAGTGAAAAGTCATCGGATCACGTTGTTCCCCTTAGCCTTGGCATGCACTTTTTACAAGTTCCCCGAAGCTGTTCAGAATTCCGCGAAATATTTGCATTACTTAACCCATTCGGCTGGCTGACCAAGTAGTAAAATAAAAAAATAAAACTAAAAAAAAAAACAATTAACAATTGCTGCCAGCGATTACAACAAATGGCAAATAAAATGGCATTAAAAAAAGAAGCTGACAATAAATACGAAAAAAGTGTGTAAATCGTAAAGTTGCAGATACAGTTACAGTTACAGTTAGAGTTAGAGTTACAGTTAACCCTTCGTCCTGGCATTGTGCGTCGTCCTTCGAGTCGGGCAGACTGTTCCACATCTTCTAATTTATGTCGCTCCGAGGTTTACGGCTTTATTGTTTTACGAGCGTTAAAAAAGGGCGCATTTTTTTTAACCCCTTCGAGCAGCAACAATTTGCAATTGTGCGGCAGTAACGGGTTAAGGCGCGCCCCTACCTACCGTTAATACTCGGAAATGCATTTTACGCCGATATAACTTCTTTATTTGTATGTTTTTTCTTCGTTTTCTTTTTTTTTTTTTGTCGTTTGTTTTTTGCCCAACTCTTTCCCTGAACTGAACCGAACTATTTAGATTTCTAGGTTTTCAGAGCAGCGCAAAGATCTGTTTCTCTTTTTTTCACCCTATTCATCCTTTTTTTATTTTATATCGTGTTTTAGTTTTCTTCAGTTTTTTTTTTTTGGCATTTCCTAGAAGACACAACTACCCATTTCCGAGTTCCATTTAACGCTGTGCGTTTTATTTTCGTTGTTTTTTTCCGAAAAAAAAAAAAAAAACGCTTTTGCTGCGTTTTGACTTTGTATTTGTTGGACTTTGACTTAATGGCCAGCCTGGTAGCAAATGAGATTTACATACATATGGATGCGTGCAGAATGTAAATTTTTGAGAGAAGAGAGAGAGAGAGAGAGAGAGCGAGGGAGAGAGAGACAGAGACTGATGCTTATTCTCTCAGCTCCCTGGGGAAGTGCAATTCGAGGTGGTTGGTGGTGCGGCTGTTGCCCCAGTGGGACTGCCACAATAACCTAATCGTAGTTACATCCATTAATTGCAATGCATTTGCCTCTATTTGTTCATGCAATTTGCTTTCATCAGCCGTCGAGGCGTGTCTAAAAAGTGAAGAGAATAAAAAGAAAATGGAATGGAATGTTAAAAAGAAATTGGGCCTCGAACTCGGCCTCTTTGGTCTGCCCATTTTTGGAAATTGCTCAACTTAGGCGCGCATCATTTAACTTTGAGCAACGAGCAGAGTGGATTACACACATGACAGAGCATCTCCCATAATGCATAGAGTGATGCGCACAAAAGGAATACGACAAGGACAAGAACACATATCGCCCGGGAGACACATAGCGGGGAAAACAAACAAACAAACAAACAAACTGCAAGCGTAATCGAAACCCGTCAAAATGGCAAGCGAAACAATGAAAACGGCACCGGACCCAAGACACTACACACTCACACACACACACACACAGACGCACTACCGACCGGGGGTACTGCTACTACCGGTCTAAGATCAACATAAAGGTAGCCGCGGCTTCGCTTGTAAGGTCGTTACGTCGCCTCACAGGACACTAAGCACATTACGTACTGCATTCCTTGTTCGTTTTCGCATACTTATTCGCATTTTGATTGCAATCGGAGCCACACACACACACACACACACACACACACACACACACACACACACACACACACACACACACGCACAGAAGCGAACACACACATTAGATAAGGATCAGCTGCCTGGATTGGAAACTGGGTGCTCGCTAGGTACGCCTAAATCTTTACAATCTGCCATGTGTGTGTGTGTCTGGGCCATGGCTAATGCGAGCTGACAGATTATTATTAGCGTAACATTAACGTCAAATTACGCATCTATTTTGCGCACTTTATCTCAGCGCACCGACATCGACATCGACATCAATAGCGACCGGTAAACATATCTTAATCTAAAACATAACACACACATGAGTTTTGGACGTGTTGTGGTGCGTCTCTATTGTTGCCTCAAGATTAGCCAAGACTGGACTCTGGCTATCGAGTGGATGCAGTTGCAGGTGAGCTGATTGACCAACAGTGAACAATACTATTTATTAAGCTATAAGGAAATTTCAACAGATTTGTGTACAGTAAAAAAAAAACAATCGAGCTGAATTTTGGAAAATTATCAAGTGTAACTCAGCTTATTATTCCAAAAGTGTACATTTTTAAAATGGAAGGTTTTTTCTTTCTTAAAAACTTGGGTTTCCCTTTTCTTAAATCCAGTGTACATTTTTGTACAAATTTTAAAAATTATATCATTTTAGATAGATTATATTACTCGTATATTTTAGTCTGAAAAAAGCTACTTTCATTAAAAGTTTCTAGTTTTCCGAAAGAATTTTTACAAAAAAGCCTTATTTTCTTATTTATATTTTCTTATTTTCTACTTTTTAGAAATATTTTCGATTATTAAGAAATATATATCTGAAGAATAAAAAAAAGTCTTTCTAAATGCATGAAATATGTTTTTCGTGTATTTAAAAATTATTTCCTATAACATGAAAAACTTTATTATTTTCAGTTCTATTTTCATATTCTAAGATTCAGAGCAACTTTTTTCCAAAGTGTAGCAATGCACTTATAGAAATATAAATATATATATAATACTCATTAAAAAGTACAAGATTAAATATGCTGAATGAGGCTGCTTATCAAATAGCTGTCATTTAAAACAGATGAGTTCCAGTTTGAATTTGTGTTTTGTGTTTTAATGTTGATCTGATTTTGTATAAGGCCAAGTAATAAATCTGTATATGTTTATAGAAATAGTGTCATCTTTCGATGTTCCAATTATTTGCTGATAGTTTTCTTGAGTCACAAAGAGCAAATGCTTGAGCACACAACAATATTGGCAAATCCAACCAGCCGCAACTGCGGTTCAGACAAGTGCTACATTAACCCAAGGCAAATGCTTGCCGGATACCAAAGGATTCCACATATAATAATGTGACAGCCCGCAGAACCTTCAATTGTCGTCGTAATATGCATTCGTCTAGTAGTGTATTCCATGTGGAACTGGGGAAAGCACTTAGGAGGCGTGAGTGCGTTTAAGTGTTGCCACCTGACGCAACTCCCAGAAGAACACCAGAATGTCAACAGTCGAGGAAAAGAAAAAAAATTCCTACTACTGCTGCTGCTGCAAGAATATGTTCAGCTCCTTATTTGTTTACTGTGGGCTGTGTGTGGCAGGGTTGCGAGGCGAGCCGGCAATGCGTGACAATAATTAAAAGATTTCTAATGTCAACAGCGTAAATGGAATCAAAACAGAGTCGCTGCCAAAACTAAATGGCACACAAGACGCAGCCCAAAATAATAATCCTGTGTCCTGTGGGTTCGACGAGTGGTTGGCTGGCTTGCTGGGCATGAAATGCGCACGTTGTTTGTTTATTGAGCGGGGCTTTGAATTGTGCAACCAGAGTCGAGTCGAGTCCACAACAATCCAAGCTGAACTGAATTTAATGCTAGACCCCCAACCCCCCGCCCCCCTCCCCCCTCCCCCCTACCAACCACTGACCACCCTCCAAACACCCAGCACCCTCCACACACCGCGACAAGTACACGCGTGTTTGTAGAGCTGTTGTGTGCATAGGCAGCGCCGATTATTGACACATCACCGGCTACGCGATTCATGGTGGGTTAAGGGGCTTCCACAAAGGGGTGGGGCGTGAGGGGGTAGAAAGGGGGGTGAACTCTCGAGCTGAAAAACAAACACTTCCGCGAAGAAGACAAATGCAAATCGAACTGCAGTCAGCTTTCTCGTGAGTGAGTGTGAGTGTGTGTGAGTGTGAGTGTGTGTGTGTGTGAGTGTGTGTGCTTATATCCCAATTCCAATTTCGATTTGTAGACCAATCGTCCCAACCCCCTCCCTTGTTATGCGGTCGTGCGTGAAATTTAATCAAAGCAAGGCGTACGCCCCTTTTGCCGCCTCCTTTGCCACTTTCCCCTTTTCCCGTGCAGCGTAGCGCGATCTCAGCCCATCAATGTGGCCAACAGATTTTGGTATCCCAAACTGAAGCAAGCGGAAATGTTGCACATTTGTAACTGTAACTTGCTTCGGGTGTTTTCTCTTCACAAAATGGGCAACAAGATAAAAGCAGAGAAAACTTTTTTTTCTTTTTGCTTGCTGTATCGAATTTTGCACACCCTTTTTTTAATGGCAATTACGATGAAGAAGGATTTGTTACATTTATTGACGTCAATTTGATATACTTGCATTATGTCTATGAGCTTGAAAATAAGGAGTGAAAAGGGAGTTCAATATTACATATACATGTTAAGCAAATTGAGTGCCTTGGTGGCAGAACTGCGGACGAAGTTAGAGTATATTGACATTGGGTGCCCAACTGGGGAACTGGAGAACGTCAAAGTTTTACACACAAGTGCAAATTTCTGTCAATTGTTGTAAATGGAGTTTCCTATTTCCTGCTCTCTGTCTGTCTGCCTGTCTGTCTGCAGCAATTTGCCGAAGAGTGGGTGGGGCGGGGGCAAACGATTTGTTGAATTTTAGTTGGCTTCAGCAGGTTGGCAATGCTTAGATTCAATTTACGCGCTTACTTTCAACGTTGAATGGCATTTTGTCAGCGTCGTAGCCCTGGCCGCAAATATTGTGCTTGCGCCCTGGTTGATTATTATTGAAAAAGGAATGTGGTAAAGTTAAAACGAAAACAAAACGCAAACAGCAATAAGAACAACATCATGCGAGCTAAAGCGAACATGCGTTTATTTTTAAACCATACACGACTCTCTCTCACTCTCGCGCTCTCTGCCCAGTCGAACTTTTGATATTGTGGCGCCTCTCTCTCGCATTCTCTTTCTCAGCGCTGCTCTCTTTGCTCGTGTTTGGGTTCTTCGGAGAGCAGTTTGTTTTCGTCAACGAACAGCTTTGTCACGTGGAAAACTTGCTATCGATGTTGCTGCTGCTGCTGCTGTCGCTATCGTCGTTTCGCTTTTAATATTCACTTTTATTTGCGGTCTGACATTTGTGTTGGCCCGCTTGCGTACAGTGGGGCAAGTGCACAGTACTGATCAGGTTTGCGAACCACTTGTTTCTTTTATTTTTGTATATTTCTGTGCATATGCTTGTATACCAATGTAAATGTTGAACATTCTTGTTGCTTAATTATTAAGTGTGTGTCAATTGGTAGAGGCCACTGTGCACATGTGTCGATTCCAGCAGACCGCTTTGCTTTGCTCTCCTATCGCTCTTCTTCTTCGCTTTGAGAGCGTAAGTAGATCTCAGCGTCGCTTGCCTTCACCTTCCCCCCTGTGTCAAGCATGAACACTTTGCGGTTAATCATGATGACGGGGGCGTTTGCGATGCCAGTTGCGGTTGTTGTGGCCTGTCAATCGTTGCTTTTGCTTTGTATTCTGCTTTTGTTGATAATCGGGAGCGCGACGCCGTTGTCGTTGTCGTCGTCGTCGTCGTCGTCGTCGTCGTCGTCGTCGCAGTGTTCGCAATTTAAGTTTTTTGGGCCCATTGGCCAAGCACTGTTGTCGACGTCACGTCAGTTCATTGCGTCGGCTTGTAGAGCTTGCTAGTGTGTGTTTTTTTTTTTTTTTTTGCTCTCGCAATTCTCAATTGTCCATGTGTCTCTGTGTATGATAGTGCTCTTCTGTGAATGCTGCTAGCTTCTTTTTCTTCTTCTTGCCCGCTTCTGTTGTTGACGTTGTCGCCGCATTGTTTTTATTTCCATCGTTCGCCGCCCGTTGCTGCCGTCGTGGCCGCTGCGCAGACCCAAAAACAAAACCAAAACAAAAAAAGAAAAAAAAAAAAGAAAATCAACTCGATTGTGATATAATTTGTTAAGTATTTATTTAATTGTATTCGGAACAAGCGTGCCACGGCGGACTACGGACTGCACCCAGCCAGCTGCAGCAGACGGCAAACGTTGAATAAAAAAATAAAAAAAAACCAAAAAAAAAGCTCCTCGCTTGCCGTCCGCGTCTCCTCTGGCACGCTGTCTCGCTCACCCGCAATGGTCTACTCGACGAACATATTGCTGTGCATTGTGACCATATTGACCGCAGTGTTCATCTGGTCGCGTCGCACCTACGTCTACTGGCAGCGACGTCGCGTCAAGTTTGTGAAGCCGACGCATCTGCTGGGCAACCTGAAGAGGGTCCTCAAGCTGGAGGAGTCATTTGCGATGCAGATGCGTCGCTTCTATTTTAACGAACGGTTCCGCAACGAGCCCGTCGTTGGCATTTATCTGTTCCATCAGCCGGCTCTGCTCATTCGCGACTTGCAACTGGTCCGCACCGTTCTCGTCGAGGATTTTGTCAGCTTCTCGAATCGGTTTGCCCAGTGCGATCTGCGGCGCGACAAGATGGGCTCTCTCAATCTATTCTTCGCCCGCCAGCCCGAGTGGCGCGACATTCGCACAAGACTCTCGCCGGTCTTCACCGGCGCCAAGATCAAGCAAATGTTCTCGCTCATGGAAGAGGTGAGTCCAAAGACAAACACAAAACAACCAGCAACAAGCAATCAGCTCGGCAACACTGTGCAACAAAACACAGAGAATTCTTGTCTTTTAAAGTACAAATCTATATATAGATATATAAACACACATATATATATTATACATATCTATATATATATATATATAATTTCTGCTTGTAGTCACACTATATTATATTACATTTATCAATAGGCACAAGTTAATAATAACAAAATATGAAAAATAAATTTTAGATTAAATGCTAGAGAAGTTTATAAATTGAAAAAACGAAAAATCTAAAAATTTTGCATTCGATCTTTGGTCAAATCAATACTCAATAAGCAACATACTTAATTTATCCGACTGGTATCAAAGTTCAAAATATTTTTCCGTAAGCGCAATTTGTAGTTGGCCCCCAGGTTAGACTAAACGCAAACAACACAAACAACCAGCGAGAAAATACTTTGTATTCAGCGTAGTGTTGCTGGTGGCTTTGTGGATGATTCAATCGAACAAACATGTTTGTTCTCTGACGACTTACGTGGCCTTTGAAATCTTTTGTTTCATAACAAACACATTTAGCATCAACTTTGTATTCCCTAACTAGACATATATATATATATTCCAATCGAGTCCGTTGCACTGTGTTGCACAGTGTTTTAGTTATCGATCTAGATATTGAGATATTAATAGACATTGCGTTCCTTTCTAGATTGGCTGCGATCTGGAGTGGTATCTGAAGCGTTTGACGCGTGACATGCGACGTGGCGACGCCGAGCGAGGAGTGGTTGTCAGCATCAAGGATGTGTGCGATTTGTACAACACGGATATGATTGCGAGCATTGCGTTTGGACTGAGATCGTACAGTTTGCGGAATACGCAGTCGGAGATCGGTTCACATTGTCGGGAGATATTTCGACCGAATGTGCGTCGCATGGTTGACTTCTTTGTGATATTCTTTCTGCCCAAGCTGGCGCCGCTGTTACGGTGCAAGCTGTTCACAGAGCCGCACTCGGAGTTCCTGCGCCGCGTCATCCAGCTGGTGATCGAGGAGCGGGAACGGGGCGGTGATCTGCGCAATGATCTCATTGAAATGCTGCTCACGCTCAAAAAGGAGGCCGATCTGCAGCAGGACAAGTCACACTTTACGCACAACCAAGACTTTCTGGCCGCCCAAGCGGCCAGCTTTGAGGTCGCCGGCATTGCCACATGCTCGGCCACCTTGTCCTTTGCTCTATACGAGCTGGCCAAACAGCCGCTCATCCAGGAGCGACTGCGCCGTGAGATACGTGACGCGTTCAACGCTGGCCCAGGGCAGCTCAGATATGAGCGCATCGCTGGCATGCACTATCTGGAGATGGTCGTCGAGGAGACACTGCGCATGTATCCAATTGTGCCCATCCTCGAGCGCGAATGCACGCCGATCAACAAGAAGCGCTTCTACTCCCTGCGGCCACATGCCGAGTGCTATGCGAGACGCGGCATGCCCGTCTTCATATCCAATCTGGCCATACACCATGATCCGCAGGTAATCCAATCCAATCCAATTGCCATCCGATTAGAATATAAGCATTTCGTTTGGCTCTCCTTGCAGTACTGGCCAGAACCCGATCGATTCGATCCGGAACGCTTTAGTGCGGAGAACAAGCCAAAGCAGACGCCCATGTCATATCTGCCATTTGGCGCCGGACCGCACAATTGTATTGGTCTGCACATTGGCCAGCTGATGATCAAATTGGGACTCATCTATTTTCTGCGGCAGCATCGCGTCGAGTTCTGCGACAAGACCGTGGAGCGGATCAGTTTCGATGCCAATTTTGCTCTGCTCGCCAGCGAGCATTGCATCTACCTCAAAATTGCTGACTGTATATAGCACAAGGTCATCTCTTGACCACAGCTGCTCATCACCCTGCTCATCACCCCGCTCATCATCAGCATCATTGCTATCGACACCAACATTATTCTTAATTATCACCATCCATACACATCACAGCATTAACCTCAACTTTTAGTTCACTTTGTGCGCAGTGTAAATATAAATATGTATATATATATATATATGTATATATATATATATATGTTTATATATATTTCTCGTATGGGTCAAATAAAATTGGCTACGTTCTACATTTTGGTTGATTTGTTTTTGTTGTCTTTTCGGTTCTCTTTTATCGGCCTTTTAAACATGTTTATTGCCTTACCTTGGTTCAGTTTTCGCGTCGTCATCGCCCCCTTGATAGCTTATCAGTATTCTGTTTGCACTTTGCCTATATATACGACTGGTGGCCTGATCGGCTACCAGTTTGAGACTCCCGCCCCCCTCCCCCATCAACAATTTCTCCTTCTCACACTGATTCGGCGTATTTGTCATCGGAACTGGGTGTGTGACAAGCCCACATACTCAACAGGCACTCGCCTCCTCCCTCCTCCCTCCTCCTGGCTCTCGCAGTACCCGATACAACTTCAAACGCCTTACGGATCGAGTGGGCTGCTTGATGCGTAGCTGAAATGATCGCGATTCGTTTGGAAATGCCTCAAAAATACGATGATTTTAAATAGATTCTCGTGAAACGGTTTGTGCTGATCGAGAGCTGGCAGAGATTGGCCCGGAACTCTTTGTTGACCAAGTCCATGAAATGAATTCAAATCTCCAACAAAAATCCGCTCGAGTTTGTTGAATTTCATCAAAACCAGTGCAATCTAAATGAATAGTTATTGAATAGAATTTAAAATTAAAATAGAAAAAAATATTATTTAAGTTGTTTTTTACTGAAAACTAGCTGAACATGACACTTAAAACGAATCAAATTTAGCAGTTACAGTACAGCAAATGGTTTATAGTCTTATCAAAATAATCGCATTTGCTTATCAATTTGAAGCATTGTTTTTTTTGGCAACTCAAGCAAAGAAAAATGACAAATAACTAGAAATATTTTTGTATATTAGCCAAACAATTGAAAGCTGCCGCTGTTTAAACCGAAGCATTCACAATGTGGAGGAGGAGCAGTCGAGGGGTTGGGGGTTGGCTGGTTGGCTGGTTGGCTGGATTAATGGCAAACAGCTGTTGCAACGAAAGCTTCTCAGTGACGATGCTTAAGCACATATAAATGTCTACATGTAAACATATTTATGTATATGTGTGTGTGTGCGTGTGTGTGTGTGTGTGTGTGTGTCTGCAAGTAGTAGAGCGTTATGCAAATGCTCACACCCCGAGTACAAAGTGCGGATGCCGCGCTGAGGAACCGTGAAAGGTTTTGTTCGTGATTTCCATGGAAAAATGCACTGATTTTTCTTAGCATTTAACACGATGCGGCGAAGGCGGCGGCGGTCGTGAAAGCCTGTTACCAAAGCCTCAACTCTTTGGCTGCCCAAAACCAAAACCATTTCAACGGCCCTGTTTTATTAGACCGCGAAAAATCAACAGTGGCCAGGGTGGTCAGCTGTCTGTCTATTTGTCTGTTTGTCTGCCTGTTTTGGAGATATATAAAAAAAAAAAAGAATAGAAAAGGATATTATTTGTGTGCGTGTGTGTGCTAAAAGGGTTTACAACAATGTCATAAAGCAATGCGCATTCCTTTCCTGCACAAATATTTCTCTCTGTGTGCTCAGTTTTGTTGAGTGCCTATGTAAATGAAATAAAATTCACTTTTTCACGTGAATGAAACGCGGCGGCAATGGCGAAAGCGAAAGAGTTGCCGCTGCTGCCGCTGCTGCTGCTGCTGTTGTTGTGGTTGTTGTTGTTGTTGTTGTGGTTGTTGCTGTTGCTGTTGCTGCTGCTGCTGCTGCCTTCTGGGAATCAATTGTGCATTTGAAAAGGACGCTGGCCAGCTAATTTACATAAATCTACGTAAACACACTTCGAGCTTGGCTAGTATGCATTTAAACAGACAGAGAGTCAATGAGAGAGAGAGAGACAGAGAGAGAGAGAGAGAGAGCGCGCCTTTAGCTGTCAGCAAACAGCTGTTGCAAGTTGCTAGCTGCCAGCAGGTTGTTGTTTTCCTTTGTCGACTCGTCGTTGCATGTGCATTAAGCGTCAATTAGAGCCTGGCCAAGTTGTGCAGCTCCCACGCACGTGTTGGCCTACACTTGTTGTTTAAGAGGGGACTGCCCCTAGTTACCCCCACCCTCCCCCCAAACACTTCCCCGCCGCACGCAACACGACTGATATGGCTGACAGTTGCTGTTGTTACGGTTCACCATGACCAACGCCAACAATTACGACGCCGGCCGCCGCAATTCTATTGTCTTTCGATTTCCTGGCTGCGTTTTTATTGCCCATTTCCCACATGTTTTTTTTTGTTGACTGTCGGACTTCGGAGAGAGACACCCGAGACACCCGAGACACTTGCTCCCTTGGGCCCGGCGAATGACACTTTCGGTTAGTGTCTCGCTGCATCTCTCGTGTAAACGCTTTGAATGCCGTCTCGCCTTTAACGGGTCCGCAGCGGAACCATTTTAATGATCACAAATTGCTTGAGCTGAGCACAAGTTCAATCGCCCAATCCTCATCCAATCGTCAATGGTCACCACATGCACATGCCAATTGGGAATGGAGGGGAATGGGTAAAGCGGATGTTGCCCTTTATCAGTTATACCCAGTAAACAGTTACCAGTTTCCAGTTACCAGTTACCAGTTTATCATTTAGCAGTTGGCGGCGGCTCTCATATATTTATTTGGCTGTTATCCATAAGCCGTAACAAACTAATTAAGCCTGTCACATTTGTTTCGTTCTTTTTTCTTCTTCAATAAAATTATGAATTTTTCATCAACGTTTTTTAATGATCGCAACAGCTGTGCTGTTGCAGCAGGTAGACCCTAGCCACATGCGGCATGCAACCAAGCGTTTTACCTTGATTGCTGCCAACTTGTAGACTTCATTGGGAATTGGTATATTAAATAAACGAATGTATCAAAAATTCAATCAATTGGAGAGCCACAAAAGACTGCTCTAGTTGCAGCTACCTTCTTTTTTTTGGGCCCAAAATCTTCAGATTAATTTCGACAGCAAATCGTGCTTCCCCAATTTTAATGTAGTTTTATTCTATAAAGTTATTTGGCTTTTAGGGTAAAGATTACATCTTACCTGCCCTTGTGGACCAGAGCTAATCTGCTGGCATCTAAATTTTAGTTTTAAACAGTTGAATTTGATTTTTATATTTATTATATTTATTTTTAAAATAACTTTTAGGTTGAAATAAATATGTTTCTTATGAAGCCTGTTTCAGGTCTGAACTGAAGAAGTCACATTTGTGAAGATATATTCTATTAGAATGGGCGATATGCCTGCTTAAGCCTATCTCGATGATATATATATATATATATATATATATACATACCTATGCCAGTTTGGCTTTGTTGATAAAAAGTGGCTTCCTTCGAATGTCTCAAATCAAATATGTAATTTGGTAATTGAAGACCAACGTCAGATGATGAAAGCTCTCTTAAAAGAATTTTCTTTATTTGCATCTCATGTTTTTATATTCCAGGCTCTGTTGTCACCCGCAACAAAGTTGCCGAGTTGCTTTTCATGTGGTCGCCACTTTGATGTCTCTCCAGTGGCTCCTCCTCGAGTGCCGACTCCGCGATGCAGTCAAAGATTTACGTACAATGCTCAAGTGGCCGGATGATTTTAACGATCTGCTGCCAAAGCGAATCAACGGATGAGAGAATGCCGCATCCGCAACGAACTCGGGGGGGGGGGGGGGGGCCAGAGTCTATGGGATTTTGCTGCAGCTCGCACATTATACATGTATATATATATATATATACATATATGTATCTGTATCTACAGTGTGCTATCTGCAATCTGTATCTGTTGCAAATCAGCTCGTATATCTGTGAGGTAAACAAACTCAGCCGACTGCCTGACATAATAGTAATAATAATAATAATAATAATGAAAGAAAAAAACAGCACAAAGAGCTCGCTCAGATTTTCATGAATGAATATGAATAGTGAATGCGGAATGCCGAATGCTGAATGCCGAATGCTGAATCGTGTCTCATTCACAGCGCATTCATTGCCGTAATGCGCTTAGGACGGGTTGACGCATTCTCGTCACCCGTCTTCGGTGCGGGCGGCAAAATTGTGACAGATTTAGATATAGATACAGATATGGATATAGATGCAGAGCTGAGACGGGGTCGAAGGTGCAACGGGAGTGCCATGTAAATGTAATTCAAGTAGCCGCTCGGCGCTGGCGCTATCAATGCGGCACAATCAGTGCCATTAATATGCGCATATCTGTGACATACTCGCTTTCTCTCTCTCTCTCTCTCTGACTATCTCTTTCGCTCTTCTTGCCTCACTGCACTTCCGGTCCGTGGCACAGTCTCAGTTTCAGTTGGTGCTTTACCTGCCCTCCTCGTTACACAAAAAACGCATTAGCTTGCTGCGTTTGCTCAGTTACATCATCATCATCATCGTCGTCGTCGTCATCGTTTTGAGTCGAGTTGCTCCCAAAGGAAGTTCCAATTTGTAGCGTCAATGGACCATGGACCCATCACACTCGTGAAGGACCCTGCCCACCCCTCGGCTTGCTGCTCGCTGTTTCAAGTAGTTTGCATTCGGCCCAACCCCAAAGTGAGATGGCTTCTGCTTCTTGCCACCTTTTTCTGATGTGGCGCTGACTGCTGCCTGTCAACTGAAATTCTTTTTTGTTACCCACAACTGCGAGGGTTGTCACACTGCGAATTATGCTATCAGTTGTAATGTATTGTAAGAATTCGACATGGCAAACAATGCAACAATATCGATTTATTCGATTCGAGTTTGGTTCTTCAAAATGTACTCGTTTTTTCACCGCTTGGAGAAAGTTGCAAAGTGCCAAACCAAATGAATGAAATGTTTATGTTTTCTGCATTTATTTGATGTATTTATTTATTTGTTTTAAACATGAACACATTTCTTAAAAAAGCTTTTGATAAATAATGGTTTAAAATGCAATTTAAAATTATAATATAATAATAAATAATATATATTAATACGAAAAGCGACAAATAGATTCAACATCTAAAATGAAGGAAAAATTTAAAATAAATTCAAATGTAAAATGATCCAACAACAGCAAGGATTGGGAAAACCCAACCAGACCAAGAATTGTTAAGCGTTCGTAGCGATGGAAAGTAAGTAAGTCATAGCCAGAATAATAATAATAACAATAATAATAATAAAATATTCAAGCACATCTCGCTGGAACATCTTATCTTATATCAGTGTAGCAGACCTCGCCTCAACTAATCATCCGCCCCCCTCTCGCCAATGTGGACACTTTAATTTGTCTGTTTACATGGAATGCATAAATTATGCATAAGTTTATTTTTATATTTTCTTGTAGTCATAAATTCGCTTTGATTTCGCTGCTGGATTTTGAAGTGGCAATTGTCAAATGCATAAAATATGTCGGACCGAATATATTTATTTTGACAACACGCACCCCTGCAGGCAAATAAGGAGAAAGAGCGAGAGAGAGAGAGAGAGAGGGGGGAGCAAGAGAGATGACGAGCAGTTTTTCAATTTGTCTTTGTATGCATTTCACTTTTACCGTTACGTGGGTCGATTTTCCACAATTTTCACGGTTGCCCATTTATCCCATAATGATAATGTCTGTTTTGGGTCATTTACGTTGACTTGCAACCCCCTGGCGAGCAGGCGAACACAGTCGTGCCACAGGCCTCTCACTGCCTCACCTATACCTATTTGTATTTGGATTCGCACAGCCCCCCCTCCCTCTCGACAACAGCGATATCCACCCCAGAACCTGTACCAGAAATCAGAATTCAGGTCTCTCGACTGGTACCTCATTAATAAGTATGTCATCTCACTATCAGCTGTGATCCAATGTTACAAGACGGACGGACAAGCAGACAGACATTGCTAGGATTAACAGATTAACAGTTATGTTAATCCTGATCAAGAACATATGTACCTTATAGGATCGAACATGCTTCAATCTGCCTATACTTAGTTTTGCTCCAACTTCCATGTTTCATATATATATATATATATATATGTTATTCCTTGAGCAATACAAATTTGTTCAGTTTCCAGCAGGCCTCGAATAACTTGTTACAGCATGGAAGAATTTGAAGACCAGCCCGTATTTTTTTTATTCATTTTTATTCACATTTCATTTTATTTCTTTATTCATTTCACAAGATATTCCATTAAAAAAAATAAATAAATAAATAAAATAAAATTTCAAAAAGTTAATTTAGCTATTGCACTCGATAAGACCCAAAAAATAATGTGCCTTTTCAATAAGATTGTACGGTTGTTAATACTAACAAAATCATGGCTAGAAATCGGGCAGCATTTCGGCAATCGGCGAACTGAGTTAGATAGCAGCAAAGTCAGCTCCACCAAATTATCGTCCAATTAAAGAGAGCAACTGCAACTGGCATCAAGGAAAGGATGTCCCAAAGGCCTCTTCAAAGTTCAGCGACAAAGGCGTATGCAGATGCTGCAGGAGCAGACCAGTAATCGCCTGAAGTATTCGACAAATCTGACGGATGGGAAACGCTTGCTGAAGCTACTGAAGCCCCAAAAGCAGGTGAAACCCTCCCAACATACCGGAATCAAATCGTTTGAAACCCACACAAGACGTGACCCACGTTTGGCGAGTAACAATTGGCCAGCCTACAGAAACACAGGCATATTCAAATATGTCATGGACACTGCCCGCCCCAAGCCATCCGACATTCAGTCGTGTACACGCCGCCATGCGGGTTCGGACAAGGGGGCTGTCCAGTGTACTACTAGTACCATGACCAATGCCAATGCGTTGTCCATGCATAAACTCTGTAAAGGCCTACTTCGATCCGGATATATTCATTTCAAGGAATAACTGGCAAACGCGGTCTAAACACATCTCAGATTTTACATTTATGTCCAAATTTTGACAACATATTTTTTATGTCCAACTTTTGACTACACATTTTTTATTCTCTTTTTTGCAAAATAAACTGTTCGAGTATATAAATATGTACACTATTCTAAAAAAGGAATAGCTTAAAATTTAGTGGATTTTACAAATCCAAATAATATATTTATAAGAAGTGGAGGAAATCGATGTTCCAAAACACAGATGTTTAACTGGATAACAGCTGTAAGCGAAAAATTTGGTTCGTCTGGTCACCCCAGGACTCCGACCAGCCAAATGTCCTTTGGGCGGCTATAATCACAAACGATTTAAACAAGTCACAGCCATTGGGGAAGAATGTGCTTAGGATATTCACAAGTCTACTGACAGGACATTGAAGACTAAGTAGTCCCCCAACCAAACAAGGTATTTGTTGCAGCGAATTGTGCAGGTTTTGTGAAAGCGAGCAAGAATCCTCCAGGCACATCCTAGCCAGAGTGTGTCGCCTCAACTAGGAAAAGATGTGAGCTCCAAAGACATAGAAGCCCTCAATCCAACAAAGGATATCGCATTCGTGCAGGAGCTGGCCTTGATGGAGGAGCTATAGGCTCGGAAGGAGGCACAATGGATCTAGTAGGTCGCAGTGCAGCTATTCCAATAATAATAATATTAAATGCAGTTGGCACAAATGCAATTCCTGGCAGGTATCAATGTCAATGGCATCACACCCGCTCCAAAATTGGTATTGTTGAATTTACTTTCTTGTGCTGCAAGAGTCTTGTGCCGTTTGACATGTCAACTAATCCAGTGCGCCAGATGACCTCGTTGCCACGTTGCACGAGGTGCAAAGGGTAGCTAAGCAACCCTTAACGAGTCACAGGCACACACACACTGAGAGAGATCGGGGCCATATAATTAGTGTAATTACCTCAACAGCCTACTAAATTCGAGAAAAATGCAAACAAAAATTAAGAAATCACAACATTTATATCCCCCTGTCAACGAGGCAATGAGGCAATGAGGCAATGAATCTGCTAGGCAGCTACAACAAAAGGAACTCATATGAAACTCTATGCCCAATCAATGTGTGCGTGTGTTTTTCTCTGCCTGTCTGTGTGTGTGTGTGTGCTGGACCCTTTTGTGGCAGCAGCAACTGGCAAACAATTGAGTCGACATCGACAGGCAGCAGGAGCAACATCTAATGACAGGGTGGATTGCAATTTTTCGTTTTAATTTTCAGCACTGAAATTTGTTTTTTTTTTTTTCGTTTCTTTTTTTCTTTTTTGCAGTTGTTGCATTGTCAGCGTAGGCTGTCGAGATCCGTTATAAATTGCAGTAGCTGCCACTTCCGCCTCAAGTCGCCGCTAATTGTGCCACACACTCGCCGGTCAAGGCGCATGATTGGCAGAAAAAGAAAGACAGAAAACGTTGCAAAAAGAAAAGTGGAAACCTTATTATTAGTCAGGCACAAATTGTTGTTGCTGCTGCTGTTGCTGTTGCCACATTCCAGCGAAGACCACCAGCCAAATTGCTTATCATCCTGGCCGCTTGTTCATTAGTCGCCTTTTGTCGCCTGGTTGCACGCGTTTACACGGAACTCTGGGGCGGCGCATCCTTTGACTCATTCTCCTCTTGCCACTTGCTGCCAATATTTTGGCTACTGTGCGGCACAAACATAATTAACGCCTAATGAAAATATTTTACACATCGGCACTTTGAAGCCATTATCTGCATCCCAGCAAGCATTGGGCCAACAAACAAAAAAACCATGTCACACGGGAATATATTTTTGCAGTTAACCAGTTTGCTACCAGTAATTTCCATGGCTTGCAGAAGCCCTTTTGTTCATCGAGTTTTGCACTTGCATTTGTATTTTGTAATTGACAAATTCCCAATATTTGGCTTCAACAACTTGTTAAAATATAAATATATTTATACTTATTTACTATTTATATATAAATATACTTATCGTAAAAGTGAACAAGTTATTCTGACCAAACTGTGATGCCTTTTTATATTTAAACTGAATATTATCGGGATCTGACGACTATATCCTATATATTTTTCTTCATTTTAAATTTTAATTGAGTTATTCACTTTTAAATTTGAATTCAAATTTGATTTTTTTTTAAATTCTATAAAACATTTTGATTGTTTGAGTTCACATTAAATGAATAACTGAAAATATTCTTGATTAGTTATTTAAATGTAAGTAAATTGACTATATTATTCGAGATATATGCAAGACCAGATATTGGTTTTATGGCGCCCGAGTATTCTTCTCTCTTGCCACTTATTTGGTAGCAGTAAATTGATCGGTCTGCAGTAAAAAACTGACATTCTCCGGATCAACCCAGAGGCATAAATCTCGTTGCTTCACTCTCTAATGGGCAGTTCCCTGTTACATAATCTCTGGTGCGATCCCTGTCATAAATTCGCCTGCACGCGTCATAAAAATGTACGCTGGCCAAAAAATAATACAAAAAAAAAAAAACTGAAAACTTAAAAAATGCAAAAGAAACAATGCAACTCGAGCTAAAAAGAAAAACAAACTCACAAAAACAAATGATGCAAATGGCTGTTGCTGGTTTTCTGGGATACGCGATTGCATTTTGCGTAATACTTAAGACTACCGAGGACTACGATTTTTAGATTTTTATTTTCATTTTCATTTTTTTTGGTTTTCCACGAATTTTTGTTCATTTTTTTAGCGCTCGCGTTTTATGCAATTCTGCTGCGAATTTGGTTTTTGCGTTTTACGACGCGGACGCGGACGCGTAACGCGCCCATCCTTTTGTGCCAGCCCTTTGTGGGCTGTCCATTTTTTAGAACGTCCTTTACACTGTGTGCGTGTGTGTGCGCGAGTGTCCTTTTTTCGAATCCAGTATTATGAGCTAGTGGAACTTCTAGTTGCGTGCAGTTCTTCTTTTTTAATAAATTTATATTTCTAGTTTTTTAGGTTGACACGCGGCGGTTGCGGGTGATTTGCGAAAGGTTCGCGGAAAGGACATATCTGCTATTTACGGCTTACGTAACGATTCGATCCTGCCAGGATGCGCCGGCATTCGCAGGCAGCTGTGCGAAAAAAAACAACAACAAAATCAAAAATAGGAAAAAGCGCATTGATGTTGGACAATGTCTGGGCAATGGGACACACACACACACACATACACAAACACACACACAAACACACACACACACAAACACACACACACGAGTATAGAATAGCAGGGACACGGGGCAGAATTGGCACTCCAGTTTTTGGCTTCCGGGGTGGCCTCAGCCTCAGGCTCATCCATTGACTTTGTGTCAAATTGAGTTATTCAAATGTCAGGATACACACTCGCACACTCGCACACACACACACACACTGATACACTCGCACACACATGGGCACATTTTGATAATGCGCTTCGTACATAATTCTCAATTGATATCCTGTTGCGTTGTTTTTACAAAATATTTACCTTTCTCATAATTGAAGTGTCTGTGCTGAGTGACGTTCCCATATCCTTTAGCATCCTGGCGTGCAATTTTTGCGCCATTTGTGCATGCTCCGTTGCGCCGCTTGCTCTCCCTCTCTCTCTCTCTCTCTCTACCTTCACCCTCTCACTCACGCTAATTGTTTCTGTCTCGCTCTCCATCTGTACACTCGGAGAAAAACGTTGCTCAAAACTACAAGTATAATTTGTAAGAAAATTCCGTTTCGTTTCCTTCAAAAATAAAAAATGTTGCTAAAAGATTGATTTTGAATGAGAGTCAATAATTCTGGATTCAAGAACATTATTTATGTTAAAGTAACAGTCGAATTTTCAAGTTCTTAAATCAAAAACTAAAATTCTTCTTTTCAGTTTTATTTTCTCACATTCCTAAAACAGTTCTTTGTTGAATATTTCTTAATGAATGGCAGAATGTCTTACTTAGAGCAATAAAGTTTTCGACTTAAGCAAATGCTGAAAATATACTAAAATCGTGCAACTTTTAATTATTTTGGGTTTTCAGAAACGCGTTCTTTAAAGAAGCATTTGATTTTATTTTCTGGAATTTGTAATCTTTGTTTTTGATGTGAATATGAAGTGGCATCTATTTTTTCAAGTGTAGAGTTTGCTGACTGACAAATAGACTGACTGGCTATCTGACTGCTGCTGCTGCTGTTGCCTTTTCACGCTTCGCCGCACGCCGCATGCCAAACGTTGCACGCTGCACGCTGCACGCAGCACGCTGCTCTTGCTGCCCCGCGGCCGTTTTGGCAAATGGCTTCCAGCATCCTTGCACAGCGGACACAGTGCACCCTGCTGCCCCACAGTGCTCGCTGCTGTTGCTGCTGATTATGTTGTCGCCGTTGAGTCGAGTTTGAGTGTGTTGCACTTGCAGAGCAAAGTCTCCCGTCGCTTGACCCCGTAAATAGTAGGAAAAACACACCTCAGTTGCCATTCCACGCACCATTCACCAAAAACTAAACACAAAAACCCAGCAAAAAAAAGTATGAAGAGACAAAAAAAAAAAAAAATAGAAAAAGAAAAAAGATGTAAAAAATACTGAAAACGAAAACATGGCAAATGCCGTCAGAAATCTGAACTAATTGTTGTCATTAAGGTTGCCCCGGGGGCAGTGCGTGTGGTCAGCTGGCAAATGAAGTCATGAAGTCATGAAATTGCTTTGTCACCTCCAGTTGGTCGTGGCCAGGCACATTATCAATGGACCACGGGCCACTTGAGCACCCGACAAGCTGGGTGGCATGCAACAAAGGTGGCTCGAGTTCTGTGATCTCTCTCTCGCTCTCTCTCTCTCTCGCTCTCTCTATTTACTCTTTTCAATTGGCTCATCAATGGCTCAGTTTTGAAAAGGTTTTCGCCAGGCTCTAATGAATATTTTCTATGTTCTATATAGACAATGCAATCCATTCAAATCTTCCATCTGACCTTGAAGCGTAGTCTGCGCTTATCCACATAAATTAAAGAGTTTGTCCTGAAAAAGAGTTTGGCATTTGAATCTTTCACTGGAGCTTTCTTTAAGTGCTCGATGCTCTTAATTCATTTTTGGTTGATTATCAATTCTAGTTCTATGCCATTGCAGAAGTTATATTTAAGAGGAAAAATGAGGAACACATTTCTAAAACATAGTTCACTTGCCAAAATTACTTAAAGTGTTGAAAAACATTTAGAATTTTCTAGTTCTTGAGGACAGGCCCCGTTCAAACTGTAAGAAACAATGACTTAAAATAATATTATGGATGGATTATCCAATGCTTATGCAGATAAAGTTAAGGATTATGCTGCTTCGATTTTAAGTGGAGGTACCCAAGACCGAGATAAGACTGAGAATTAATCAAAAATCAATGTAAGCTGCACACTGTCTAAGCCCGGACGTGATTTTGATTGTAAGTTGCTTGCTTCTGCAGAAGCTGAGCAGTTTCTTATCCCATCTACAGCTAAGCTTTTGCTCCTCGTCGCCTGGCCATAATCCTGCTTATGTGTGTAGTTCATATCAGGGCAATCTGTGGCACATATGTATGCAGCATAATCCGCAGTGCAGATTGAGTGATCGAGCATTTGACTGGCGTAGCATTTGGTATCAGGTCGCAGAGGCTTCGCATATCCTAAAATCAAATAGATAAATTGTGGGTATTTGGGTGCAACAGACTGGGGCACGTGCGGCTGAGTGAGTTATCGAAACTCACATGTGTATGCTAGGTGGGCTGGTTGGGGAGGTGGGCGTGGAAGGTCTTTTCATTTTTCTTTTTTTGGCATCAACCCTTTCGACGGGCAAATAAATTGGCATTATTACACGAGAGCGCGGAGCTCAGCGTAAATTGATTATTGACAAAGGGCACATTAAGCGGCGTTTTATGTGAGCTGATTTTTATTCCTTGGCAGCAGCAGCAGCATCAGCAGCAGCAGCAGCAGCACGCCGTCGCCAGTTAAATGGATGCGCATATTAAGGTTCTTGATGTGGTTGCTCGTTGTCCTTGAAATCCCGTGAGCAACCACCGAAAAGCGTCGCAGGACACGGCCAACAAACTTTCTTCGCAACACCAGAACTCACTTTAATTTTTTCGCCTTGCATTAATGATGAAGGCACAACGATGAGTCGGGATAAGCAGTGCCCTTTCCCCCTTCCTCATCCCGCCCCCTTCCCTCGCTCCACGACATCCTTCCATTCCTTCCTTTCGCCTTTAGTTGGCATAATTGATAAAGTTTCAAGTGCACCAAATTAACGCAGCCGCACAATTCATTTCAAATGCTGAGCAAACCTGAGCCGAAGGTGTTGTAAATGTATATATATATAAAGACATGAAAGATTTAATAATATATATATATATATATATATATATATACTCAAGTAAAGACATGAAAGATTTAAGTGCATGAAACACACTGGCAAATTTGATTTATAATAATTTATTAAAAATGTTATTAAAACCAAATACGCATTCCCTTTTCGATGTTCCAAATATGTTTCCAAAGCATTTTTGACACTGCATAATGCATCAAAATTTGTATCTGCAAACATATTTAGATACTTGCATTGATTTTATATTTGATTGGAATTTTGCACATCGTCCATATACATATACATAGACATGTACCACATACACTTAGAGAAAATGCAATTTTCGAAACTCGACATACTTTTTAATTCCTGTACATAAATTTCTAAAAGTTTAAAAACAAATTTGTCCTATTCCCAGATTGTTCTTTTTTATATATGTACTTGGAATTCTTATATTAGCTTTGTTGTTACTTATATTATTATGAAATATTAGTATTTTAATATATCACATATATATTTTACTTACGATTTTATTATTTTCTGAATCTCAGAAAGTATTTCCTTTTTGGTTTTAATGTTTACAGGTGTAGAATTTTAGAAATATTTCTGATTTACCAAAAATAAAATGCTTTTCTAACATTAACAAAACTTATTTTGGTGTACTTATGGAGAATTAAAAAGAAAACAATGCAAGTCCATTATACATTATACATACCACACACATACATACACACACACATACACGCATACATACATACACACACACACACATACATACATAAAGTGATAGGTAGAGCAGGTTTTCGAGCTGCTGACTCGGAGTGCTGGTGCTGCAGGCTCTGCAGTCTACTAATTTCCATTTAATCCTTTCACAAGCAGCTAGATTTCATGCCCACTAATCCGGCCGAGTTTTACGGCGGGTGCGGGTGCGGGCGGGCGGGTTGAAGCGAGCTGCCAATCTCGAACAATGGCATCATATATAAAATGACAATTGCAAACAACAATGACGACAATCGCGACAAGGACAAACAGTAGTGTTGCCATTTGTATCCTGGCCAGGTCGCAAGCACTACCAGAACTGTGTGCCTGATGCCTGCTGCCCGCTGCCTGCTGCCTGCTCACTCCTTTTCAATCCTTTTTGGGCCCGCGGCACATCCTATTCATAATTAGTTGCAGGCAATTAAGAACCTCTCGCGGTCGCTCACAAGGCTATGGATCGACTGCTGCTGCTGCTGCTGCTGGCCACTGCCAATGGTTCTCGTTTTCGTTCTCGTCCTGGTTGTCGTTCTCGTCCTCGTTCTCGTCGTCGTCCTCGTTTGCGCATGCGTGTGTGTTTTTGCAATTTGTTTATTTTGAAAACAAGCGACACCCCTTTCGCCGGAGGCAGCGGCGGGTCACTGATCCGCGCTCTAATCCTTTGACTTTCGGGCTCAGCCCAATACTTGGCTTAGTCCGAATCAGTTTGGCTGGCCATCTCAGCGTCGTCTTCGCGCTTTTTTTCCGGAAAGTGTGGCTTACTTTGGTTCCGCCATCCAAAGTTGGTAATTAACATTTGCTCGCATCGCCCTGCTAAGCTGCCTGTCTGCCAGCCACGCCCTCAATCTACACATACACATATATATATATATATATACATACGTCTACTATGTGGGTTGAGTGAGGGGCGTTTGTTGTTTCACTCGAAGCCAGAAGGGAAGGGGCTTAGTTATAATTAACGCACTTTGGACGCGCCTTGACTTGCCACTGATCCCATCACTCTCTCTCTCTCTCTCTCTCTGTCTCTCTCTCTCCCTCTCCATCTCTCTCTATCTTGTATCTGTTTAAGAAGACTCTCACATATGCATATGCATTTATGTTGTATTCAAGTTGAGTGTGGAAATAGCGATCATTTTTATACACTGAGCTCATTGAAAATGTTTCAAAAGGGTATAATGAAGTTGTGCAAAAATAGATGAGTAGCATCTCAGCATCCCCATCAATTATATATATGATCAGCCACAGAAGCCGAGTCTGACTGTGTGCAAACGTTGATCTCAGAGACACCAAAAATGTTCAATGCGAGTTCTCGTATACTACTACATCTATCTACTACAAGCAGATAAAGCCTATGCAATATTACCGATAACTTATTTTGTTTCAGCTATATCGATAAATATCGATATATCTAGATTTAATTTTAATTACGATAATTAAATACATTTTTTAGATAGTTGAATATCTTAAATGTGTTCGGCTCATGGATAGGTGAAGATTTCTATTTGGGGTATCTCCAAGTCGAGTTCCATTTGGTTTGCCTTCAATTAAATTGAGCACTGCTCTCAATTTCATTTCTTCGTGCTGGCAATTAAAACTTGTATCAATATTTATTTATATAGTCGCACACATTAATGACATTATTTGAAATGCAATCAACGTTTTGCGTTTATTATTAAATGTGGCGATTGTCGTTTTTGGGAAAGCCGCGTAATACCCCTCAGAAACCAGAGGCCCGAAACGGACCGAAAATCGAAAATGCCAAAAACCGTGCGACGAGTGTCAAATTAATTAAAATGTCACCAAAATATGTTCAATTGTTGTTTGTTTGCCGCTGTTATGGGAGATGGATGACAGTTGCCTGCTTGCCTCGACTCAACTCGACTCGACTCGACTCGGATGGGATCGGCTCGCTTCGACTTTTGGGTTAACTGTCAAACTGCATTGACGGGCGGACGGGGAAGGACACAGGAAGAGCCTCCCATCCAGCCCTAAGCAGCCGCCGTACCAGCGAACCCTGTTCCGGAACGACTGTCCAGTCATAAGCGACGGACACCCAGATAAGACCCACTGCGTTGTCATATTTTCAATTTCGATTTTCGCACAAGGCTGCTGGTACACATTGTCAGCTACCCGCTGCCCCCTCGCACTACAAGGCTACCCCTCAAGGCATCTATCCGCTCGTAATCTCATACGACATAGAGGCCATAACCCCTGTCAATATATGCATGTGTGTGTGTGTGCGTGTGTGTGTGTGTATTGCGGAGGGTTGCCGTTAATGTGCATTTGACATTTGTGAAATGAGAATCTCGGGCAAATGATTCGGATTTATCGCAAATTTGTCGAGCGATTTGTGTCGATTTACATGAGTGCCAAAATGCCAAGTGGCCACTTGAGGATGGCAGCCAACGGCAACAGCAGCACCAGGCAAACAAGAGGAGGTCCTTCTTCTGTTCTTTTTTTTTTTTTTTGTGTTGCCAATCCCAACTTAAGCTGAGCAGTCGTCATCGCAGAGTTGCCAAATGTGGGCCAAGCAGCTTGTGCATTTGTGCACTTGATCAATCACAGAGGATATCTTAAGAAATGTCGAGACCAACTTCTTCAACTTGAATGGACGGACAATCAATTTGTATTGAAATTGAATAAACTCGGATTTCCGTATGTGTTCACTCAGCCAGATATTTATTAAATTGAGCATGTATATATATATATATATATATATATATATTTATGTTGTAGCTTTTTATGCTTAGTCGTTTTTTACTCTACCACTTGAGGCAGTCCTCAAGGCTGCTAATGACGAGACTAATAAGTGTGATACATAGTTTCATTCATCACGCAAACGATTATTTGATTGGAACTGCTTGGCTGAGTGATATATGTAATATATCCATCTGATATTGTGGGTCTAATGAAGTGTTAGCATTTATGCATAGATATTTTGAAATATGCATAACATATTTGATTAGCTCTTTAGTTTTGTGCTTTCCATTTGATCTATCTGACTGCTAGTCGGCTTAAAGTTACTTTAAAGAGTTATTACTCACGGAGTATCTCTTATTGAAGTTAACATTTAGGTTTAACTTGGCAAAGCTTCGACTTAATACTGCCTTAAGATCTATCGACATTTAACACTTATTTAGTCTTTGCAGCGATTTATTACTAAATAAATCTGATAATATTTTGTTTTCTTTATTTATGAAAAGGCTGGAATCATTAATTAAATTTGATTTAAAAAAAAGAACATTGATGTTATAATACAGTTATTTTCTATATTCATTGCCGACGGCTTACTTTGCAAATTTGTTGAACTTGGTTCCTACTAAATTATTTAACTAGCAGCAATGTGTTGCTTAAACATGGAAAATGTTTCTGATTCTCAAGGCTATGTTTTGAGAGAGAACTCAGTTAAAAAATCACGCAAAATACGAATTTATAAAATGTTTGTTGTCTTTCTTAGCTGGCTAGATGAAAGGGTTTCCCCTTGTTTTCCTATGCACACACACACACTGATGCAAGGAAGTATGTGTGTAACTTTGCGTTTTGTTAAGCAAGCCATAAAAATTTGCAAAAAGCACAGCAAAACAAAACAAAACAAAACAGAGCAAAACAAACAACAGAAACAAGCGCAACAACAACAACAGCAACAACAATGCGCAAAGTTGTTAAACAATAGGCCCAAAAAGGAATGCAGAAGTCTATCGCACTCGGCGTGGGTGTCGTGTCATGCATGAGTGAATCCTTGCTTCCGTTCCTGCCCACCACCCCTACTTGCTTACTTACTTACTTAGTTGTCCTTTTTAAGGCGACCGAAAAAAAAAGAAGAGGAATACTTCAAACCGTCTTGCGAGTCGAGTTTTCCAAGTCGGCGTCAACATTAAAAAGGCAAGTGTTCATATTCGCTGGTTGTGCGGTGTGTGTGTGGTATGTGTGTGTGTGTTGGTGTGAGTGTGTGTGTTGGTGTGTGTGTGTGTGTGTGTTGGTGTGTGTGTGTGTGTGTTGCTTGGTTGGCTGGCTGCATTCACGCGAAGGAGTTGGCCACCTTGGCTTCCTTTCCCGGTTGTTGGTTTTGCAATTGTTAGGTTTGCTGAATGCGCCATAAAAACGTCAACGGAATTCGCAATCGCAATCACCTTTTGTGTTGTTTGAGTGTCGCTTGGTTGTTGCCATTGTTGCTGTTGTTGTTGCTGTTGCTGCTGTTCGTGTTGTTGTTGCAATGCAAACAAATGACAGCAGCAAGGACGTTGCTGACAAAGCCAAACGCGAAAATGTCAGCGCACAATTGAGGAGCGGGTTTATTTTTTGCATATTCTGCTCATGTTTTTCCTTATTTTCGTGTCGTTTCCTTTGGGTGGTGGTAGGTGGTAGGGCGGTAGAAGGTGTAGACCTGCTGCCGGAAAGAATTATTTTGCAAAAGGCTGCTGAAGTAAATAAATCAACAAATCCAATTGAAATCCTCAGCGCATCGAATTATGCATGCCCTTAAACCAGTATCTATCTCATATCTCATATTAAATTAAGATAGTTGAACATCTAAAAATGATTTTAAAATGATCATAAATAACATCCAAATTGCAACATTGCAAAATTGATCACTTTTAAATGTTCAATATATTTGAAACTATGGGTAATTAAAATAAGTAGTTTATCAATTGATAAATTAAATATTTTTACATTTCTTGAAGTGAATGCAAATAGTTGGCATCTTTATTATTATTATTATATCTTTAATTAACTTTAATTGAAATAAGAGTTGATCAATGGATTGGCATACCTTGAATTTAAATCTTACATTAAAAAATCTTCTTTTTTATTGTTCAATAAATGTTAAGCTACCTGTTAATGTAACTCACTATTAATTTGTACAATAATTTCAAGTTTAAAATCGATCACATACCTTGTATACCTATTCGACCTACTATGCTCTGTAATTCAAGAGAATAATGATTTCGATTTGCGCTCTGCATTCGCATTACACGCGTAGTCAATAAACCCAGTGTGTTAGTGCAAAAAGCAACGACAACAACAACAACAACAACAGCAACAACAACAGCAAATAAACAAACACATGAATTATTTGGGAATGGTAAAACTAAACTCGAAATGCAATCACGCAAAGCACACAAAATGAACATTTAAATATATGGCCAAGAATATTCCGATATCTATTCGAACGGGTTGTGTTTTTTCTAAATGTGTCTTTGAAGGGCATTGTGCAACATCAACAGGACCAACCAAATGATCAAAAACACATTTTATATAGTGTTATCTTTAGGCGATACATCCAAGGATAGGCATGTGCCTCTTGAGTACAGAATCGACAAAAGTGAGTTCATTTTGTAAAGGTCAAAAGAAAGATTCTATGAGCATAAAATAAATATTTTAGAGTTTTTGAATTTAATAACTTGTTTCTTATAAAATATTTAGCATCTTAAGTAAAATATAATTCAAAATAAATCAGTTTTTATAATAATACGTAAACATTAAATGGATCTAAATATCTCTTTTCCTGAAAAATAAATTGAAAATAACATATAAGTATTTTCCAAATCTTTACTAAAAATAAGCAAAACACATTTTTTTAAAATTGAAAACTACATCTATTATAATAGTAGATAACAACATTTACAGTATTTTGAAAATATATTTTATTTGTAGCTGATACAGAATTCGTTTCGGCCCATTTGCCTGGCTGGTTGAAAGTGTTAGCGTTTTTGCGTTTTGATTGTTTGCCTCGTGTTTGACAAATAAAATGTCAAATTATGAACACAACATTGTTGGTGTTTCTGTTGATTTTCTGTAGCTTTATTTTGTTTTGTTGTTTTTTTGTGCTGTTGGCGAATTCTTTGCTTTGCCGTTCCGTTTGATTACCCAGCGAGCAGCATGTTGGGGTTAGATGGCAAACAATCGCTTCAGCAACACACCACACCACGCCACACCACACCACGCCCCACCCTTCTCAACCCCACCGCCCAATTACAAGCGGAGTCCACTGGGAACATGTGTATATACAATATAGGGTAAAAATCGCGACATATTGCCAATAAACAGCAGGTGGCGCTGACATTGCAAATGAATTACACAACACCAACATCAACAACATCAACAACAGCAACAACAATGCGCAAAAATCCTTCTCTTTCTCTCTCTCTCTCTCTCTCTCTTTCTCTCTCTCTCTCTCTACTCTCTACTTAGCATATCGCTGTCTCTCGTTCTTTCTCTGGCTACAGATAATGCCCAAAAAACAATGAGAGCAATGCCAAACCGACGAGTTCCATAAAAATACTGCTCCAGTTTGCTGACCACTTTTTAGTGCAGCTTCAGTTGTTTTTTTTCTTAAGTTTTTTGTTATATGTTTTTTTTCGGTAAATATATGTTTTTTTTGAGGCATTTTTATGGTGGTATGGAAAAGAAGAAGGTGAGAGAAAAAAAACCTGAACTAGATCTGGAGGATTAGGCAGCGGGGATCAAGGAGCCATAAACGCAGCGCACCACCCGCCTCAATTAGTTCGAAATGCGAAGGACGATAATCATCCTGCCGGAATTCGAATTTTATGAGAGCTGCACAACAAGAGAAAAAACGGCGAAACACGAGAAAAAAATTCTGTGGATTTTTATTGTGGCACATGCAAAAAAGTAGAACACCGCACAGCGGGTCGTGGGCCCTATAATTGTCCTCATGTCCTCTTGTCCTGCATGGTGCTGAGCATTACGTAAGCAGTCCGCGCTCCTCAGACAGTCTCTACGCTCGTCCGTCCGCTTTTACGATGCTCTGCTCTTGGCTCTGGTCTCGTTTTACACGGCTTAGGTAATTTTTAGGCCAATTTTTTGTGCTCGTCTTTTTGGCCAGGATCGCGCCTCCTTTTGTGCAATGAATGAAGCGTCGCAAAACGAGCCAAACTGAAGAAAAAAAAATGCATGCAAATTATTATGCAAGGCCTGCTTCGTGGAAACTCGATCAATGTTATTGTTGGTATCTTTTTTCTTTTCTTTTTTCTATTTTTCTTTATTTTTTTTTTTAACTATCTTTGCATTTTCCTCACAATTTGTAGGTCAGCATGCAGTTTTTCAACAGGAGATCTTCTGAAGATTTATGAGCCTCAAATGACCCAGGGTGTGTGGATCTAGATCTGACCTGATCTAGATTAAAAATAAGCACAAATAGTTTTTATGATTTTTTTTAACAAGCTCATAAAACACGAGCCATCTTTTTTTTTTGGCGAGTCGAGCGCAATTTCTTTGTGTTTCCAGCATAATTAATCTGAGAATTCGGCAGTTCTTCCCTGGCTTCCCTGGAATCGATCTACTCGTCTGTTGTTCCTCCATTGTTGTGAAGAAAAAAACCGAGCACAGCACAAAAAACAGCACTAAAAATTGGTCAAAAAACTGGAGTAGTATTTTTGTATGACCATCGATCTTTGCGGGTTCCGCTCTGCTCTACGGTTTTGTCAATTGGCTGACGGATTTGTTCTCGACATTTGCTTTTTAGTCATCATTGTTATCTCATTTTCTATTTTCTGTCTTATTTTTCTTTCTATTTTTGTTTTTGCGGTCGGAAAGTAAAGTGTGCAAAACATTCTCAGAGATGTTGACAAATGAGGGCGTGTCAAGTGGGCCAAATAGTTGGCATAGTTTGAAGTTATATGAAAGATAGTTCAAATTAAGGAGTAGCCTTGACGAGCAATAATTTCATACTTTAATAACCAATACAATTAAAATCAGCCACAATTATTTTGGAACAATGTTTTGGGGAGCAACACGAACAATTTTTCCTTGAATACACTTAAAGTTACAAACAAAAATGTTGTAGATAACTCTTTTGAAAATACTATTTGAAGAGGACTTTTGAGCTTTGTCGTCCGTGATATCGATAAGGCTATTTGTCCGTCTATATCATACAGCTGCCATAGAAACAATGGAACAACTCAGATTGTTTGAAAACAATTATTTAAATATCCTCAATATCATCACTGGATAAGTTTACGCAACACATCAAGTTGAAAATTCAATTGTGTATTTTATAAATCTGGCTAAGCCAAATATTATACGTATTTGGCTAAGATGCAGTAAAGTTGTTAAAAGTTAATTGAGTTTCTTATAAATATTACCCCTGCTCTATTTAATTTTATCTATTTTACTGAATAATTAATACTAAACATATATTTTGCCTAGCATGCTGTAAAGTTGTCAAAAGTCAACTGAGTTTCTTTTATATTATTATTTGCTAATTTACTAGTGTTCTCTATTTATCTTGTTTATTTTACTACTTAATAATTAATATGTATTTCCCAAAGGTGCAGTAACTTTTTCAAACCCAAACTGAATTTCTTTTATATAAATCCCATTTCCGACAGCAGTGTTGAATATAATTAACACTATCATCGAGTCAAATCAATGGCTATTTTTTTATATGATCAATTTATGGCCAGCAACATTTTCACACCATTCTTTATTGCTGCTGCTGTTGGTTTTGCTGTTGTTTTTATTGCATTTATTAAATGGTTTGTATTTTAAACGATAACAGTTAATCAAGCATTTTTGGTTAAGTCAATATTTTTTTAGCGGTTTCATGTGTGGCTCTGTGTGTGTGTGTGTGGTTATATAAGTGTGTCTGTGTGTGTGTGTGTGTGTGTGTGTGTGTGTGTGTCTCTGTGTGTGCGTGTTGACCAATAACCAACCACGGTTAACCAGACAAAAGGCCACAAAAATGCCACGAAAATCCCAAACTAAAATGCACACAAACAACAACATGCCACATTTACTAAGTGAACGAGAGAGAGACAGAGAGAGAGAGAGACATAGAGAGAGAGAGAGAGAGTGAGAGAGAAAGATATGACAAGCGGGTGGGTTGCAGAGTGCGAGTGAGAAAAAGATAACAGACTGAGCAGCAGCGAGAGAGAGAGGGATAGAGAGAGAGAGAGAGAGAGAGCGAGAGCCCCAACTGGGTTGGAGAGCAGAAAACTGCGCAGCGATGGTGCCCCACAGAAATACAAGGCAATTATGCATATGAGTTGACAACTTCCAGGCCAAGCAGTTGTGGAGGGCTGTGTGTGTGCGTGTGTGTGTGTGTGTGTGTGTGTGTGTGTGTGTGTGTGTGTGTGTGTGGGAGTCGTGTGGGAGCACTGGCATTAACCAACACTTGGTAAGTGTCAATAATGACTCTTTAACGCTGCGATTTTCATATGGCCACCCAATCAACCCCCTCAGCTGGCAACGTTAACCCTTTTCCCATTCTATTTCCCTCGCTCTCTCTCTCTCTCTCTCTCTCTCTCTCGCTCTCTTTCTCACTCTCTCTCACGCTGTCTCGCTCTCTCTCTCTCTCTCTCTCTTTGTCCTTCTCGCTCTCTGTCGTTCACACGTGCGGCCGATAAAGTAACGACGACTTTGGCCAAAAATACAAACCAACAAACCGCGTTTTGATTTGCAACCCTTAAAAAGCTCTAAGACAGCCACCGGAATAACCAGAGAAAAACCAGAAAAAGTGGGTGGAAAGTCGGTTTTGTGGCAGCCGCTGACGCTGTCAAAGCCCAAAGCCCAAACCCAAAGCCAAAGCCAAACTAGTTTTGTGGCAGCCCAACTCGGCAGCGACTACGACAACAGCAGCAACAGCAGCAGCAGCAGCAACAACAATGTTGCAAAGAGGTAGCCATGGTAGTTGGATTGGGGGTAAGGGGTAGGGCTAACGACAAACCCTCGTTGCGCTGCAACAACAACAACAACAAGAGCAACACGAAACAAAAAAAGAATGAAAATAAAAAGCGTCGCTGCGACGCGACTGCACATTTCCAAGACAACGACTGCGACTGTGACTGCGACTGCGACGCAACTGCGACGCGCTCTCCGCTTTGCTGGGCATTTCCAGGCCGACTGCTGCTCTCTTATTTCCTGGCTTGCGAATAAAAATCCAACAAAGTGAAGAACAAAAATTGCAAACACTCGCACGAGCCGCGGGGGACGAGGAGGAGGGGTGGTGGGGGGGGGGGGACGAAAGAGTTATCATGGAGCCACTTGCGGAAACGGACGGTGTTTTTGCCAGTGGCGTCCTTTCAAGGGGGGCGCGCCAACAATTCCACTTTTCACATAATCGTCCGAAATTTATATTTTTAATGCAAATTTATCACTAGCCAAAATCAACTCAAGACTTAACCGGAAACTTCATCTACGTATTTTCTCTTTGCCCAGTTAATGGAAAAGGGAAAATCGAAATGAGAAAAAAGGATTTGGTTATTTTAAATATTTTGAAATATATTTGCAATAAACAAATTGTTGCACGTTGATTTCGCCAAATTTGCACAACTTTTCATTAACATTTTTAGTTTTCTTCTATATATATATATATATATATATATTTATTCGTGTGTATAAATATATATGAGTCAATTAGTACACTTCAAAAATAATCTTGAAAACCATGCAACTTCTGCTCTAAAACCGAGAAAGGGATGATTTAAAAAATCTTTATTTTTAAATCATTTATTAATAATAGTTAATAAATATTGTCAGCTTATGTGGCTATATTTAACATTTGACTCTGAGTATATATTTAGAACTTTTAAATATTTCTAAAATGTGGCTGCAGCCTTTTGAAACGGCGCCCCTGGCTGCAGGCAGATGATAAAAAATCATGTTTGACTGCAAGTGGTGCTCCATCAAACGCACATTCCACATTCCATATGCAGCCATCAATTCCACTACAAACACACCCCGCACCCCGCACACCACACCCCACACCCCCCCAACACACACACACGCTCACACACAGACCACTCCCACCCCCCAAGTTACTGTTATGCTTGGCTTTGCTGCCCTGCCAAAGAGTCGGCATTTTGCATCTGGTCAGCGATTTGTAACAACTATTCAAAATTAAAAAAAAACTTCGACGAGTTTTTCCATTTTGAAATGCAAAACTTCAAAATGGCCGCCAATTATATGAAATTTGATATTTGCTCAAATTCGGTTCGCGCTGTGAAATGAAACTGGTTCCTGGTTCCCGGTTCCTGTTCGTTATCATAGATGTTGTTTGTTATTGTTGTTGTTGTTGCTGTTGTTGTTGCTTTTTGTTTGTTGTTGCTGGTACTTTTTACATAGGGCGCAATCGCATTAAGGGCCCATTGCTGGGCTTAACGGATTTCAGTTTTAATCTTTATATTGTCTACGCATTTCTCGAGTGCCGTGCGGCAAAAGGGGAGGGTCGCAGGGTGGCAGTGCCCTCGAGTGTGGAGTGTGCTCTAATATTAGCATCATTATTGCTAACAATATCGCATGTATCGCATGACAAAGGCCGAAAAGTTGCATTGCCCAACTTGGCCCAAGGCCATAACGGATTAGGGGAGGAGATTGAGAGAAAGAGACAGAGAGGCGAGAAAGAGAAAGCATTCCATGCGATATATATGTGTATAAAATTAATATATATATCAGAGTATATATGCATATATATCGAGGACCTTTTGCTTGAGTTCAAATTAAAGTTGTTTATTTAGAAACGATATATCTAAAGGCTTTATTTGAACTGTTCAACAAACTTGACCTAAAAAAAGAAACATTTGTATTTCCTTTTTAAAAGTATGTTTTTTGTTTGCTGTTTCTAATATGTAGAAAGATTAAAGCTTTTATAAATTAGACACAAGTTTGAACTACTAACTAAGTAATAATATTCACAATAGAAATAAGAATGAGAAGGTTCCTTCAACAGTTTTTATATCAACTGCAAGAAGCCGATGTTTTATTTATAAAATGAGCTCAAAAAAGCAATAAATAATAATATATAATTTGTGGCAAGTACAAATCTGAAATGCAAATAAATATACGTATTCATCATATTTTATTTCATCATTATTATCTTTCAGTATTCTGTTCTTGAATAAGTACTAACCATAGTGACACGATCTTTTATTCCTTTGTGTTCTATCGAATTGTTGTCATCATTGTGCTGGCTCTTTGGTTATCCAGTCGTGTTTTGTTTTTTTTTAGGTTTTTCCATTTATTCATATCTCATGCCCCAAATGACGTTTCAACAAGAACAATCATTAGTACTTCAACAACGATCTGCAGCTGTTAATTGTTGCCGCTCTCGCCTAAAAAAAAATGTATAGAAATGATCAATGGATGTGTCTATATATATATATATATATGTGTGCTTGGATTGGCTGCAAAATGCATTTGTCTGTTTTGCTTGCTATTGGAAAAGAAGAAAATACAAATTGAGCGCGTCAAAGAAAATCAGAAAATCAGAAGGCTCAAAAGAGCATGCAGAAGCGAGCAGCGAGCAGCGAGCGCAAGCAGCTGGAATGAGCGGTGGCGGTTGCCGGGGAGGGGGTGGGGGTGGTTGTGGGCTGTGCACCGCTGAGGCAGCCAATGCTTGGGCGTCTGCTACCAACACTAAGGCAAACAACATATTACACAAACTTGTGGGCACAGTCGATGTCGATGTTGCGGCCAGCAAAGACAGTCTGCCTCTGCCACTGTCACTGCCTCTGACTGTGTGTGTGTGTGTGTGTGTGTGGGTGTGGGAGTGTCACCACCAGCTGCCGCCGCACTCAACAACAAAAAAAAGTGCTCATCTTCAAACTCACCACAGCCGCTGTTCAGAGCTGCACGCTCAAACTCCCCTCAAAGTAGCCACCCCCAAAACAGAAACAGAAACAGCAAAAAAAGATAAAGAAAAACAAACAAAAAAAAACACTCAAAATAAATTGTGTTCGTTGGAATGATGGGCCCGCCGCCAGTGGAAATGCGGTGCTCGTTGCGCTCACTCGCACAGCGAAGGACACTCACTCACTCACGCCTGCCCACTCGCTCGCTCACACGCTCGCCCACTCGCTCGCTCACTCGCTCACTCACGCACGTGAGAGCTCATTCATAAAGAGCAAGCAGCCAAGAACAACAAGAGTAACAACAACAACAGCAACAACAACTACAACGGCAGTTGGAAAAAATTCAAAGGCTGTCTCAATTTTTATTTTTGCTTCGTTTCTGTATTCTGTTTTTTTTTTTTGCGTTGGCAGCGCTCGGTGGTTGATCCTGGCAGTGACGTCAACGTCAACGTCGACTGCGACAGTGGCAGCATGCGCCAACCAAAACAACAAACCGCAATTCACTTACAAGCGGCGTTCGCGGTCGCTGCCAGCAGCACCGTTGGCAGCATTTTAAAAATGGCTCTCAATTGCTCGCTGCTGCTGCTGCTGCTGCTGTTGCTGCTGCTTTTTCTTCTTCTTCAGTTGCTGTTGCTTCTGTTTTGGGGACTCTGCTCCGCCGTTGGAAATTGAGAGCTTTTAGTGTTGCCTAGTTAGCGGCCGCGTTTGGATCCAAATGCGAAGCGCACGCAATTCAGCTGCCGCTGAATTTATCGCTGATCGTCAGTTGTCGTCAGTTTGGGGGGCGGAGCCAAATAAATACAAATCGTGCATCTCGCTCGCGCACACTGGAATTGCCCAACGGCACTTAAACGGTCGGCTGGCTGGCTGGCTGCCACTCACTCTATTTATAAACAACCCCAACAAAGCAGCAGCGGCAGCGGCAGCAGCAGCAGTAGCAAACAGCCACTGATCGTGTCGATAAAATCGCGTGTGCGCCTCAGTTGGCTGTGGCTCAAGTTCATCCATTCATCCATTCAAGCATGCCCATTTCCAGTGCTCTGGTTGCTTCTTTGATTGGTCGCTTGTTTTGGCTCGCCTCAATTGCGCCCCCTTCCCCTATTTGTTGTGTGTGTGTGTGTGTGTGTGTGAGGGTTGGGCCCGATCAGCTGCTGCTGCTGCTGCTACTGAAAAATTGTTACAGTTGCTTGCACTGCGTGCGCTGAACTTCACTGGAATGGTTGTCGAGATCATTGCCGGGAAATAAATAAACAGATGAAGCAACGGTTAATCATATTTTCTTTTTTTTTCTTTTTTTATTGTTGTCGTTGCTTGCCACAAGTAGTTACTGGTGGTGTGTTGAAAGCTGAAAGTTGCATTTGGTTGGCGATCGATGGCGAAGGCAAACTGATATTTTGAATATAAAAAACGGAGGGGAAATTAAATTAAGTGAATCGCATTTGAAGAGTGAGATTGATTAATTGACTTTCAGCTGAATAATTATGCAAATTAATTAATTTCCAATACAAATATATATTTAATTGTCATCAAGCTTAATCATTTTCTAGACGATTTACACGATTTTCAAATAAAATTTGTATTGCAACTATTTTGTGTATTTCATTTTTTCCTCCTCCAATCGATAGCAAGTGATTGGCGTGGGCGTGGGCGTGGCAGGGGCTTGCAAGGCACCTCCGTCGGCTGGCCTCTTTTATGGCCACTTGCGGGGCGGCTAATCGCCCAAAATATTTGCTGGGCGTGCTGCTTAATCCGGCCCGATTGACTTTCATAAGTAAAGGATTAAGATTAAGCGCATCCTGTGACCTGCGAAATGTTTATGTGGTTTGCTACCTCTCCGACCGACTCCGACTCCGAGTGGGTGGGTGGGTTGCTTGGGTTCGCCTGCCTGGCTGGGTGGTTACCTGTGCGCAATATATAACCTATATTTTTACCACGGGGGTTTTTAGATGGCAGCCGAAGCAAAAAATAAACGCAAAAGGCGATCATAAAAAAGGGTGGCCCAGCAGCTGTTTGCTTCTCCCTGCTTCTGGTTAACAGGTAAAAGGCTCAATTATGTTTCAGCGTTTCTCTCTCTCTTTCACTCTCTCTCGCTGTCTCTCTCGCTCGCTCGATGCGCGTGTTCGATGTGCGCAGCTTCTGTGCAATCGCATTGGAGATCAGCGGGTGCTGAATGAGCCGTGCAGCAAATGCCATGGAAAGCGGCAGGAGTAGAATTGACAAACGCACGTACAACACAGACAGACAGACAGACAGACAGGCAGACAGACAGGCAGACAGCATAGACAGACTCAACAGGAGCGTTGCGAATTCGCTGGAAAACCTCGCAAATGGCCAGCGAAGTCAATTGAAAAATCAAAGCGTTGCTGGTCTTTGACGAGTGTCCTTGTCGCACGCTAACTACGACTAACTACTAACCTGTGGCAGCTACACAGCCACACAGCCACACAGCTATCCGTTAAACGCTCTCCGCTCGGGCAATCGGTCGTCCTTGCCAAGTTCCCCGACTCGCACAGCAAGCGGGCGCACACGCAGCATTCTTTCTGTCGACGGCGACGGCGATGGCGACGTCGACGCCAGCGTCGCAGTTTATTGGAAGTGTGCGTGTACTTTCCCAGCGATTAC